>CM056381.1:26456931-27021931 GCA_029718625.1 Synaphobranchus kaupii
GCAAGGTTGTACCCCCTGCTGGCATACCAACATATCTTCCCTCTTCCCTTCTTTGCTTTCTCAGGAGAGCTTATACAAGTACTAACTATTCCCACAACTGCTTTGCTTTAATCAACAGTTTGACATGATAAGGGTACAGGGTGGTATACCTGCTGCCAGATACTGTATAGTATGTCTTAAGATAGCTTGGTAATTATGTACGGTGCAGTCACTTTATTGCAGCTACACTAAATTCCTCTGTGCACTCTCCTCCAATTTTGGATGGTGCACTAATGTACTGGAAAGCCAAAAAAAGCTAATTACATTGAATTTGTTTTTTAAAAGAAGGGATAAAATAAATAATGTATACAATTCATCTGCAAAGGACTGATGTATCATTTATGAAAGTGTGGGCGTGGGGGACAGGGTCTCTCTTTACTTGCCCCATGAATGATTCTGTACCCAATTTTACAATTGAGTTAATTGTGCTGTTTAGATTTAGTTGAAAAGCCAGCGCAGTCACATGCTGGGAGAAATCTCTGTGCAGGGCAGAGAGAGAAATGCCCCCGTGGAGTCTGGCAGACTGTGGCAGAGAAATGTTGCAGAAGAGCGCAGTCGGAAGAGAATGCCTCCGCCGGGAGTCTGAGCTTGCCGATAAGGGAGAATCTGTCATCGATCGGAGCCACACAGTGAGAGCTTTTTGACAAAAGGTGATGAGATGGATATCACTGCAAAAGGTCCTTTGATGGAATCATGTCTTGCTGTTTAACCAACTCAGAAGGCAGAACTGATTAGACAAAAATTAACAAAAATGATAAAGAAAATACTGGGAAAATACTTTTTTGTGGAAATATCTGTGCATGTAATAATACTACTACTACTACTACTACACTCACAAATGAATAGAACACACAACAAAAATTAGTGGATTATTGAAGTCGACTGGATTTTTGGGATGAAGAAAGTAAGGAATGGTAAATTATGAATTATAATTGATAATAATAATAATAAAAATAATAATCTGTTCACAAAATAGATTACGTTGATTTAAGTAGCAGAAGCATGACATCCTCGACATGACATTCACATGTTGCTATTTTAGCTGAAACTAACATGTCCAAAACAACTTTATAATTAGCATTAGAAACACTTCCTAAAGCATCCATAATTGTCAGGTTTGGGTTAGAAGTTTAGAGAACCAAAACGCGACAGATGAGGATTCAGAAAGTATCTAAAAATAGACACGCCACAGAAGCGGAATTAAACCGCATCAGGAAAAAAGGAAAACGGAAAAGCGGGAGTGTCCCTAGCACAAGGCCGACACAAAACAACCTCAAACGGAGGCGAATCTCGAAAAAACAGCGAGAAACAATAAAAGAAAGAACCTCACGCACTAATTAATCTGCGTAGGTAAGAGGTAGAGAAAACAGAAAAGGAACAAACAGAATAGCAAGCTTGTATCTACAGCTATGTAGGATAAAGAGCTGAAAAGAAGATAAACAGGCTGCAGGCAAAAAAAAGAATAGAGAACGATAGGACAGAAAACGCGAAAATCTAATCCTATCAACTAGTCGAAATAGCTGCGACTCTGTATAAGGCCAAACAGAAATGCAGTGACCGAACTTCCTATACCTATACCGGCTTCGTAGTGGCAACGACAATATAGAAGCGCCGGAAAGCGGAAGTAAGCGCTATATATAGCCGACAGGAAACTGAACACAGGTGTCGGAGATAATGACCAGGCGAGATCCAAACACCGGAACTGAGGCAGAACAAATCCGATAGAGCATCAGACGACGCCAACTCGGAAAACAATCGCAGAAACGACAGAGGCAGCAACTACCCATGACAATAATGCTTTAGAAATTATTTCAGCTTTATTATATATCGTATGTCACATTTTGTGGCACATCTGACTTAGTCCCTTGTTTCATCTTATTCATGGGAACTTCTCTAACCCAAGCTGAGTATCAACTGAAATAAAGAATTTATGGATGTGCTTTATCTACAATGTCACATGTTATGATGTGCTATAAAATATTGTATATCATGAACACAACTTTGTGAATTCCTTTTAATGGATCATGCTTATGTAAAAATTGTGATATTATTGTTTAAATTGTGATCTCATCATAATAAACTGAAAAGTAGCAGCCTATTCATAGCCAAATTTACATTTATTCCTGCACTAATACTTTCAAAGACTGCTCATAAATATACTTGGATGGACTGTCACTCTATTTCCTAAGCTCTATTTCCGAGTTTGTGACTGAGACCATTTTTGTTTTCTGGAGATAATATTGAAGCTGAATTCCGTGACTGTGTTGTTACTCTTGCTGTGACAAGCAGAATAACTCAATAAAAGTATGACTGACTTGTATTTGACTGCAACCGGAATGAATGCATAATGACCCATGTGGCTCTATAATTGGTCTGCTATAAATCCTCAGCTTGTAGTCACTCAATTTGTTGCATAACTGAATTTATTTGCCTATATATTCTTGTTTTTTATTATCAGCACCTCCATGTTTTTGGCAGATATTACACTTGACTCAAAGAGCTCAATTGCCATCATTTCAAATCGTAATTGACCTACAGGGTTCCAGAAGAAATCAGACAGCAGAAAATAGACAGCTGGAGGCTGAAAAACAATGAGATATCACAGTATGGCAGATTGAAATGTGGACAAGCTGATCAGGTCATGAACATATTTCCCAACAGCTCCTGTATTTTGAAACTATCAGGGATGGTAGGGCTGAAACAGTGGCAGACTAAAAATGAAACATACCCTAGAGCTTTGAGACATGTCCAAGCCTAGTGGTTTTCAGACTGGGAGATTATCCTGGTTTCTCTGGTGTAAAGAGACTGAAGCGCAAGTGCACTGCCTAGGACCAGATGACAGGCCTTCACAGGGACATTACCCACAATCCATTTATTTAAGGCTGAGAGGCAAGTAGAGAGGCAATGGGCACCAAGTATGGTGCCAAGTAGAGAGGCTTATGAATAAGCCTTACTGTAAACTATCAAATAACAGCCAGAATGCTTCATTGAGTATAAAGGCTACCTATGAGCATATGTGTAGGTTTGGGTGGAGACAGGAAGACAGCCCCAAAATGTTCATATGAATGTCTTGCTAGACTAGCCAGTATGCTTGTGAGACTTGACATTTTACTATGCGACACATGTGGCCCAGAAGTGTGTCTCTCCCAAAGCTGAAATTAACGCCTATGCAGAGGAGGCATTTATTTCCTGAAAATCTGCCTGTAGTTTATCGTCAATTATCATTCAAGGCATGATACTAATGGGATCTTGGAATTATGAGTAATAAATCTTCTGGAAAAAGTCAATAATTACTCTTAGTCTGGTGAATAATATATCTGTAGTCATTGCAGATTATAATGAAGGAGGAATAGGAAATATAATTTCCTCAGACAAATTATGGACTTTCATTTGACCTTTCCAAAAGGCTAAACCTGAAACAATCTTAGGGTGCTTTCACACATGCCGGGTTTGGTACAATTTAACACTAGAACTGCCAGGATTCGTTGTATACCTAAAACTGCAAACGGGTCAAATTTCCCCACACATCCATTTTGAATTGATATTACTAAAACAATGTATTCTATCGCTGTAATAAAGTATTTGTTTCACGAGGAAATGTCTAAAATCACATAAGAACTATGTTTAATTATTTGTTTGTTTTTGTCCTGTTTAGGCTATATTTAAAGCTGCATTAACTAATATTTTCGGCATTAATGTTATTTTTTAAAAATCGGCATTAATATGGCATCAAAAAATCATATCACGTAGTGGAATGAGATCACCCATTGTCTAAATTTATTAACGCCACAATGTAACATGGCTCCTTCCTCAAAACCTTATATTAACCAAGGCTCCTGCTCAAAATGTTATTGTATTTAGTGCTGGGTGCTATTTGATAGGCATATATGAATAAGAAACGGAAAAACAATTACATTGTCTGTTTGGCCTTGTACAGTGTTAATAATTTACACAGTGGAAGCATATAGTGTTGCAAACTTTATTCGTTCTCATTGTAGGAAACACAGTTCAGCACCTGATCTTAGCATGCCGATGAGTTTTTCTACAACTTTGTCAGACATGGGAAGACCATGGGTAGGAGGGAGAATTATCTGCAAGTGCAGTAGGCCTAAGTGTATTTGACTGTAATATTTCTTGAAATTAATAAATATATCAAGACAACTCATATCTTGACCTACATGTTTTGAAAGTGGCTGATTTATTTTTTGTTCATACAGTTGAAGTCGAATGTTTACATACACCTTAACCAAATCCATTTAAACTCAGTTTTTCACAATTCCTGACATTTAATCCTAGTAAACATTCCCTGTCTTAGGTCAATTAGGACTTTACAACTTTATTTTAATAATGTGAAATGTCAGAATAATAGTAGAGAGAATTATTTATTTCAGCTTTTATTTCTTTCATCACATTCCCAGTGGGTCAGAAGTTTACATACACTCTGTTAGTATTTAGTAACAACGCCTTTAAATTGTTTAACTTGGGTCAAATGTTTTGGGTAGCCTTCCACAAGCTTCTCACAATAAGTTGCTGGAATTCTGGCCCATTCCTCCTGACAGAACTGGTGTAACTAAGTCAGGTTTGTAGGCCTCCTTGCTCGCACATGCTTTTTCAGTTCTGCCCACAAATGTTTGATTGGATTAAGGTCCGGACTTTGTGATAGACACTCCAATACCTTGACTTTGTTGTTCTTAAGCCATTTTGCCACAACTTTGGAAGTATGCTTTGGGTCATTGTCCATTTGGAAGAGCCATTTGCAACCAAGCTCTAACTTCTTGGCTGATGTCTTGAGATGTTGCTTCAATATATCCACATAATTTTCCTTCTTCATGATGCCATCTATTTTATGAAGTGCATCAGTCCCTCCTGCAGAAAAGCACCCCCACAACATGATGCTGCCACCCCTGTGCTTCACGTTTGGGATGGTGTTCTTCGGCTTGCCTCACACTTTTTTCTTCAAACATAACGATGGTCATTATGGCCAAACAGTTCAATTTTTGTTCTTTTTTCATCAGACCAGAGGACATTTCTCAAAAAAGTAAGATATTTGTCCCCATGTGCAGTTGCAAACTGTAGTCTGACTTTTTTATGACGGTTTTGGAGTAGTGGCTTCTTCCTTGCTGAGCAGCCTTTCAGGTTATGTCGATATAGGTGTTATGTTCCTGCGGGGGGGACTGGACCCAAACGCAAGACTCAGAGACGGCTCAGGGGAAACTCCACCAGGGAGTACATTTAATGGGAAGGCAGACAGGGGCAAGACAGGAAGTAGGCATAACAGACACACATGAGGCAGGAACTTGGCGTGGCAGGAACTTGGAGGGTCAGGAACTTGGATGGTCAGGAACTTGGAGGGTCAGGATCCAGGCGTGGAGACCCGCGGTCAGGAACATGAACGGGCACGGTGGCCCGCAATCAGGGACATGAACGGGCACGGAGGCCCACGGTCAGGGACATGAAGGCGCGGAGGCCCGGGGGACATGAAGGCGCGGAGGCCTGGGGGACATGAAGGCGCGGAGGCTGTGGGAAGGCTGACACAGTTCGGTGCTCCACTTCGACAGTACAGAGACTGCAACACTGCCTGTATGGAGGAAATTTGTGGAGGCGGAGTTTGTGTGTTGCCGGACTGCTAAATGACACTGGACATCTCGGGACAGCGGGGGCTATTTTTAATCATGGCTGTATTCCAATTCCAATTTAATTAACTTAATTTGATTTTGTATGTCTTTATTTGGTGTGTTTGTTTGTGTGTTGTGGGTCTGCCCCACTGTCTATGTCTTTTTCGTTGTTGCTGGTGGCTACAACTGAAGTTCCCGAAAGGGAAAATAAAAGTTATTCTATTCTGCAGTTTTTCTTTCTACATGATTTTAACCATCATTTTCAAGGATAATAATATAGCCTACATAATAAAGTAGCCTAATCACCGAAATAGCTATTACACCATATTCAGCTTAATCATAGGCTAATCGTTTTAATATATTTGTGACATAAAATTAATCTGTCTTCAATGTGAAGCTTAAGCGACAGATTTAAAACTGAGGAATCATTCAATTGTGTTATTCATTCCATTTATATAATTCAACTGAAAACATTGATAGGCTATAAATTAATTATTTCTAATAATGCAACGATTATAAATAAATAAACGATGCAATCAAGACATGTCCAAATGTTGTTTCATTTCAATTTACCATATTTTTCATCTCAATGGCATAGTACAGGACATGTTCTCTTAACTTTCTGCCATAAGCGCACCTTACAATCGACTTCAGCTTCTCTTTCCTAACACTGTGCATTCGTTATATGAATCTCCAGAACCACATTATGTCATTGTCCAACTCAGACATGCGCACTTTCCAACTACGGCGCGAAAATAAATAAAACAAAAAAAATCATATCTTTGTCTGTGTGGTAGGAACAAAAAAAATTGCCTCAGAAAAATGATGTGATTTTTTAAAGAAATATAATGCACAGAGTTAACATCATCATATTAGTGGAAATATTTTTTATTTGCTGTAAAAAATGAATGGAGCCCAATGGGAAAACGGTCTTTTTGAGCGCAGATCATGTAGATATCAGCAGAGGGCGACATTATATCCGGTGCTGAGGTTGAGAGCCGAAAGCTGGCCCCTTGGGGTGAACAGTATTTGTCAGTTTCCTGAGCTAACGCAAATTTCACTTTGCAGAAATATCATGATTTCTCTGGAGAATGTTCACCTGTCTTTGTAATACTAAAGAAGTCATAGAAAGTCATAGACCAACGTCTTCACACAACACACCGACTTTCATACCAGAGCTCTGTCAGCTTTAATTTGAGGGTACTTAGATCCATATCGGGTAATCCGTGTAGGAAGTACAGCCCAGAGTCCCTCATTCACTTGTGTAGCCTGAATAGTCTACTGTGGATAACTTGGATGTTATTAGATCATCTGTAAGGAATAATGTAGCACTACCTACCTAGACATTTTTTCATCTGTTTATTTGTCAGAGTATAAGCAAAAGGGCATAATATCGTTGCATCACATACAGCCTTCTCTGCTCATGTCTGCATCTGATGGCAGCACATCTGTTTTGGAATGTACGTGTTATTGCATACCTGGTGTCAGTCTTTCCCATTCATCCTTCTCATAACTCAACCTTTAGTAAGAACACCAAAGGAGGATAACCGCTATAAATGCCACAATGAAACGGGGTTCCAGAATTTCTGTTGGAAGTGGATTTGTTTTTTCTGTGCACCTGAATTTCTGACCAATGAACAAATGACATTTGCAAACCTGTTAAAAATCCTCGTCTGCTTAGTTTAGAGCTGTGTGAAAGCGATCCATACCAATGAATCAATATGACTCAATTGGACTAAGCAATCAGACTATTAGGATTACTACCTGGATTTGCTCTTTTTTTTACAGTTTTAGATAGATTGATTTTTACATATCCATACAAATTACCAGTGATTATGTTTATTCTTCATTTTTGCATATCTATAGTTATACAAGAGCTTTTTTATGGAAAGCTGTTTTCACTATTACACATGACAAATGTCTTGTTAGCCAAACTGAAAAGCACTGAAAATTAATTATTTATATTACCATCAATATTGTTTGCCGTTGCTAAAATAGTGAACTGAACCAGCAGGTGTGCCATCTATCCCTCATTAACAAATAATTCTGTTCAATAGATAAAATAATGTGTTTTACTAGAAGTTTTCACCTTGGTTGCAGGATCATCTAAACATTTAGAATGCCAGCAGCCATATTGCCTAGGCACTGTTGAGTCTTAGTGTTCCAATTCCACTCTGGCATTGAATGAGTTATTGGGCGCGTTAAGTGGCGGCTCAGCTTCGCTCAGAGCGAAGAACGCACTTAACGGGTTGCTCAGTTTCGCTCACTGTGAGCCGCTCAGAGTGCAGCCGAGCACTTTTGGATGTCGATCAGAGAGGAGCGATACGGAAGTACGTTGTTAGCTATGGACCCAAGACCACGGACGATTATACACATTGTAATATAAAATAGCGATTTAATGGTAAAATCAACGTGTTAAATAAAGTAAATTTGACTGTCACGCAATAATTTTGGTGCACTTTGAATAATTTCCATTGAAAAATATAGCTTCTGTGTGTAGGCCTGTGTGTATGTGAGCACGCTCTGCTGACGGAGCTGTCAGTACTTAGACGGTTGTTGACAGTTGCTCAGCGCTCACGTAGAGCAGAACGTTAAGTGATTCAATATCCGCTCAGTGCTCACACTGAGCATTCTCACCGTGAGCGCTCAGTTACTTAATGCGCCCAATATCTTAGTTTGCAAAACTGCTCCAAGACCTCTTCACATACGCATTTCTTGTGCCACTAAGAATGTTTTGATCCAAAACAGTGGTCAAAATGACAGTTTGTGATTTCTGACTACATAACATGCTCAGATTACAATTATAGTTTGCACATAAAAATAAGTTCTGAATGGCAAGATTGACTGATTGATTGGGGTGTTATTTGGTTGGTTGGAAATTGGAGAATCCCCAAAAGGGAGAGTATAGCATTATTCACATATTATCCACAAATAGTTTTCTGGAGGATTACAGTCATCATATTACAACAAAATACATTTCCTGAAGGGTCTCCCGACTTTCCTGTTTCATTCACAGTGATGTTCCCTTCCAGAAATGGACCATGTTCATATATTTAGAAATGCGTTCTGGCAGTTGTTTCCCCCATGGGTACAAAGAATATGGGGTACGCTCACATTCGCACATGTCTCTCTCTGCTGTTACGCTATTAATCAGACTAAGCCCTATTTTCCCGTTTAATTTGTGCCCCTTTTATTTTAGGCCTGCCTACACTCCAATGCAGGGTAGTAAAGCCATCCCGGGCTAGTCCATCACCTCAACAGCAGCATCCATTCATCATTCTGTATCTCTCACTAAATCCCCCCCTCCCTCCAGATGCAGGAGGAGTGGCCACCTCACTGTGGCACTATGCGCTGGAAGCATCCTGTTCCAAGCAGTGCAAAACGTAGTGCACGTCGGCCCCTGTTGAACTGTATGCTGGGAAGTCCACCTGTCGAACAGCATGTCACAGAAAGGAATTCCCCACACCATCATTATTCTCATCAGTAACCAATGTGAATGTGATGGCTCTCGAGGCTGCTTTACAAATCGCAATCCAGATTTAAATATATGCACTCATGCATGTCGGTGCTATATTTCATTAGCCAAGAATCCCATGTACATGCTAATGTCTGCTACCTGTCGACAGATTACCTAATGAGTATCAGTAGTTCATTGTGAATGTCAGGTAATGGAATATTACAAAAAAAAGGCCTACCATCAAGCAGGATCACCTATCACACAAACTGTAGTAGTAACAAGACTAGGCAAGCTCAGCCCGGATGCCTGTATGCAGCCAGTGAGGAACATAGAGTTTTGGAAATATTTTACAAAAGCCCCAGACAAAGGTTACAAGTGTAAGATAAACTCAGAAACCTTCCTACTACAACCCTTTGCAATGTTGCTGCAATATTGCTCTGCATGTAAACAGTTAATACTGTTAAATTTCTTAACTTTTGCAATAAAAAGACGCTCTGGTAATGTAAAAAGAACATTACAAGAAGCATAGCGTTTGTACAATAGTTTTGTTGAAAATTAATTTAGCCTTTGGTACCAAGCAGGGATTGAACCACTGTCCGCACGCACGGAAAGCTAAAGGTGTTGTTACACAATGCAATTTCCACTTTGGTTGCGGCAACTCGCTGCTTGTGATGTCATTTTATGCAATTCCACTGTTACACTAGGCAATTCGCAATCAATTTAAATTGCATGCAATGACCAATCAGAATCAAGTATGTATGTAGCGTTCGATATTACGCCGGATCCGTTTATTCAGTTAGATACTCATATCAAGTCTTGATCGCTAAAATTAGCTAACGTTACAATTATTCTTGTTACCGTTACATTTAGCTAGTTACATTTATTTATTTTTGTGATGTCGAAAATACTGCCAACAAGGAAACGCAAAGCCTTATGTGTGTTCATTTTATTGGGCCACCTTGAAAACGAGCAGGAGGAAACGGTAACGTTATCATAGTAGTAGGCTACACGTAGACAGGTCTGTGTTCGCGTGTGATCAATATCGCTGTTCTGATTGGTTATTGCATGCAATCGGTTGCATGAAAGTTGAACTGCTCCCAATTTATTGCAACCAAGTTGCACAGAAATTGCAGGGAATGTTACACGAAGCAATCTATGACCAGCTGCAACTTAGTTGCAAGCAACAAAAATTGCTTCGTGTAACAACACCTTAAGACTTTAACCACTAGGCCAAAGCATTTTAACATAAATGAGCAGGCCAAATAACTACTGTACTACGAACTACTGTATCGGACTGTGTCGGCTTACTGATCTCTGTCTTCTGCATAATTCAAACAAAATAATTAATATTGTGAAATTTTTAGCCTGCAATAAAAATAACTTATTTTATTTTAAAAGAACATTCTTAGCATAACATGCACATTGTGTGCATCAAAAATAAATGAAGAAATAAAGAAGAATAAGTGAAAATGTGAAAATAACCCAAGTTTGGGGCTTTATTGTGTGGATGTGTGGCGTTAATTCTGTGTGGTTAATACATGAGGTCAGAATGTACAGAAGTTAATGTTTTTAAGGGCTGAGTCTGTGGTCATTGTGGTTATTTCTGTAGGAAACCCTGAAAATGGCCAAACTCTCGGTGCTGTATCGTATGGTGCATGCCCCACCAAGTCGCAACTTGGCAGATGGCATACCTGCCATCCCAATATTTGGGATCGGTTAAAACTGCATTGGGTTAAAATCAATTGGGGTAAAACTGCATGGCTGAAGTCTTGATGTTGCTCTTAATAGACCTACCAATTTTCATTACTTTCTGTCACAGGGTTTTGGCATTATTAGTATTTTTGTGAAAAGCCAAGTCCACTGAAAATTCATTAGCTCGTCATTCGGTTATTTTTGCACCTAGGCGTTAGAAAAGTAAGGCATGTATGAAGGCATGTGAGATGAGTTCACCTACCTAGTTGGTGTAAAGTTTCTTTGTACGTACAAACAAATCTCCGATATGAAAACGTTGATGAATGCCAAAATACGGACACATTTAGCCCTTTTTGTAGCCAAATGTTGGGGAAATTATTGAAAGGGGAAAACAACCAATTGCACTGCTCTAATGCATAACAACTGTTGCTAGCCTCTACTTCCTCCTACAATGCAACAAACCATGAAACTTTTTGTCCAACTCTTTGTGCGTTCGAGCTGCATGGGCACCAAATCAACAATGCAGCAAGATATTTGACCCATATTGAAGACCTTGAGGAAAGCAGAAATAGCAAGCTAAAACAATTAACTACAACTACAACAATAACGTTTTAACTTTTAATTGTACATGTTTATCATTCTGTATCGGTATATTGACCGATACAACTGTCATCTTCCGACAGTTCATGATATCCCCATTAAAACTATTGTCAAATATTTAGGCATAAATATTACCAAAGATTCTAAAATGAGTGAAAATTTGAATATCTGGAATAAGTTGCATGAATTAAGATTAGACAATTGGTTGAATAGAGATCTCTCTTTTTGGTCATATTTATATAACAAAAATGGAAAGCCTCTCTGGGTGTAGTTGTTTAATAACATTGTTTCTTTAGATTTATTTAATGACCCCTAAGGTGCAAGTTAACTACATATTATTTTATTTTATTTATTTTATCCTATCTTTCTTTTGTATGTTTTGATTGTGCGCTTCGTTTTGTAAAGAAAACAAATGAATGTATCATTTGCCTTGTACAGTTAAATCATTACTTGCCAGGAAAAGAAAACGATAACGCAGACACTGCTGACACTGTCCACTGCTGTCACCAATATTGTTTAGTTAACGCTAACACACTCAGTTTCTGTAAATTACGATGCTGCTTGTTTCTCTCCTGAGAAGAGAGAAGAGCTTTCCTGCAGTACACATATGTTTTAAATGACACACTTCATCCCACGTCTGCTAATTTTTATCTCAAGCCAAATCATATAAGTTAATCTTTAAAAAAGTAAAATGTATAGGCTACTGTAGCTAGGCTATAGGAAACACAATGCATACTGTAGGTAGGCTATGGGAAACTGTAACACTTGCAACAAACGTTAAATTGTAAAGAACAAGTCCCTACTAAAACCTAGCTGGCAGTTCGTCAGGATCCACATTGTTTATTGAATGTATCTTATCAATATAGCATTTTTTTTCTTCTATCCATCTCCCGCTAGACCTTCTATGGCCCTCTGGTGGACATACCCAAGCATTACATCATAATTAAGAGAATTTTGGTGACGCTGTATTTATATAATACTGTCAATGTGACAGCCCTAATAGATATCTCAGATGACCAAAGTTTGTGCAGCGCTGGCCCAGGGTATGAGAGGATTCAGTCAGACAAGGGTCCGCGTTTCATTGCTCTTAGGCGACCCCCGTTGGCCGATAAGGGCGCTCGTAAAACCGTATGTTAAACGCAAATGAAAGGTCCCACCTCCGACACCGCTCTGTGCGAGCCCAGCTGCTGTCTGCAACAAGAAAAGAAGCAGTTGTAGGATGGCATGTGTTTCAGAGGAGAACCGTGGATATCCCAGCTCTCCCAAATTCCGAAAGTGCAGTGTGGTTCCCGCATGGAACATGGCTGCAGTTGCAGATAGTTGGAAATTCCACATTTGGGAGGGAATTGGATATATACAGCCCCGGGTTGGGCGGTAAATACTAAAAGGTTTTTGTCAGTAATTTTGCCAAGAATGATAAAACTAATGCTAATTCTTGTACCCTTTTTCATCCATTTGTGAAATCTGGAAATAAGAAATAGACCTCCATGCACATGCATTCACGTGCACACAGGATGTTCAGATTTGACCGTCCTAATCTTGATAATTCAGCCCAATTTTAGTCTTTGAAAAAAGGAGCCATCCAACCAAATCCCAGGTCTCTGAGTTTCTGCCCTTTGTTACAAACGATGCACTTAAGGGCATATCAGATCCATAAAACTGATGCTCTGCAAACAGAATTAGTATGAGCTACAATCCCTTAAGAAAGAGGGCAGTATATAGCTGGGTGAGTCATTTCTAGAGATGTGAAGGACAACAATGATGACATGAACATTGATGATGCCTTTTTAAGGCATGGCAGACTCACGGCAGTGACCATTGAGAATTTATGCCCCGGAAAGAGTCGGCTGAAGATGTCACAAATCAATGAGATAAATGTGAGTGGGTTGGAATTCTCCCTGAACTGACATAAGGGGAGTACCAAATAAGCAAGTTTTTGTTTTTCAGTCTCAGGCCTTACATTTTTCAACAGACTTCCCATCCTAATACATCTCTATGTCTGTGTCTGTGTGTGTCTCACATGTGTGTGTGTGTGTGTGTGTGTGTGTGTGTGTGTGTGTATAAAGTCTCTGACATATCATTTGGAACTCTATTCCTGAATAAAAAGAAAATATGTCAATTTTAAGAATTTGCATCCTTTCTCAGTAATGCAATAATGTTTGTAGTTTATATTATATTTTACAAAGGATATTCTATTTTTTTGCTGCAGACTAGGTTAAGTTAATAAACAATAATCAAATCAGTTGTAATTAGGATCTCTATTGAAATGATATGTCTAAGTTTGTTGTTATCGAACAATGTTACCATTCCTCATTTGTGCTACTTGCCAATAGAGTTAAAACATGCCCCTATGCCTAATTTCAATAGTATTTCCAGTTGTGGGTGACTTGTTTCCATTTAATGCTGCATCATCATTCTCTTTGCATATCTAATGTTCTGACTCTAGTGTTGTGATTGCAAAGGCCTGACTGGAAATAATATAAACCTAAGCCTCTTCCCTCTCACCTCACAGAATAAATTGTTTGGTGATAAAGTCAGTCATGTGGGTCTTTCACCCCCACACCTCCACCTTTACTTTGTTGTTTTTATTGCTTCGGTAACCTCTAATCAAAAGCCGATTTATTACACACCCTATTTCCTCCGTTACAACGATTGCATTTTACAGCTATTATATACATCACAAAAATAAACTCATCCTGTTCAGAACCTCCAATGAGGAACATCTGAAACATCAAGCCTGCTGATTAACCCTTTGCGCAGATGCCTAGTGACTATGATTTTGTTGAACATTCGTTGCTCCTGCAAACTATGTGTGGAAACCACTAACTCAGTGTTTTATCCAGAGTTTATGCCAAGTTTCTAAGATGCCAAATTTGGTAAATTCTCACCTATTTAGGGGGTGTTCTAAGGCTTTATAACTCCATGTATGGGCATCATAGAAACATAGTGTACCCTGTTGTCCCCTAGTGGCTCCAAATGTATCCAAAATGGCTAAACTGTGCACTGCTGTAAATCATAGAATAATTATGTATTTAACTAAAAATCTACTGTTTTGGCTCATAAAACTCACCTTTGCACCATTTTCAAGTGGGAATTATTATCTTTTCATCGGTATAGGGGGATAGATACAGTAGGGTGCACAAATGTGGGTAACCCTGGTCAAAATGCCTTTTACAATTAATATCTAAGTGAACAGAAGCTAACCTGACCTCTAAATGGTATAAAATTAAACATGACACATTTCTTCAAATTTTAAAGCAAGATTACTTTTTATTTGAATTTTTTTACTTTCGAAATAATAAAAAAGGAAAAAGGCCCTTTGCAAGTTTGGGAACACTTTTGGATTATTCTTTGTTACTTTTTAAAAAGATGATTACTAAGGCCCAGGCCCAGGTGATTTACTCGTTAGGGCTTCAATGAGTCAGGTGAATATAATTTCAGGGCTGATCTATTTATTCTGAAGTAACTCCATGGGCTCTATCTTGGCGATCTTAGCGCTTGGTCTAAGCGCATGGCTTTTAGGGCGTGTCCAAGTCCATTTTTGCTATTTAGACGGCGGGTTTTTTGAGGGCTAAGCACGGCACAACATGCAAATGGGCTGAACCTAGTCTCTTCATTAATTATAGGTGTGTCTCGGGCGTGACATGCAATAAACCAATCAAAATGTCATATCCCATTCCCTTTAAAAGCCTGCTTTTCCACCTTGGCGGATTGGTTATATGGTGGCGAAACAGACATGCTCGTGCGTGTTTAGCGCGATCAAGGAATAGGCTATATGGATCAATAGTAGCCTATGATCAATATTATTCGGACTAACCATTATGAGTTCCCGGTAATTCCCGACAGTGCTGTTATTTTACAAAATATATGCGGTTAAATTTCGTTTAAAGCACCTGCAACAGCTGAGAATAAGCTATACCAATGGCTTCAGTCTCACCTTACTCACCATAGAAAACGCCAAATTAGCTTGCTTGTTTAACAAATTTCGTTTGATTATGCAATGAAGCAATTAACTCATGTTTGAAGTTCATTAGCCTACCTGCATTCTAATTTTGATTAATAACATAAATAACGTTATTTTGCCTTAATGATGACACTAAATACAATAAAGCTTTCAGGTTGGCAACCCATAGGTTCACGCATATTTTCCCTTGTTTTATAATGTCCTGCTTATGGAAATGTGATCAACCTGTTTTACTGGTAGCGTAATGCTTTAAAACAATCCACTTTCCCAGGAAGACCGTGAAAAGTGTGATTTACAGCAGGGGAAACAGACCTGCTCCTGCAGAGAATGGCATTAAAATTAATTGTGAATTAATTGTGTAATGTGCTGCAAATTTGTTTTAGTTTCTAATTAGACGCTTAGTTCTCTTTAAAATCTTTTGTTCAGTTATAGAATAACAGGTGAAATCAGCAGGGTTTTAATAAGCTTGAGAGTATGGAAACCTTGTCACTGTAATTAAAAAAATATGAAGGACGAAGTGGTTACAATTCAGTTAACATGGTGACATTTATCTCCGTTTTTTAACCATAGGCTATCGAAAAAACCTTATGCACAGCGAATCCACTGTAGCCTAGGCTATTTGAAAAACAATAAATGCAATGTTCACTGTCAAGGTTTTGAACTTTTTTTCAGTCAAAACCATTCTATTTACTTAGAGGCTGTAGGCCTAGAGAGCTGAATCTCATTTTCAGAACTCAAATGTCCGTCTATTGCAGTGTGCAAGTTTTTCATTGAATGACAATTCACGCATTAGGTGTAAATGACAATTCGCGCATTAGGCTTGATATAGGTGTTATCAGCAAAGTTTTTAATGGATAGCCATTGTCCCGTAACAGAAGATTGTAATCTTGATATTTTTAGTCATGCTTATGCGCGCCCCTGGGTGTAACAGACTAGAGGGTGTACGCGCGTTGTGCACGCGCCTATGTAGACGCACTTATATGCGCCGCTAAAATAACATGTAAACAATTGCGACATGACTTTAGACCAGGTTTGTGGTGGTTTTAGTGCAAGCACTTTCTGCTGGCTCAAGATAGCACTACGCCAAAAATTATCTTGGCCACACCTCATCTTAAGACCAACACGCCCAGTTCATTTGCAAAGGGCGCAAGAATACATGGTATTTAAACGACGTGAGCGCTAGGCGTTATAATGAACCCTGCGTCAGGAGTAAGATAGCAAAGACACTTGCTTTTGGGTTAGCGCCGGGTGTAAGATAGGGCCCCAAAAAAGGTATTTTACATCCAAGATGGCGGCGCGCACTGGTGCAGCGGCTCAGGGCTCTCCAACTCTGTGCTTTTTTTGCGTGTCTTTGTTGTTTTTGTCCGTGTTTGTTGAGTTGTGTTATGCAACATATGTCTACAGTCACCAAGACCTACGGAATATTTGATTACAGTACAACATCGCCATTACAAGTGACTTCCAACAGACCCACAACATACCAAAGGGCACAGCGAGACCACAGGGCTCTCCGTGGATTATAACTGGGCCCGACAGACGCCGCAGACGACGGAGGGAGAGAAAGCAGAAGCGGGGGTGCCGAGCGCGCCTACTAGCTAGGCTAAAGAAACAACCGGACAGACCCCCGCTACCAAGCATCTTCCTCACAAACGCCAGATCCATAACCCACAAAATGGATGAGTTGGAGCTACAGGTAGCTGCAAACAGCTTTGTACGTAACAGCTGTGTGATGATTATCATGGAGACCTGGCTTCACCTGCAAATCCCGGACACAGCAGTGCAGATAGCAGGCCGCACAACGCATCGCTTCGACAGGAACAGAGACTCCAGTAAGAGCCGTGGGGGAGGACTCTGCCTCTATGTTAATAATGACTGGTGTTCGAACAGTAGGACTACACACTGCTATTGTTCCCCTGACTTAGAAATCATGTCAGTAACATGTAGACCATTTTATCTGCCATGAGAGCTAACAGTAGTTATTATTATGGCTGCCTACATCCCACCAGATGCTAATGTTAGCAGTGCTCTCGCTCACCTACACAGCACAATAAACAAATAACAGCGTGCTCATCGTGACGGTGTTTTCATCATTGCCGGTGATTTTAATCGAGCATGCTTAAGGACAGTACTTCCCACCTTCACTCAATATGTGAAGTGCTCCACCAGAGGGAAAAATACACTGGACCATGTCTACTCCAACATAAAGCATGCATACAGAGCCACACCTCTCCCACACCTTGGCCGGTCAGACCACCTCTCTCTGCTCCTCATCCCAGCATACATCCCCCTCAGAAGGAGAACAAAGCCAACAACTAAGACTATAAGAACTTGGCCTGAGGGTGCAATCTCCCAGCTACAGGACTGCTTTGCTCAGACAGAATGGAGTATATTTGAACAACAGGACTTGGAGGAGTACACAGAGACTGTACTCTTCTACATCAGAATCTGTGCCGACAATGTCACTCTGAAGAAGAACATCCGAGTCTTTTCCAACCAGAAACCCTGGATGACGAGTGAAGTCCGTACACTCATCAGAGGCCGCAACACTGCCTTCAGGTCAGGTGACAAGGCACAGTACAGCACAGCCAGAGCGGATCTGAGGAGAGGCATCAGAGCTGCCAAGGTGACCTACACAAGGAAAATAGAGGACCACTTCACAGACAACAACCCTCGTCAGGCTTGGCAGGGAATAAAGCACATCACCAACTACAAGGGCAGCAACACCACGGCTGCTGACGCCGACGCCTCGCTGGCAGGGGAGCTAAACAGTTTCTTTGCACGCTTTGGTGGGGACGAGATGGCCTACAGAGATGAGGTACAGCGACTGACAGTATGGTGTGCAGACAATAACCTGTCTCTCAACACAATAAAAACTAAAGAAATCATCATAGATTTCAGGAGGCACAGCGCGGACCCTGCTCCACTCCACATCAATGGAGACTGTGTGGAAAGGGTCCCGACATTCAAATTCCTGGGTATTCACATCTCGGAGGAGCTCTCCTGGTCCACAAACACCACAGCGACAGTGAAGAAGGCACAGCAGCGTCTACACTTCCTGAGGCTACTCAGGAAGAACAATCTGAGACAAAAGCTGCTGGTGGCCTTCTACCGCTCCGTCATTGAAAGCACTCTGGCGTGGTGTGGTACGCCGGGTGCTCAGCTGCGGACAGGAGAGCTCTCCAGAGGGTCATAAACTCTGCCCAGAAAATCATCGGCTTCCCTCTGCCCTCCCTGGAAGACATCTCCAACTCCCGCTGCCTTAACAGAGCCAATAACATTATCAAGGACTCCTCCCACCCAGCACATGACCTGTTTGCCCTGTTGCCCTCTGGCAGGCGCTACAGGTCCATCAGTGCTCGCACCTCCAGACTCACTAACAGTTTCTTTCCCTGGTCCATAAGAACTCTAAACACCAACAAACAGTAATCATCTCACCACCCATACACATCATATCTGTGAAAAATATTTTCTCTATATTCATATTTATATATCCTATAGTCATATTCATATATTTTGCACTTCTCATATTCGTATTATGCACCGTCTACACTGGCCTGCACTTTACTTTATTTATTATTTTAGCAAATGACATGTATATTAATGGGTACTGTGTGAGTGATATGTGTAAGTGATATGTGTACTTTGGAGTGATGAATGTGTATTGTAGTTGTACTGTCTATTTTTTTAAACTGCACTGATCAGGAGTAGCCCTCCTAATTTCATTGTATTATGTACAATGACAATAAAGCTTTCTATTCTATTCTATTCTATTCTATTCTATGTCTTCTGAAGCATCCGACTGTGGTGGCTGTTCTGTCTGGTATTAACAACCATGGGTTCCTCTAAACAAGGATGTCCAAGGATGTCAGAATCAAGATAGTTCACTTCCACAAACGAAAAAAAGGATACTTAAATTTAATTTTATTAAGTAAACTTAAGTAAAGTTCAAGTATATTTCCCAAGTATACTTTATATAGTAAGTATACTAATATCAATATACTAGTAGTATACTTAAGTATAATTTTGTTTAGTATATATCTGATAAGTACATAAAAAGTAAACTGAAAGCATACTCACTTATTTTTAGTTTAAAAGAAGTATACTAATAGCACACTTGAATAAACTTATTTTTTGTAAGGGGAAGGCTAAAGAAAATCTCTCAATGTTTCAAACTACCTATTTCCACTGTCAGAAACATTATCAGAAAATGGAAGATAAATGGAACAGTTGAAGTCAAGGCAAGATCTGGAAGTAAATGCAAAAAAGCTGCAAAAAAGAGCAGCAGATGCAGGTCCAGTTGTTCACAGGACAACGATACAACATACTTTAAACAACAAAGTGGAAGGAAGAATAGATTCCACCAAATATCAAGAAATTCTAGAGGCTAATGTTCGAAGGTCATTCCATATGGCACAATTTGAAATATCAGAAGCAGTAATACTTACATATAGAGGAGAAAAATGTCCCTCATGCATATTCTCCCACAGAATCAATGCTATGGTATCTTGGTAACTATGGTATATTCTGACCCACTCCCTAAATCCATGTAAGCAGGCGAGGATTTTCTCTTTCTCTTTTAAAAACTTGCGAAAATAACAGCGAATGTACATTCTAAATTGTTTGCGTAAAACGAAAATAATAAAACTAGAAATTCTGTTACTCCCGGCTGTAATTTACTGTTCAAAGCATCCAATAAGACATTGCAAACACCATTGCTAAGGCTATAATGTACTATATTGGATAAAAGAGCCGACAATTAAACCAGAATGTGTTACAGTTTAGACATGAATGCAAGACTCAGAGAGAGCTCCACGGGGAAAACTCCGTAAGGGAGCGTATTTATTAGGTTAGGAGGGAAAAGTGGGGCAGCAGACAGGCAAGGGCTAGGGACGGGCTGGACAGGGCAGGAGCAAGAGGCCTGAGTAGGAGTCGCCGGGGGTAGGAGTCGGCCAGGACTGGGGCAGCCGGGGAAAAACACCAACACGGAGCCAGGGCACAATAACGGTACAAGGCAAGAAACAAAGCGGAAGGCACAACAAAACCAAACACGACTCAAGGCACGAGCGAAAACACAAGGCGAACTGGCTCCGAACAAAGAAACAGGGGAGGCTAAATACAAAAACTGACGAGGAGGCAACAAGGAACAGGTGGGACGAAACTACTGAGGGAACAAGAGGAAACACAATGCAGGTGCGGGGAATAGGAGACAAAGTGGAGGGAGAAAGGGAAAACAAGGGGTGGAATTCCAGACAAACGAAAAACCAGGACAGGACCACGGGACATGACAGAATTAACTGTAATGAATGAGACAGGGTTGCAGAGCGTGGGGGGTTTTACGCATCGACCAGATAGTGTAATAGCATTATATTTCTGAAACGGATTGTCCCAGACAATAAATGACCACTGAATTTTGAAAGGGACATCTTTATGGGTAAAACCAATGGTAGAATTGGGTATTTATTTCACAGTTAGTAGCAGATATTAATAGTAGAGAATTTTCACGCAAGAATTTCACGTGTTTATTTTGCATTTGAGTGAGCAGGGCTTTTCATTGCTTTTTTGGCATACAATCGGGCTATTGTTGGGTTTATCTCATTGCTATGATGGAATAGGAATTTTTGGTGATGAAAAAATTTATTTATGAACTCACACAGACGTTATTGTCCACTGTGTCAGGCATGGATAGGAATAGTTGCAGACGAGACTGGGTATGCGGTTACTTGTTAAATGGACTTGCTACAGGACAATAGTGACACTTAGGGCTCTATTTTCCAGCAAGCACATGCCGTGCGGTGAGCCATCATAGTCATTGGCGTAATGTATGGCGTACTGGGCGTGGCTACTGAATTTCACTATTTTCAAACCAGAGGCGAGGAGCGCACAGTTCACAGCGCACTGTGCAGGTTGAAAATGGGCTGAGTTATGTTTAATATTTATCAGTGGGTGTGCTTCAGATGCACCATAGCTAATCAAATTACCTCTTTTCAGTCCTTTGAAGATTCGTGTGCATTGGACTCGTTTTGGCCATGTCGGGGTATCCCGCATCACATGGTTTAGTGAAAAACGATAGCAGAACACGCCTATTCGGTCGTGGTAGGGAGGCCTCCCGAGTCCACCCACTATCAATTTCCGACTACTGGAATCGTAAAGGCGACAAAAGTCACTAATAGGTTACCTTAGGCTCCAATCAGTCGATAAAATAAATTTTAAAATAATTTATTTTACTCTCCCATTTATCATTTACTGGCTTTTTATTTTTCAACTCCTCTCTTTTACTATTTTCTCAGTCCTAGCATGCGTTTAATTATTTATCTATTTCCAATATATTTTTCTATTTTCCCCATGCAACATATCCCATTTTCCTTGCCACGTTTATTAGCGACTTGTCACCTTTAGGATTCTTCATTGGAAGACGATAGGCTATCTATTTTGCATTGATTTAATTGAATGTAATTGAGTTAAGAGGTACGTTTTTATCGCTATACGTGCAATAAGAGTGAATCTATTGCATCAAGTTTGTCATTATTCTCATTACAGACGGTGTAATAAATGATACAGTAGGCTAACCCTGGGACCACAGTGCAGTGTAATAACCATTAAAATAACCAGTGTAATAAGCCATAAACAATTAAATACACAATGAGCAATAAATGCAAAGTATAACTTTTTCCTACTTGGCAGATTTATTTAAAAGTCAAATTAGACCACATATGCTCCACGAAAACAGTTGATTGGGTTTTGAATAGATTATGAGCATGCACGCATTGGGGAAAGCCCCGAAATGAGCAACTCGCCATACGCTGTGGTGCGATTTGCGCCATAAATGTGGTCTCACGTGGCGGGCAGTGCAAGTGCGAATCGCAGTCTGCTCTTATCCCAAAATTGCATTCCGCTCCAATAAAATTTAACTGGGCTGCTCCCTCTTGACGGACACACCCCCCAACAGCAGCCTCCCACTTCAGCACACGGTGAGTCACCAAATTACCAAACGGGCTCAGACGCGTGCAAATCCGTGACAAAATTGAAACCTCGCAAGTGATGGCTCGTCACCAGACGGAAAATAGAGCCCCAAATTTGCAGTTTCGCTGCTCGATCTGGACTGATACACCTCCACCAGCGATTCTCCTCCTACTTCCGGCGCACGGTGAGTCAAACGGGCTCAGGAGCATGAAAATAAATGCCGAAAATGTCACTTCGCTAATGCGATGGCTCGCCACCCGCCATACGCCAGCCGGAAAATAGAGCCCTTAGAAACTCAGTATTTGGCAGAGTTGTCACTAACCTTGTAGTAATAAAGCTAAAACACTGAGTGTTTCCACTCATAGTTTGGTTGCTGGAGAAATTAATATCTGAGTTGAGCAAAATCTTGGCGCCAGCGCCATGGCCACTAGAGGTTCTGCGCGAAGGCGTTAAACAGAAGGCCTTCAACTGTTTTCTGTGGCTTCAGTGCTGAAGTGGCTGACCAATGTAATTCGCTCTTTAGTGGTATTTTGGGCAGGGGTAAGGGGGTAGGGGTGATTGCCAATTACACTGATGTTGTTGTTGTCAGATGTGGCATATGGGTAAGGGGTTGGGGGTCTAGAATTTTATTTTTTGGTATATGGTGTCCAGTCTGGTACATTCTGGTATGGTGGCCATTCCGGTACATTATCAGTACTTGCATAATTAAGTACCAAGGCTTTAGCAATGCATTTTCTGCAGTGGAACTAACCTGTTATGTTGTCCAAGAAAAAAGCATTACCTGCTTGTTGCAAACTAACGTAATTCATCTGTGCTCATCCTGCCATCACCGACAAGAATGCATTATTCAGTGAACCAAATCAGTATTTCTGAGTGCAGAGGGAATTTTTATAGTGGATTAATGTACCTTTATTTTTATCCTCCATCTCTATTTCTGGCTGCTTTTCTTCTCCATTTCTCTGCCATGTACAATACTGCAATACTGTGGGCTGTAGGTAGGAACAGTAGGCATATTTTGCACGGAAATTGACTGTTCTATAAAAAGTTGCCATATTGTAATGTTGAGGCAAGCATGTCAAGACCTCAGTATAATTAGTGAGTACTGGAAGTTAGGAATGGTGTTTGGGTTGTGTTCAGAGAGGCAAAGCAGCATGGAGCATGTTTATGGCAATAGAAGACAATGGTGTAAAATCCCACCCCACAAATGACTGAAGAGAGTCTTGAATTTTTATTTCACAGAGGTCAGACTTCCTCTCTCTCGTTTTTTTAAAATCTCACTGAAAAAAATCCTGGCTAGAAAGCACTGGCTGAATCTTAATAGTGGCAGCTGGCCCACGTCAGGTCCTCTTGCCCTTGAACCTGAATCAGAGCACCAGTGGAGCTGACCAGTTGGTTTCTCTGCCTGGTTTAGATTCAGAAGCCAAATCTTTGCACACATTTTATTGAGCAAATGGTATTCACATTAACGTTTAATATCGAGCAGCATGTATTGAATCAATAATTCTGATGGTTATTTTTTCATATGGTTTTCAACATTTTCTTTTTCAAGGTTTGGGACATCAGTACTGTAATGTGCGATTCCAGCCACATAGCTTGGACATTTGTTTTGACCATGCGATAACAAAATATATGCCTGAAGTGTCTGGTGTACGTCAAGCTGTAATGCCTCTGAATGCAAAGAGTGGAAACAGCATGACCAGATAACGTGACACAAACTGCAGGCATGAGAGACAAAGCAAACACTTGTGAGTGCTGATGATATCCATTCATTATCACATCAATAAGAGCTTTGAGGAAACCTGTGGAGTGGGTACAGCAGAGCAAAGAATTAATCTTCAACACATAATATAATAATGGTGGTTTTGCTATCCAAAGAATCTAAGCCGATAGTGATCGGCATCTCTGTATGCTAATTGTCTGGAATACAGTGTTGTAGTCTGTTCAATTATAAAGAACGCCCATGTGTGTATTTTCATGCAGATCACACCATCTTTTTAATTAATGTTCCAGGCATGGATTCTCGTGCTTGGGATGGTGTCTGCATATGGCAGACAATGAAATCTCTCAAAATCGTGAAAGCTACTTGAGTCCTGTAGGTACATCAAAATATTTATAAAATTTTTATTTCTAAAAAGAATCAAATGGAATTGGATGCTAACAGTACATGCATAAATAAATAGTAAACAATATGAGATGGTTCCAATGGGAGGAAGAAGGATAATTTCAAGTGTAAACAGGCTATACCATAGCACAGCATACATGACTCTATACATGCTAAACCCTAGGACAGCATACATAACTCTTTGCATGCTATACTCCTAGTACAGCATACATGGCTCTGTGCATGCTATACCATAGCACAACATTCATAAGTCTATACATGCTATACCATCACACGATACATAACTCTTTTCATGCTATACCCTAGCACAGCATAGATGACTCTATACATACCATACCTACACTATCACGGATGTCCAGTACTCCATTTTTTTATATCTGACTGCTATACAGTTATGTAGCTATGTTGGTCTATTGTATTTCAAACAACATGTACTCATCATTGGGCAAATTGGTTCAAACCTTCTCTCAAAGAGCCTAATTCATACTCTGAGTATGTGCTGCCACCCATGATCGTGACCTGTACGAAAAGGCTTTGTATTTCCCTACTGCATTTTTGTAAACTATTTCTCTATTCCGCTTAAAAATGTATTTAAATATATTAGGCTACTTATTTTATGCGTATTATATACTGTTTGTGACAATTAATTATTCTGTTGCAAATTTCTAAATGATGCAGCCTCTTCTTCAAATTGAACTGTAAATCATGGATGTGCAGTTAATATTTTTTGAGATTGTTACATTCCCGGACAGGAACTGGACCCAAATGCAAGACTCAGAGATGGCTCAGAGGGAAACTCCACCAGGGAGTACATTTATTCAGACAGACAGGGCGAGACATGACAAAAGACCACATGGACAGGCAGGAAACGGGGCGTGGCAGACTGGGCAGGAAGGGGGCCATGACAAACTGGGCAGGAGGCGGCTGGACCAGGCAGGACAGGAACGGACAGGAACCAGGAGGGTCAAGAACTAGACTTGACATGAACTGGAGCGGGGTGCAGGGGTCAGGAGCAGGCGCTCAGCCTGAGGGTCAGGAACAGGTGCGGGGGGACCGCAGATGGCGCGAGGTCAGGGCCAGGTGCTCAGCCTGGGGTTCAGGTGCTCAGCCTGGGGGTCAGGGACTGGTGCGGGAGCCCGCGGTCAGGGCCAGGCATTCAGCCTGGGGGGTCAGAAACAGGTGCGAGGGACCGCAGATGGCGCGGGAAGCATGCGGTCAGGACCAGGCGCTCAGCCTGGGGTTCAGGCACTCAGCCTGGGAGGAGCAAGGGAACCGGGAAGCTTTGGAGGAACGAGGGAACCTTGGATGGAGCTGCAAGGGAACAGAAGACTAAACATGAAGGAACATGGAGGGAAGGGCGAAACTAACAAAGCAAGACTAGACTAGAACTAGAGACAAACTAATGTAAAACACACAGGACAAGCCATAACAGCATGACGGGACCGAAGAGCTAAGACAAGCTACACCACAAGACGGTCTGGCCTTGAACAAAGGAACGGGGCAGGTTAAATACAACAGAACTTCACAAGGAAACAATGAGGAACAGGTGGGGCACTTAACAAGAGAAACGAGAGGAGACACAAAACAGGTGCGGGTGGAAGGAGAGGGCGAGAGGGAAAACACGGGGTGGAAGGCCAGACAAAACGGAAAACCAGACATGGAACGAGACATGACAAAATTATTTTGCAGCGCTAGACCTAGCACCGAGCAGCATACAAAGTGTGTGTAAATGACTTACCATTCCATAATGAGGAGTGAATCATATTATCAGAGATCTTGGGCAGAGGGTGGCTACTACCTGTTGAGTTAGCTAGTTTAATATCAATGAAACTTATTTTTTTAATTTCAGCTGTGTTTTAATAGCATATGTGCATTGTAGCCTAATTTGTGACCTACTAAATCAACCTAGTAATTTGTAACCTACTAAATCTCAGACCATTTAATTGTCGGACACAACTGTAATGTTCCGTTCCCATCCAGTCCGTTTTCCGTATTTTGCCCTCTCCCTCCGTATCATGACTTCCATTGTCCGTGTTTTTCCCCGTGCTGCAGACTGGGCATGTTCCCTCCGTTTGTATTACTCCATTTCTCCACTCCTGCCTCAGCCTATTTCCTCTTCCTATTTCGGCATGCATTCCTCACACTCCGCTCTGTTCAATCACCCACGCATACATTCGCACGCTTTCCTAATTGATACCTATTACACTCCCTATTTAACTCACCTGCTGTCTGCTATCCAGTGCCAGTTCGTTAAAGGGTAAGTTCACTATTTTGGACCTTGGACCCTATTTGCGGTCCGTCTTCCATGAACCTGACCCATGAAGTCCATTTTTTCGCTGATCGGTCCAGTATTGAGTACGGTACAGATTTCCTGTAGGCTCTCACTGGGCTACAATGGAAGTGAACGGGGCAATCAGAAATGTTATGGAAAAACAACGATAAATGTGCTTTTATAGCTCAGTGTGTATTCTTACGGTCTCAGTATGCTCTCCTGTGAAATGTAGGCTATCGCAAACGCAAACCGAACGTTGAAACAACAGTTCCATTTGAAACAGAACTATTTCTCCGACCGCACTACCTCGCACTGTAAACTTCCGCAGTCTAGCTAGGTTGTAGAGAGGCCGCTTGAAAAGCAGTTGATCACAAATCCTGACCTCCCGTTGGAGTTTACTAGCTAGTAGCCTACATCAGAAATATTTGTAACGCAGTTTTTGTAATCATCATTTGTAATAATTCATCACAGCAATGGTGCGCGAATGTGCAGTCCCCGGTTGTGGGAATAAAATGTCTGGACGCTCAAATACCAGTTTTCACAGGCTCCCGTTCTCTGACCCAGAAATATTGAGACTTTGGCTGGTTGTCTTACGGATCGACATAAACACTCCAGTCAATCAACTCCGTTTGGCAGACTCGCGAGTTTGTGGAGCGCATTTCGACGCTACTGATTTCTGTAACCGCAAATCAGAAGCAAAACACTGGTTTCTAAAGAACACAGCTGTTCCTCGTGTCGGACCTGCAGCACTATCAAGCACCGGAGCGGAGGTAAGTTATATTTAGCTATAACGTTACTAACATTTTTATTTTTTTTGAGCGCGTCCTCTGACCCAGCACTCAATACCAACTAACAAAATCCGAGCTTGACATAAGTTGTTTTCTTGTAACAAAACTGTCGGAAACGTTCATCAATTATAACTTTTTACAATTCTATAATGTTTTATTTACAAATGCTTGACGCATGGTGTCCTGTCCAAAGTTCTCATCTATCACATATCTGTTGGCAGTCATAGTGTAATGGTAATCAATGGAGATGATCCAGTGTCATCCACGGATACATCCAGGTTTTCAATGGCATTCGGTAGCAACAGATCCCACTCCCTACAACACAAACTTTCCTCCTCTCTGGGCATCTGCTTGCACCTCTTGCAAGAACACCAAAAGTCCCCCGAAATTCTTGGTCTAGCCTCGGCAGCGACTTCGGATAACATTACCTGCGCAACTTCAGCCTCTCTCTCTTCTCTTGCTCTCTTATCATCCATCTCTTGTAGTTCCGTGTCCGTGTATTCTGGCTCAAATCTGTAGCCAGTAACGTCAAAGTCAAAATCGAATTCTTCGTCTTCGTAATCATTATAGTCATCCATCATCCAAGTTTTTTTGTGGAAATTGTAGCCTACGTTGCTGCAGGTAAACAAACGCAGACTGCTCAGCTAGATAGTTTCGTAAACGGCCGGCACACCTTCCCGCTCCCCTACCCCCGACACATAGTACTCCGCGAGTGCAGCGCAAACAAGCAACAGAGAAATGCTTACTTCCAAGCCATGCCAAGCACGTAAAAATGTTCTGATTGAGATACATTTCACAGGAGAGCATACTGAGACCGGTAACAATACACCCTGAGCTTCCCGTCTCATTTATTGTACATGAAAGCACATTTATCGAACATTTCTGATTGCCCCGTTCACTTCCATTGTAGCCCAGTGAGAGCCTACAGGAAATCTGTACCGAACTCAATACTGGACCGATCAGCGAAAAAAATGGACTTCATGGGTCAGGTTCATGGAAGACGGACCGCAAATAGGGTCCAAGGTCCAAAATAGCGAACTTACCCTTTAACGTCGTTCGTTTGTAACCTCTGGTCCTTAGTATTCTTTGTCTAGTTCTTGTGCACAGTTTGGTTTTGAATTAGGTGTTCGTTCACCCTTCCGTATTGTGCATCTCTTTTCAACAGTTTGGTTCTGTCCCGGTGCTTTAGGCACTCTGCTAAACTGTTGATATTCTCAGTCTGTCCAGTGTGTGTGCGGCTCTACCTGCCGCGCCTTAATCTACCTCGCTAACCACTTCTCTGTTTGTAGTCTGCCAGTCTGCAGTTGTTCGCTACTCCCTGTTTGTGTTGCGGTACCTCCGCTTGCCACCTGACGTTGTGCCCGCAGCGGGGCGCTTTGCTCTTCCACTCAACAGCTGTTCCTGTGTCCGGCCGTGGCAATCGCCAGTGTTACGGTTACGGTTGCGCCTGCTGCTGTTTGTCCTGCTGCCTCATCTGGGCCGACCTGAGGTCCGCTGCACTATCCTGTCCCGGTGCGGGGTTATTCCTGAGTGACCCGCAAAGTCCAGTTCCGGTTTGGAACAACCCGGTTGTTCCAGTCAAGTCCAGTTCCGGTGTGGTTCTATCCAGTTGTTCCGGTCAAGTCCAGTTCCGGTTTGGAACAAACCAGTTCCAGTCGAGTCCAGTTCCGGTTTGGAACAATCCAGTTGTTCTGGTCAAGTCCAGTTCCGGTTTGGAACAAACCAGTTCCAGTCGAGTCCAGTTCCGGTTTGGAACAATCCAGTTGTTCTGGTCAAGTCCAGTTCCGGTTTGGAACAATCCAGTTGTTCCGGTCAAGTCCAGTTCCGGTTTGGAACAAGTTGAAGTCCCGGAGAAGCTCCGGACTATTCCCACCCTGTGTGTTATTGTGTACAGCTTGGGACTGCCCCAAGCTTTAAATAAACTACCTTTTCTTGTACCTCTGCCTCCTTGTCATTGCACTTGGGTTCAGCCCGTGTTCAGGTTCATGACAGAACGAACTGGCCTAAGTATGGACCCAGCCGACCTGGAGCAGATCCGTCACGCCTTCGCCTGCCAGACCACGGTCAGCGATCAACAGGGCCGCCGTTTAGATGATGTGTTGGAGGTTCTGAGGGGCCTGTCGGAGCAAGTGACGCAGATGTCGCTCCACCAGCCCCTTCCTTGGATCCCAGTGGGTCCGACTCCACCTACATCCGAACAGCCGCCCGAGGTTCCGGCTCCCTCGGGAACCCCGAGTTCAACATCCTGAGCTGTACCGTGGAGGTCTGGGGAAGTGTCGTGAGTTCCTGATGCAGTGCGACATCATCTTCCGCATGCAGCCCACCTCCTTCGCCACTGACTCCTGTAAGATCGCGTTCGTTATGAGCAGCTTGGGAGGCAGTGCCTTGGAGTGGGCCACGTCAGTGTGGGAGAGCCAGACGTCAGCCTGCACCCACTTTTCCATCTTCACCTCTGAAATGCGATGCGTCTTTGACCACCCAGTCTGTGGACGAGATGCTACCCAACGCCTCCTTCAGGTTCGGCAGGGCAGTCGCAGTGTGGCAGAGATGGCGGTTCAGTTCTGCACCCTTGCTGCCGAGGCGGGATGGAACGATACCGCACTTCAGGGGGCCTTCCGACAGGCTCTGAGTGAGGAGTTAAAGGACCAACTGGCAACCCGAGAGGATTCCAACTCTCTGAACAGCCTCATTCACCTCGCCATTGCCATAGACAACCGTCTCAGAACCCGGGCCCGAGAGAGAGGGAAGAATCCCTCACGTGGTCCATTCTCCACACTTCACGGCGGTCGTCTGCCTTCCCCCGTTAAAGGGCCGAGGGCTTCATCTATCCCCTCTGAGGAGGAACCCATGCAGTTGGGCAAAATCACCGTGGACGCTGAGGAGCGTCAACGAAGAATCCGTACCAGTTCGTGTTTGTATTGTGGCAAAGCAGGTCACCACATTGCCGCCTGTCCTGTTTCGCCCAAAAGACGTGGCTCGCCAGTAAAACTGGGCGTCCTGACGAGCCCGATTACCTCTACCCATTCAGCCCAGAACCGTGTCGAATTCAAGGCTACCCTCCTTTGGAGGAACCACACCGCCTCTTCATCTGCTCTCATCGACTCCGGAGCCGATGCCAGCTTTATTGATATTTCGTTTGTCAAAAAATTTGGGATTCCTACCGAACCTCTGTCTGTCCCGATCACTGCTCTCGCCCTGGACGGTAGAAGCCTGGGGTTAGTCACCCACTCCACCGTTCCCCTCCAACTAGTGTTATCCGGCAACCATCATGAGACCATCCAACTGTTTCTTATTCACTCTAAACAGTCTTCTCTGGTTCTAGGACAGACCTGGTTACGCCTCCATAATCCACACATCAACTGGCGTTCTGGTCAAGTCCTGGTCTGGAGCAGTCACTGCCTGGCTAACTGTCTTCAGTCAGCTCAACCCCCCCCCCCCCCCCCCCCCCCCCGGGGGTCAAACACAGTATTCCTACTCAACCCGTACCTGATCTAACCGGTGTACCCAGTCATTATCACGATCTTTCACAAGTATTTTGCAAATCACGTGCTGTTTCATTGCCTCCCCACAGACCCTATGACTGCTGCATAAATCTACTGGCAGGAGCCAAGCTACCATCTGGCCGCCTCTACAGTCTGTCGGGTCCGGAGAAAATGGCTATGGAATCATACATACATGAGTCATTAGCATCAGGTATAATCCGACCCTCTTCTTCCCCGCTTGGCGCAGGGTTCCTTTTTGTGGCAAAAAATATGGGTCGCTTCGACCTTGCATCAATTACCGGAGCCTCAACTAAATCACTATTCGTAACAAGTACCCATTTCCGTTAATTCATTCTGCTTTTGAACCCCTTAACCAGGCTGTTATTTTTTCCAAGCTCGACCTCCGCAACACGTACCACTTGGTCCGGATTCGCGAGGGTGACGAGTGGAAGACAGCATTCAATACCCCGCTTGGCCACTACGAATATTTGGTGGTACCTTTTGGTTTGACTAACGCCCCAGCAGTGTTCCAGGGCATGGTTAATGATGTACTACGCGACCTACTGGGAAGGTCCGTATTCGTTTACATCGATGATATTTTGATCTTTTCCAAGACCCCACAGGAACACGTGCACCATGTTCGTGAGGTTCTCCAACGACTCCTGGAGAACCAACTGTTTGTGAAAGCCGAGAAATGCTCATTTCATTCCTCTTCAGTTCCGTTTCTTGGTTTCATTATCGAGGAGGGCAGAATCCGGGCGGATCCTGCAAAAGTCAAGGCGGTGACAGAATGGCCCCAGCCAACAGTTCCTTGGTTTTGATCATTTTTACCGCCGTTTCATTCGCAATTACAGTACTACTGCTGCTCCTCTAACTTCCACTTCCATTCCCTACAATTGGAATCCCGAAGCTCAACACGCCTTCGAACAGCTCAAGGCCCGGTTTTCCACGGCCCCCATTCTATGTCATCCTGACCCTACCCGCCAGTTTACTGTGGAGGTGGATGCCTCTGACACCGGCGTAGGGGCCATTCTGTCACAGCGAGCTGCTCAGGACAATAAACTCCACCCCTGTGCCTTCTTTTCCTGGAGACTGACCCCCACGGAGCGGAATTACGACGTCGGGGATCGGGAGCTCCTGGCTATAAAACTCGCCTTAGAGGAGTGGCGTCACTGGCTGGAGGGGGCAGGTAACCCGTTCATTGTCCTGACTGACCATCATGACCTCCTGTACATTAAGACAGCTAAAAGACTTAATGCCCGTCAAGCATGATGGTCACTTTTTTTTACCCGATTTAATTTCACCGTTACCTTCCGTTCTGGTTCCAGTAATATTAAGGCTGATGCCTTATCCCGCATATTTTCTCCCCTTCCCAGTCCTGCTGATCCGGAGCCCATACTACCGGCTTCCTGCATCGTGGCTGCGGTCTCCTGGGATATCGAGAAGACCGTGAAGGCCGCCCAGGCCTCCCAACCGGATCCCCGCAATAACCCTAATTCTACTCTTTTTGTTCCCGACTCCGTCCGTTCCCAGGTCCTGGAATGGGTTCACGCCTCCCGTCTGGCGTGTCACGCAGGAGTTGCCAGGACAACCACCCTGGTCAGGAGGAGTTTTTGCATGGGTATCCACCCTCAAGGGGGATACCCATGCTTTTGTCCTGGCCTGTCCAGTATGCGCCAGGAGCAAGGCATCCCACCAGCCTCCCTCCAGTCTTCTCCACCCCATTCCTGTCCCGGGCCGACCTTGGAGCCACATCGGCGTGGACTTCGTTACCGGTCTACCTTTGTCAGTGGGCAACACCACTATTCTGACAATTGTGGACCGGGTCTCCAAGGCGGTCCACTTTATCCCTCTCCCTAAACTCCCTTCCACCTTTGAAATGGCGGAGCTCCTGGTGCTGCACATGGTCAGGCTGCACGGGATCCCTTCTGATATTGTTTCTGACCGTGGGCCCCAATTCTCCACCCAGGTTTGGAAGGCATTCTGTGCGGCCCTGGGTGCTTCCGCGAGCCTGTCGTCGGGGTTCCATCCTCAGACTAACGGCCAGACGGAGAGGGCGAACCAGGACCTCACCTGAAGCGCCACCTGATTCCCCCCCCCCCCCCCCCCCCGGGCTGAAGCGCCTGATTCCCCCCCTGGGCTGAAGCGCCTGCTCCCCCAGTCTTAAGTGCCTGTCCCTGACCTCAGTCCCCCGGCACCTGCCCGCGGGCCCCGCGCCTGTTCCCGTCCGTTCCCGACCTTAGTCGCTCCGTCCAGGCCGTCCCTTTCCCCATTTGTCTCCAGTCAGTCTGGTTAATGCCCAGGCACTCCCCTCCCGTCTGGTTCCTGACCTGTCCGGCTCCTGCCCGTCCAGGCCGTCCCCTCCCTCCAAGTTCCCGAGCCATCCAGTCCCTGACCCGTCCAAGTTCCTGCCATTCCTGTCATGCTCTGTTCTCTTGTCTGTCTGTCATGCTTGTGTTCCCATTAAATGTACTCCCTGGTGGAGTTTTCCCCTGAGCCGTCTCTGAGTCTTGCATTTGGGTCCCGTCCCCTCGCGAGAACATAACAAAGTTTGCATTATTATATACAGTGGAGGAAATCATTATTTGATCCCTTGCCGATTTTGTAAGTTTGCCCACTGTCAAAGAAATGAACGGTCTATAATTTTAATGGTAGGTTTATTTTAACAGGTTCATTCTGTGAAAGACAGAATATCAAACAAAAAATCAGAAAATCACATTATATAAAAGATATAAATTGATTTGCATTTGATTGTGTGAAATAAGTATTTGATCCCCTAGCAAAACATGACTTAGTACTTGGTGGAGAAACCCTTGTTGGCAAGCACAGAGGTCAGACGCTTCTTGTAGTTGGTCACCAGGTTTGCGCACATCTCAGGAGGGATTTTGGTTCACTCCTCTTTGCAGATCCTCTCCAAATCCTTAAGGTTTCGAGGCTGTCGCTTGGCAACTCGAAGCTTTAGCTCCCTCCACAGATTTTCTATGGGATTAAGGTCCGGAGACTGGCTAGGCCACTCCATGACCTTAATGTCCTTCTTCTTGAGCCACTCCTTTGTTGCCTTGGCCGTATGTTTTTGGTCATTGTCGTGCTGGAAGACCCATCCACGACCCATTTTCAGTGTCCTGGCTGAGGGAAGGAGGTTGTCGCCCAAGATTTCAAGGTACATGGCCCCGTCCATCCTCCCCTCGATGCGGTGAAATCGTCCTGTCCCCTTAGCAGAGAAACACCCCCAAAGCATAATGTTTCCACCTCCATGCTTGACGGTGGGGATGGTGTTCTTGGGGTCATAGTCAGCATTTCTCTTCCTCCAAACACGGCGAGTCGAGTTGATGCCAAAGAGCTCTATTTTGGTCTCATCTGACCACATCACCTTCTCCCAAGCCTTCTCTGAATCATTCAGGTGTTCATTGGCAAACTTCAGACGGGCCTGTACATGTGCCTTCTTGAGCAGGGGGACCTTGCGGGCGCTGCAGGATTTTAATCCATTACGGCGTAGTGTGTTACCAATGGTTTTCTTGGTGACTGTGGTCCCAGCTGCCTTGAGATCATTAGCAAGCTCCTCCCGTGTAGTTCTGGGCTGATCCCTCACCTTCGCATGATCATCGATACCCCACGAGGCGAGATCTTGCGTGGAGCCCCAGACCGAGGGCGATTGATGGTCATTTTGTGTTTCTTCCATTTTAGAATAATCGCACCAACAGTTGTCTCCTTCTCAACAAGCTGCTTGCCGATGGTCTTGTAGCCCATTCCAGCCTTGTGCAGGTCTACAATCTTGTCCCTGACGTCCTTAGACAGCTCTTTGGTCTTGCCCATGGTGGAGAGGTTGGAATCTGATTGATTGATTCTGTGGACAGGTGTCTTTTATACAGGTAACGAGTTGAGACAGGTGTCTTTTATACAGGTAACAAGTTGAGATTAGGAGTACTTTCTTAAAGCGAGAGGACTAATCTAACCGGTCTGTGGGAGCCAGAATTCTTGCTGGTTGGTAGGGGATCAAATACTTATTTCACTCAATCAAATGCAAATCAATTTATATCTTTTATATAATGTGATTTTCTGGATTTTTGTTTTGATATTCTGTCTCTCACAGAATAAACCTGTTAAAATAAACCTACCATTAAAATTATAGACCGTTCATTTCTTTGTCAGTGGGCAAACTTACAAAATCGGCAGGGGATCAAATAATAATAATTAATTGGCCTCCGCTTCTGTAACGTCATTCAGTGGGCGTGGCTCACTGAACAATTCTGTTGTCTTAACTGTAAGCTTTGTGGCTGTTGTAGTTCATTCTAAGGCAAGTACCTGGTCATGCGCAGTATTTAGTGGCTATATATCTGCTCTCACTACAGGTAGAAAGTTGGCTGAGAGCGCATTTTAATCAGGAGGAGAGCTCCTTTTCTACAAACCAAACATAATTTTTGGGTGGAATTCCCCTTCAAGAGTACGCCGGTTCTTTCAAATCGCACGCAATGGGCCTCATTCATGAAACGTGAGTGAATTTGTATGTAATCGTTCGTATTAGCAAATTCGGCCGTATTTTGGCATTCATCAACGTTTTCTGAGATTTGTTTGCACGTACTAACAAATTTTATACAAGCTCAGGACCACGCGCACTGCGTTCGTACATTCAGAATGCCGGGAAATGTAGCTTCTGAGTGATAATTAGAATATTAAGTTATTTTTATTTTCTGTTAAATTCACAAGACTAAATGTGGCCTTTGAAATACACATTGCAAACATAATAAATTACAATAGTAAAAAGCAAACACTTTAGATCACGCCTATTAAATCAATTGTAGGCTATGAAGCTGTTTAATTAGACCCATAACGTAGGCTAAATGCTCCCAGTAGCCTGCTATTTTTTCTAAGTTGCAAAAAATTTAAATTCTACATGACCTTACATAGGCTATGCTAATTAAAACACACATTTAACCAATAAACAAAATTTGCTTTAAAGTGGCTTACATGTCTGTAGCCAGGGTTGCAATTGTGGTCAACAGCTTAATTTACATTACATTACATTACATTTATTTAGCAGACGCTTTTATCCAAAGCGACGTACAGTAAGTGCGTACAGAGACATCATCATCATTACAGAACAGACAAGGCAAAGCACATCCTTTGCATAATGTAGCAGCTATCCCTAGCAATGAACGTTGACTGTAGTTCACAGTAAGCTGTGGGCAAATCAGCAACACCACACTTCCATTCCAAATACTATTATAAACTATACTATTATAAACCATTCCAAATACTATTATAAACTATGCTATTATAAACCATTCCAAATCTATTATAAACTATACTATTATAAACCATTCCAAATACTATTATAAACTATAATAAACAGACAGGAAAACACAGGGAACAGGGAACTGATATTCCTAGGTGAGGATATCAGTCAAGGTGGAGTCTGAAGAGGTGTGTCTTCAGGCCTCGACGGAATGCAGGCAGGGTTGGAGTAGAACGTAGGGGAATGGGAAGTTAATTCCCCCACTGAGGTGCTAATGTGGAAAAACTCCGCAGTCGGGACAAGCGAGAGCCTTTGACACGGAGGGGGGGAAGTGCCAGTCGCCCTGCTGTAGAAGAGCGAAGTGGTCGAGCAGGAACATAGTTCTGGATTAAGTCCTGCAGGTAGGCGGGGCCTGTCCTATTGGCTGCAGTGTAGGCCAGGGTCAGAACTTTGAACCTGATCCTGGCTGCAACTGGCAGCCAGTGGAGAGACCTCAGCAGGGGGGTTACATGGGAAAATTTCGGGAGGTTGAACACAAGCCGGGCAGCTGCATTCTGGATGAGTTGAAGAGGCAGAATGGCGCAGGCCGGTAGGCTTGCGAGCAGGGAGTTGCAGTAGTCCAGGCGTGAGGTGACCATGGTCTGGACAAGAAGCTGGGTGGAGTAGGTGGTCAGGTACGGTCGAATCCTCCTGATGTTGTACAGGAGGAACCTGCAGGACCGTGCCGTCGCCCTGATATTAATTAATCCAGCTAATGCCAGCGTACATCCAGATCCCCTACAAGATGCAAAACCAGGTGGAGGTAAAGCGGGATTTTTTATGAAATTGCCAACCTGTCCAATGTTATCGGTGCCATAGACTGCATACCCCAGTGAACGTTTTTGCTGAAAAGTCGGTGAAACACCGTCTCGCATTCAGGTGAAAAAATAAACTTGATTTAACCGTGAAAGTTTTTTAACCGGTTAGAATGTAGCCAGGCTATATTATAATATCCCGGTACATAAACCTGAGCTTGATTCTGGCTTTTGCTCAGTGGGACACGCGCATCAATGTGACCGCAATTAGAACGCGCCAGAGAGATTCTAAAATAAGGTAGCCTATGATTACCCAATTTCAAACCAGAACTCACATGTACAGAACCCCAACAAAATTACAATATGAAGAATGTTATATTTATTTCCAGGCTGCGATAAAGCAATGAGCTCGCTCGTCCCATGCAGACGTAGATGTTACGTCCGCCAGCTCCCCTTCCAGTCCACTTCCCTATTGTTCTCCATGCTTTGCCTATTCCCCTCGTTTCATGTCATGTTTTTGCATTTCCCTGTTTGTCTTCCGTGTTGTGCAGGCTGGGTGTGGTTTCCCTCCTCGTTTCCTCATTCCCCTCTCTTAATCTCCCAGCCAATCACTCGCCTTCCCTATTCGCATTCCTCATTCACTCTCGTCAGCTCATTCATTCACGCACACATTCCTCACGCTTCGCTCATTTACTGACTCTTTAGCTCCCCTTTATATTCTCCCTTCTCTCTGTGTCTCGTTGCCAGTTTGTTACGCTTAGTCACATTCATTGTTGTCTTGGAACTCTGCCTGTGTTGTCACGTCTGTCAAGTCTTGTTAACCTGTTTTCAGTCCTGTTTTCTAGTACCCGCCAGCCTGCGTTTTCCTGCCCTGCCCCGCTTCCAGTTGTCACCCGTCTGTCTGCCACTGCTCAGCCCCTCTCCTACATCCGCTCATCTGCTCTGCCCCTTTGTGTTGCCAACCCCACTTCCAGACCCTCACCTTGGTCTCCCTGTCCTTGCTTATAATAAAGTGCTCCACTGGAGCGTCAAACTGAGTCTGTCTCCGAGTCCTGCGTTTGGGTCCAAACCAGTTGGGAAGACCATAACAGTAGATGCGCGGCTATACGTTTCTTCGCCTCCAATTTAATATTATTTTACTACTTTAACAGTTTGTGTGAGGGGTGATCCTGCATTGATGGTACATGTTATCTCCTGCTAGGCCTGACAATACTAAACAATTTTTTTTTCCTTGATTGAACTACTGCTGAGCTACTGTCTGCTAATAACTTCAATTTCAGTGTCGGAATAATTCTTTCCTTTGCTTTTTCTGGGCCATTTTGACAAGGTATGGACCTTTAAATAGAAGTGACAGCCTCCATATAAGGCAATTCATGGGCGTGGATTCATGCTAATCACAAAATAAAGTGGAATCACTTCATACGTGAATATGGGGGCCGGGCCCTTCCCCCAGCTGCTGACAAACAATAATTACCCTATTCATAATTATAAGCCTACTAGTAAAAGTAGTAGTAGTAGGCATACTTCACATAAGTAAATAGTATCTTTTTATCCAATTTTAAAAAACTTTTAAATTGTGTAAAATAACAAGACTAGGGACGCCCAGACGTTTGTATGCAGCCAGTGGGGAACATTTGACAAGGCACGGTGGATATTGTTCTGGAGCATGCAGGTTGGCCTGCATTTGATTCTCAAAGGTGTGTGTGTCAGAGTATGTGAGCAGGAGCGAGCGAAGAGAGGAAGCGGACGTAATTTAATTAGAGTGATGAGCACTATGAGGACGTTACTACTCCGCGAGCCCAAACTGTTATGAGTCAATTGATGCTTTCAGTTCATGTCTAGCATGTACCCCTGCCGCACCGCTCAGGTGTGTTTCGGGTGTAGGGACCAGCAACCCCTGCACCTGTATTCTTCTAGCTACGAAAAGTATAGCTAAGCCTCAAAAGAAAATGGTCAGATTAAAACGGAAATGACATATGCCTGCCTATAGACTACGAGATACGGATTTGCGAAGTCTGGAAGTTAACATACGTGGACTACGTTCCAACATTGGTGAACTTAGTAACTTCTGCTTAGAGAAGAAATCAACAATTGTCATCGCTGTGGAGACCTTTCTAGACACTACAGTACCAGATGGTGCTGATTGCATCCCCATGACCCGGCTATTCTATATGCTGTCGCAGGGACAGAACTGAATCTTCCGGTGGTGGCATAGCTGTTTACTGCTTGGAAGGAGTTGCCATCCATCATGATGCTAGGCAAGATGCAACATACCTGGAGCTCATTTGGTTCACTGTAGCCCTTCAATCCCAGAAGCTACTTGTCGCTGCTGTCTACCGGCCTCCAAGTGCCAACAGCGATGTCATCGACTACTTGCATTCCAATAAACTACCAATTATGTGCAGGTTTGGAGCCAATTCAGTCATGCTGATCGGTGACTTCAATGTCCATCACACAGACTGGCTAGGAAGTCGTGTTACTGATGCAGCTAGCGGCTGCACTCTCCAACTGACAATTACTCTTGGATTACTGCAGATCGTTGAAGAATCAACCAGAGGTGATCAGATCCTAGACCTCGTTATGACCGATCTGCATTCTACATCCACAACTTTCGCCAATCTGGGTACTTCAGACCATAACCCTGTGCTGGTGTGTTTAGAAGTCGCTGTCTACAGAGACAAGCCATACTAGAGGAAAGTTTGGAAATATGATCAGGCTGACTACTGGGGAATGAGAGGCCACCTGGCGTCCACTGACTGGGCAAGCGTATTCCAGAAGAAAGACCCGGAAATTGCACTGACACCAGCAAAGCGCAGTTTGTGGAAGCCAGGCGATCCTTCAACCAAGCTGAGAAGCATGCCACGAGATGCTACAACACCAAACTGAGGAAAGATCTTGCAGACAAAACCCTGAGCAGCAAGAAATGGTGGAGAATAGTCAACACTCTATTTGGCAGAACAGCCCGGTCTGACATCCCAGTCATTGAACATCAAGGCGTGGCCCATATAAAAGTAAGGGATAAAGCCAAAACTTTCTGTCAGACATTTGCAGAAAAATGTAGACTTCAGAATGCTGAAGACCAGGCCCCCGAAGTTTGCCCAACCACAACCAAATCTTTTGATAAAGTTGTCTGCAAGCCCAAGGACATTAGGAAGCTCTTGCAGCACCTCACGCCAGACAAAGCTACTGGACCAGACCTAATTCCAAACAGGGTCCTGAAAGAATGCTGCGCAGAGCTTGCCAGTCCTCTTTGCCGGCTTTCCCACCTTTGCTTCTCCCATGGTGTGTTTCCCAACCAGTGGAAGACAGCTTCTGTAACTCCAATCCATAAGAGGGACTCCAAAGCAGACCCAACGAAGTACCGTCTCATTTCTCTGCTAAGCAACATCATCAAGATCATGGAGGCTGCGGTACGAAAGCAGCTTCAACAATATCTTCTCAGCAACAACCTGATCTCCAACAGACAATTTGGCTTTAGACTAAGCCACAGCACAGCTGATCTCCTCAACATCTTGTCTCAGAAATGGAACAACACCCTAGACCAAAGTGATGAGGTTTGTGTAATAGCCCTGGATATCAAAGGAGCCTTTGACAAAGTGTGGCACAACGGGCTCTGTTCCAAATTAAGAGCTAAGGGCATTTCTGTAAGGCTACTATCATGGCTGCAGAACTACCTGTCTGATAGATCCATCAATGTTGTTCTGTCTGGCCAAGCATCTGACATCACACCCATCAATGCTTCTGTGCCAACGGTTTCCGTTCTTGGCCTGCTCTTGTTCTTAGTCTGCATCGATGATCTGGTGGACGTTTGTCAGAACGTGCTATTCCTGTACGCTGACAACTCAACACTATTCGCACCTATCAGGACATCAGACGACATTGATGCAGTGGCTGCTAGCCTGAACAGAGACCTCAGCAGTATGAAGGTATGGGCAGACAAGTGGAAGGTCACCTTTGAACTGACTAAATACAAGACCATGGTACTTTCTAGGAAGAGAACTCCATCTAAACCTGACCTGTAATTTGGAGACTGCAAACTGTCAACAGTGAATGAATTTGAGATGCTTGGTGTTACCATCGACAGCAAGTTGACCTGGTCCAAACATCTTTCAACCATTTCAACTAGAGCTGGACAGAAGCTTGGAACACTGAGAAAGGTTGCAAACAAACTGGATGCTGTAGGCAGAGCTACTGTTTGCAAATCACAAGTCCACAGTGTAATGGAATATGCTTCCCTGAGCTGGACAAATGCTTAACCAACAAACTTATGCCAACTAGATAACATCCAAAAGAAGGCACTCAAAGTAATTGGTGTTGATGAAGTTATTGCTCTCTCCCAACTCAGCATCACCAGCCTGCATCACAGACGACAGGTAGCCGCTGCCACAGTCCTGTATAAAATGCAGACTAGTCACTGCCCAGCAGATTTTTCAGCTTTGCCTCCCCCACCATACATAAAGTGCCGCTCGACCCGCTCTACTGTATCTATACCAGTCCATGCTCTCTCCTTGGCAGTTGCCAGAACTTGCTGTTTAGACAGAAGCTTCATTCACACTGCCGTTTCCTTATGGAACAGTCTCCCAGACTATGTTGTTGGCAACGTCACCGAGGAAGGAATTCAGTCCTTCAAGAGCAGAGTGCACCACCACCTTCTTACTACTTCAGGAAAGCGGCTCTGAGTAGCAGTGAACCATAAGAGATGCCAGAAACAAGATTGAGTCCCCTGGAGCTGCAGTGAACCAGTGATTGGCTTGTCAGAGTTCTCTCTGAGGACATAAATCTGATATGGCTATTGTTCACAATTGCATAATAAAAAATAAAAAAAAAGCTCCAGTTCGCTCCGGTTTCTATATTGTGATAAAAATGTGCATCGCATTTTTTTGTTTAGATACCACATTCGATAGTTTAGTTAATAAAATATAAATTCATTAATCGTTTTGTTAGCCTATATGGAGAGTTGAAGTTGTTTTAATGATCTGTTGACATTTTCTATACACAGAGAATGCACACATTGACAACATTCTTACAAGTTTTTATTTGCTAAAAAACATTATCCCAATAACAATATCCTCTGATCTACTTGGAGTTTCCTTGTCTTCACTCCTCTCCAAAATAGAATGTTTACTGAACCGCAGCGTCCAGACAGAACAAATCAATTCCAACAGTAGCCTCTGACACCCGCAGATAGCCTACATATGTTGTCCTTTATGTGGGTGTTTTAGGTCTGATCTGATTGTTTGTAATGAACGATTATTTTGCGAACCCTGCTTTTAACCCTTCCGTGCGTACCATCACAAATTATGTGATCATTCCAGGACTGACCGAAAAGCGTACCATCGCAAATACGTATGTGATTAGAACATATCATTAGAACGTTCAGTTGAGAATGTCGTCACAAGGGTCACTGCTTTCTAAAGTGCAAACATGACTCCAATGCGGTGCCTACAAGTCGTTTATTGTTGTACTATAATACAAATTATGGTACTATAGTTGTTATCAGAGTAATCATCTAGTTTCTTTTGTAGCCTACTGCATAGGGTTACCTTATATTCTATTTTTTTAAAAAGAGGACAGGGCGGGCGGATGCTATGCCATTTTGAGTATTATCAATAGGATAGTCTCAGCTTTCTGCCGATGACAATATTATCTTTCTACTCCAAATATTAAGCGAGATATACTCTCTTAAATCTCGACTGTCACCAAACCACGTTGCTGATTTCTTCAAATAAATTAGCAGTAGTGATCTGCCGAGTTAATTAAAGGCTACAGAACGTTAATTCAGACATATATCAGCATTAACAGTTAGCCCACACGTTATCTTGGACTTAGTGCAGAATTTAGGCATGTTGCTGTTGCAGAAAACTTGTCGATGTACCATTCGACGAACGGGAGGCAAAATGCTTTGAATTTCTGTTTATTTATTTATTCGCCACTCGACAGGTCAACAATTATTGCGAGCTCTATCAGTCACATCTCAACCTTGATTTAATACTAGCCTATAATTATTATGAGCTCTATCAGTCACATCTCAACCTTGATTTAATACTAGCCTATAATTATTACGAGCTCTATCAGTCACATCTCAACCTTGATTTAATACTAGCCTACAATTATTACGAGCTCTACCAGTCACATCTCGATCTTGATTTGGAACACGAAAACATACATGGTGTTTGGACAGTCAGTGTTTCTGACTCCCTGGCATGGGGCACAAAATGAGATGCGTGAGGCTACAGAAATTATATTGATTTAGATGTAAGAATTACGTCACATAATAATTTTGTATACAGTATCACACTATCAATATAATCATTTACCAAGCCAGTCATTCTCCTGATTGCAGTATACACATAATGAGAAAAATAAACCCTCTGAAAATGTTCTAGTTGAACATATGGCCATATGTGAACCATAGTTATGTTCTGTTTATGCCACTTATCATTCTTTTTCTCATTTCTACCTACATGTGTAGTGACTATAGCCTCTTGTTGTCTCTCCAGATATTATTACTTCGCTGGCACATGGTGTAGAATGGAACAAGTGTATTTTATCTAGAGCCCGACCAATATATCGGACGACCAATATATCTGGCCGATATTTGCGTTTCTGGACCATACTGTATCGGTAGTCAAGAATGACATGTGGCTGATATGAACGACCGATATATGCATTTTTTTTTACACTGGCGCTCCTAGCAGTCCATCTAGTGGTTCTTGCCACAGAACTATATAGTGTTCTCGCTACCCTCAACATATCATGTGACATGGAATCTTCACTCAGTCAGAGAGCAGCGCTGCCACTGGAGAAAGACTCACTGAATGAAAGGAAGGACCAAGTTTCTCTTGCTAGCTAATTGAATATTGTCAATAATAATAGTCTATTAACACAGCAGTAATGTTAGCCATTCTTTAATTGCAGTCTTAATAAATGTTTGCAAACTGCCGATGAATTTAAACTACGATAACATTGCTAGCTAGCTATCGGCAAGCTAATCAGCTACCAGTAATGTGAGATGCATCCACAGACCTCGTTGTGCTCTTTTACTTAGCACCATTACTTAGCTAATGTTATAATTCATGAGTAGGCTACTGATTGAGATATAACATATATATTTAGGACAGTGTGCATTTAAGATTCACCCCCGTATTTTAACTAGCTGAGGCATTTATTTTCATATCGAATAAATTAATGGGACTAACGTGACCGACTTAAGGTGACGAATAGCTAGCTAACGGTAGCAAGAGAATGACAGCTCCTGGGGCCTGTTTCACGAAGCTTACGGAGTTGGCTGAATAACTGCTAAATAACTGAGTAAAGCATTGTAATGGTAATCAAATCCTAATGACAAGTTGACACTAATAGCTGGCTTTTGATAGTATTCATTATAGCCACAGTGTGGCCTGGCTTCAAATCACAATGTTCACGTGAAAATTATAATGACTAGGTCGATCCAGGAATACAAAAGTCACATTGTCTCTTGAAGCGAGTGGGCCGAGTTGTATAGTGGATGTTCCACTAGTCACATAACATATCTGGGTCAGACTCTGTCTCCAGCAGTTTTGGGGGGGTTTTGCTACCGATATCCAATATGAGTGTTGCTATGACCGCGACCCCTCATAAGCCTATGATCATGAACAATCCCGGCAACGGCTCGTCCAGCGGGTTCTGTGCAAAATTCTGTCATCTCTGAGCTGTTGACGTTGGCTACTTGCTTAAAAAATATATAATAAATAAAATATGGTCATTGCTGGGTACTGACTAAAAATTAGTGTGTCCTTTTTCGATCCCGCTGTCATCAGGTTTCTCGTGCAGTGGTTAATGGAGATATCAATTCAGGACTTCCTGATCCTTAGGAAGCAACAGGTGCCCTGTTGTGACACATAGCTTTTCTCACTAGGTAGTATAAGCCACATGGCCAGGTCGGCCAGGCTACACATAGCATAGTATGGCCAATGTCTGATGCAAGAACACAGACATGTTCTGTCTTTGTGCTGGAGGATATCGATATGGTCTTCCTGATCTTCAGGAAACAGCAGGTGCTCTGCTGTACACATAGTCTACTGTCACATAATGTTAGTATGGCCAATGTCTGATCCAAGATCACAGCCGTGTTCTATCTCCTTGTCGGAGGGATATCAATATGTTCTTCCTCATCTTCAGGACACAGCATGTGCTCTGCTGTACACATAGTCTACTGTCACATAATGTTAGTATGGCTAATGTCTGGTCCAAGATCACAGCTGTGTTCTAGCTCCATGCTGGAGGGATATTAATATGAGCCATTCTACAAAAGTCATGCAAATTGCTGTCCCTCTCTGATAAAAGTAAGAAATTGACCAATAAAATCTTTCAATGCTATATAATTCATTAGATCATGTTATGTTTTAATATAATCCAAGATATAAATTGCAGTAATAATAGTTACATTTATCCAAAATCAACACTTATACTCTTGGGAGTATAAATTCCTATTGGGAGATGGCTGTCCCCACTATCAACCCTTAAACTGGTGCATTAAAAAATAATACCCAAAATATTTTTGCCAATTATTTGACTTGTCTCATTCAATAAAGCATGTGAATTTTTCTCAAATATAAGTTAAAGTAATGCAATCTATTTTGTAATAAATTTTATAATTCAAAAACCTATCGAGAAAATGCTGTCCCCAATTTTTACGTCACAACCGAAACGTACACTGTTTGTGTCTGTGCAGTGAACCTGCTTGTAGCCACACACCCCTTTTTTTAACCAGGAAATTAGACAGCCTTCATATGAATCAAGGCCACATGGTGAGTAGCTAGGTTTTAGCGTTTTGATATAATTGTCCTTCAAAGTATGAAAATTAGTCTGTGGTTTTAAGAGACGTCACACCCAAACACCCAAGTTTTCATATTAGAGAAAAGAAGTTGATTTCATAACTGTAGATTTGATTAAAAGGAAGGTGCATCTGCACAGAGAAGTGGTTGCTAACCATGTGCTTGCTAAATCTTTTATTTTGTGGCCAAAATGAGCCAAAATTGTCACAACCGAAACAGTCACTACCGAAACAAATGGTATTGTTTTGACAGGCCTGTTTCGGTTGGTGACACTTGTCCGTAAATTCTTATTAAAGACAACAAATAGTGAGACAATCAATGCACATGTACAAACCTCAATTCCAAAAAAGTTGGGACAGTGTATAAAATGTAAATAAAAACAGAAAGCAATGATTTGCGAGTCCTTTTTGTATTCAATTGAAAACAGTACAAAGACGAGATATTTCATGTTTTAACTAATCAACTTTATTCTACATTTCATTTTTTATTCAGCTCATTCTACATTTGATGCCTGCAACACCACCCAAAAAATTTGGGACAGGGGCATGTTTACCTTTGTGTTACATCACCTGTCCTTTTAACAACACTCAGTGATCTTTTGGGAACTACAACACTAATTGTTGTAGTTTTGAAAGCAGAATTGTTTTCCCATTCTTGCTTAAAGACTTCAGCTGCTCACCAGTCTGGGGTCCCCATTGTCATATTTTGGGCTTCATAATGCGCCACACATTTTCAATGGGAGACAGGTCTGGACTGCAGGCAGGCCAGTCTAGCACCCGCACTCTCTGACGACGAAGCCATGCTGTTGTAACGTGCAGAATGTGGCTTGGCATTGTCTTGCTGAAATAAGGGATGTCCCTGAAAAAGCGAGTGTCTAGATCACAGCAAATGTTGCTCCAAAATGCTTATGTACCCTTCAGCGTTAATGGTGCTTTCACAGATGTGCATGTTACCCATGCCATGGGCACTAACACACCCCCATACCATGACAGACGCTGGCTTTTGAATCTTGTGTTGGTAACAATCGAGATGGTCCTTTTCCTCTTTGGCCAGGAGAACACGACGTCCATTATTTCCAAAAACAATTTGAAAGGTGGACTCGTCAGATCACAGCACACGTTTCCACTTTGCGTCAGTCCATCTCAGATGAGCCCAGAGAAGTCGGCGGCGTTTCTGGATGTTGTTGATATATGGCTTACGCTTTGGGTAGTAGAGTCTTAACTTGCATTTGTAGATGCAGCGACAAATTGTGTTTACTGACAATGGTTTTCTGAAGTATTTCCAAGCCCATGTGGTTATATTCATTACAGAAGCATGCCGTTTTTAACGTAGTGCTGTCTGAAGGATATTTACAAAAATCAATGAAGTTGCTAAGGTAAAACATTAAATATCTTTTAAATATTGTTTTCATTTAAATATATAGACAAGAGAATTTACAAATCACTGCTTTCTGCTTTTATTTGCATTTTACGTACTGTCCCAACTTTGGAATTCAGGTTTCAGTAAGAGATGTCACAACCACAACAATGTGGTCACAACCGCAACACCTGCTGTTTTGTTAAAATTTTTTATAATATGAATAATCAATCAAATATCCAAGATATTGTGCTGGTGAGGGTATATATAATCTCATAAATAAGAATCTATCAAATTCATGTGATCAAATCTGTCCATTTTATAGAGAACATTTGTACGGAGTTTTCACTAAATTTAATTAATGCAATGTTTTATTTGATTAAAAAATTCAGGGTAATTGATTCAAATTCAACAGCAGTCAAGATCTTTTTTCAAAAATGTAATTTTCAAAGGGGTGAATTAAACTTATCAATTGGGTATGTTATTTTATTTCAAAAGCAGGGTTAACACCATGTTTCGGTTGTGACATATTTAGGAGCAGTCAGTAAATTCATCCTTATTCTGAAAAAATTACATGTGATTGCACTGTACATCTAGTATATTTATGTATCTCAGATAAAGTGTAACACATATATTATAAAATAATTTTGCAAAAAGAATACAAATTTACACTTTTCTCCAACCCTCAATTTGCACAACTTCTGTAGAATGGCCCATATAGTCTTCCTGATCTTCAGGAGACAGCAGGTCAGGTTGGGCACTAGATGATCTGCTATTTTGGGGGGTTTCTGGTCATCTCCTGTTTAGCAGGGGGAGATGGCCATGCTCCGGAGCAGTACTAAAGCAGATCCATTCAGCACCAAACCAAAATAATTATGTTGCACATGAATTCATTAATCATGTCATTTAAATACGTGAGTTGTCCTGACAGAACTGGTATTTTGCTTGAAAATATTGATCAATATGTGCCCACCCTAAAAAATTTGTAGTTGACTTGTTGTCCATCACCCCCTCCCTCCAAAAAAAAAGTCAGTCTCAACTGAGCTCCCTTGACTTGACCATCCTAGACCGTCCGATCAACCCCAAATGTAGAGACAGACGTAAATTTTGACAAAATATGACTGAACGATCCTAACATCATGGCTGGCTTTGCGCTCATTCACCACCAACGGCTGTTCCCACATTACCATTATAAACTCCTGCAAAAATGTGGCTACACGTGCAGAGGAGGGGAAAAAAATCAGCCGTCACAATATGAGAACTCCTGGCGTAATTGAAAACAGAAGCAGGAATCAGAGGGAAGGGATCTGTGAATATGGAGCTTCCAGCAGGCTGTTCCCTGTATCCATCTGTTTCAACAAGCTGTGTGTACACTGTCTGACTAATGATACACATTTCCAGAAGCAGACAAGCTCAACTAATTCCAATCATTTTTTTTATTCTCCTTTTTCTGTCTTGCAGGATATCTTGCGGAGGCAGTAATTTTGTTGTGGTTCGTATAAAGTGTTTTGCAGCCCATTTGGAACAGCTGGGGGTGGTTGAGTAGGGAGGGTGGTGGTGGCAGTGGTGGTGCCGGGAGATGGGGGGGTGTGATTTGCTGATTGATGCAAAATTAAACAGCGTCTCACAAATGAGCATTGGGGACCACTTTCAATCGATCAATTTAAACACCAAACCTGACAAGCTGGCAAATATGGCCGACTGAGGCAGACAGGGAGTACAGAGTGCTCGAATGAGGAAGTCCCAGTGGCAGGCATGATTACACAGTGCAAGCAGCAGTACATGGCTTAACCAACTTACTGTGACATTCACAGGAGGAGGATACAAAGGTGGATCTCTGGATGCATTGTGATAACAGGGCAAAACAAAGTGAAACCTTTGCTTTCTGTTGATCCTGAGGAAGACTGTTTTATTAAAGGTGTTTCGTTTTCGGAGCTCTGAGTATTCCAGCTCTCCTTATTTCATGTTCGTCCCTGTGAAATTATCCAGGTAAGGATCCTTCTTTATGCACTTGGGACTGTCCAGGCTGTGAAATACAAATCTTTTAAATCCTGTTTTATTAGCTGAGCTGAAGTGTGCCTGTAGTTATTTGTCGCAGACAGCGAAACCTGTTGTTTTGTGGGAAAAACTAGCACATCAAATTGTGTTCCTTCCTAAAACTCTTCCATGGCTTAATTCCCCACAAAAACTATACACCAGCTGTAAGCCTATCAACTCCACAATGACAATCCTATCATGCTTTCCTTGCAGCAGTCCAGCCTTCCTGTCAGACTTTCAGTGAACTCCATAAATTGTTATTATATCTAAAAAATGCACTTTAATTATTTAATACAGTGGAATTATGTAAGTAATGTTTTTAAGCCTCTGTGAGCTTTCCATTAACTAGCCAGATAACTTGCTAGAGGTCATGTTATTTTCCAAAATAACACGCAAACGTAGCGTAATGAAAAACAGTAAACACTGATCTCATGTGACATCATTCCTCTTATTGAACTCAGATAAGACCAAGATATTAGTATTAGGTCCCAAATCTCTTCGAGATAAATTATCAGTTTTCCTTAAATTTCGATTGCTTCTCTGTCTCCGCCAACAAGGTTGTTAAAAACCTTGGTGTAACTATTGATTCAGACCTCTCCTTTCAGAACCATATTAACAATATTACAAGAATGGCCTTCTTCCACCTGAGGAATATATCTAAATTAAGGAAGGTGTTGTCCTTAGAGGATGCTGAAAAAATGGCTCATGCTTTTGTAACCCCTCGACTAGATTACTGTCATGCTGTATTATCTGGTTGCACTGGTTCAGCCCTGAATCGTCTCCAACTTGTACAGACTGCAGCTGCTAGGGTTCTTACTAGAACCACGAAATGGGAGCATATCAGCCCGGTGCTCAAAACTCTTCATTGGCTGCCTGTCAAATTCAGAATTGACGACAAGATTTTACTTTTAGCGTTTAAAGCATTAAATGGTTTGGCTCCAAAATATCTTAGTGACTTACTCATTCCTTACTATCCTCCTAGATTACTTCGCTCTCAAAGTGCTGGCTATTTGAAAATTCCTACTATATCTAAAATTACAATGGGTGGCAGAGCCTTCTCTTACAGAGCCCCTTTTTTATGGAACAATCTTCCGATGTATGTTCGGGCTTCAGACACACTTTCTGTCTTTAAGTGTAGGCTAAAAACGTACCTCTTTAGTCAATCCTACAGTTAAGGATGTCGGGGAGGGGGGGGGGGGGGGGGGGGGCTAACCTCTTTTCCCAGATGTACCACCCCGCCCCTTTGAATTGAACATTTTACATCCTTTTCTTTGGACTTTCTACTTACCAGCTAGTTTTATTAGATCCCTCATTACAGTCTATTACCATCCATTCCACCTTTAGTTTAAACCAGGCCAGCCAGCGAAGGATGGCCCCCCCCCCCTCTCTAGCCGGGTTCCTTCCGAGATTTCCTCCCATTGGGGAGTTTTTTCTCGCCACTGTTGAGTATTTTTTCTTCCCACCGGGGAGTTTTTTTACCTCGTTTTGCTGGTTGGGGGTTAAGGCCTGGTCTTTTTGCTTTTTGTCCTTCTGTTTCTCTGTGCAGCGTCTTTGTGACAGTTCTCTGTAAAAAGCGCTATACAAATAAAATTGAATTTAATTGAATCATCCTGACTTCTAAGTGCATCCCAAATGAGTTGCATTTTGAGCTACCTTCAGAGGGAGCTCACTTCTAAGGGTTCGAGGCAGCTGCCCTCTGTTTGAGACACAGCCAATGAATATCTGTACTTAACTTTGAATTAAATTAAGAAATTTGCATTGCAAGGTTTTTTCTTAATTTCTCCTTATCAAGTTGTGTTTGTAAACTAAAAATGGACTTTATTTGCAAGCCAAGGTAAAGGACAAATTTTGATCGATTCCAGGCTTGGGTCGGGGGAATGAGCTGCCCCACAAAGCCCTGAGTCTTTCCATCTCAAATCCACCAGCGGTCTAATTATCAGCCTGCCCGTTGCCCACTCGTTCACGGCCAGCTTCTCATTACCTGTAAAATGTTGACATCACAGTCTTGAAATTCTCCGCCCGCTGTGTTTTTCTGGTAAAGCCATCAAAATTCAACTGAGGAAATGCATTATTGCGTTGCTGTTGGGAGAAACAACCTTGACTTTTGTTGAGTTCCTTATTTATATACCAGCCTGGTTCTTGGAATATCTGATGGCCCTCATTTTTACACGTCATGTGAAAAAATCCATACAGCCTATTCATGAGAACGTCCTGCCATGATACTTTTGCCAAGAGCTCTATGCTCTTACCTGTCAGAAAATAACATGAGAAGCTCTAAAAATATATATCGCAATAAAATTGATCAATATTTCTCCAGTCTCCCTCGTTCCTCACACTGTGGTGTGATTTTTGACAAGATGGCTTTGTGTAATCAATTGTGTCAGATAATTATTTTTACTAAGACAAAATGCACAGAAGGAAAAATTTACAGGAGCTTGTGGGTGCTATATCCCATGGTGAAGCACTGAACTGAGCACTGCACACAGCAATCGTTTCCTTGGGCAAGGCAAGCAATTGCTTGAGAACTGGTAACAAAGCCAACACATCAACAGGTTTATGTCATAAGCTTATTGTCTGATGTGATGCCAATGGTCACTATGGATACAGGTCTTCAGTCTATAATACTGTCACTTTACAACACATTGCAGATGAAATTACCTAACATAACTGTAGCCTACATTCAGCCTGACCCAGGACCCATTTTGTTGCAGTTCATCTGACCTGAAGTGTACTCTGGGAAGCTGTTTATTTAGTTCATGATCATGATTTATTTCCAGGGCCTGGCTTAAGTAAAATAAAAACTATAATAATAAATATAGCTGCAAGCAGCGAAAGCAGCAGTTGCCAAACACAGAGACTATGTTGGGGATCACAACTTTATATATACACTAGCGTTCAAAAGTTTTCAATCACCAAGACATTTTTATGTTTTTAAAGAAATTGATAATTTTATTCACTAAGGTAGCATTAAATTGATTTTAAAAAATACAGTCAAGACAATAATAATGTTACAGATACAAAGTATCTTTCTATTTCATTCCATTTCCCCCTGTTTAGGGCATTGAAACTATTCTGGCAGCTTGTGGTGGCCCAACACCTTATTAAGACACTTTATGTTGGTTTTTCCTTTAATTTGTCACCCGTCTGTATGTATGTATCAGAGGAGGTTCCTCTAAGACAACAGGTGAAGCAGTGCTTCACCCAAAAAAATTAAAAATAAATAAATAAAAGAACATGCATAGCACACACAACACATCTTTATTTAATATTGAATTATCATCACAACTACCATTTCCCTTGTGAAGCTAAAAAAAAAAAGTGCCTCGATTCAAAAATGTGCCTTGTATCGTGAAAAACAGCGCCACCCCTAGACTTTTAAAAGGAACTTCAGTGAAGCACTGCTTACTAGACCATTGGAAATCAATGGGGGACTTTATAAAATATGATTGGATAATTGTGGATTATGACGCATTTTTTTAGCCCACCCGTGAAGCACTGCCTCACTAATGTATTTCAATCATGCGTGTTCTTGTGCGCGTTCTCGTCCTGATGATTGGCATAATGTATAACCATACAGAACAGGAGTTCATTTGTCCAGCAAGATATAATCATCCTACCCGCCAATTTTCCCTGTTGGTAGTAGAGACGTTAGTGTGTTACTGTATTGGAGAAAGAGAGAGAGAGAGAGAGCTATTTATTAAATTTATTCAATTTTTATGGTTGTGGCGTTGTCGGCGGTGATTTGTATATATTGTAAATAGTAAAAAATTGTATCGGTGTTGTAGCGTTATCTTTTTTGTCATTAAGCGATCTCAATATTTTTTTTTACCTCAGCTAGCTAGCTAATTGCTAACGTGATTTAGCTAGCTGACGTTAGCCAAAACTAGCTCACTTTTTGAAAAGGTAGCTTTTTCCATTTAATTTGGCTCCAGTTGGAAGAAAATGGAATCTGCGAATGTAACGTCAAACATCCTGGATTGGATTCTGCGGGATTCTTTTCAGTCGTTAAACTACGAAGAAAAACTGCGAGTGAAGGCCGAGGGAAGACCGAAGCCTCCTATCAATTTGGTCCAGCGAGTGGGCTCGGTGAGTCGGAGTTTTAAAGTACTACGGCATGACAAGGTGGAGTGGCTAACTGGTAGCTTGCTAACGAACCACCTGTATTGCTGGCCATGTGTCTTGTTCAAGTGCGCTGCTGCAGGAGATGTATGTTCAAAGTTTGCGAGAGATGGCTTTGAGGATTTACGTAATTTCGACAGGTCTGTTAAGATTCATGGGAAATCGAAGGAGCATGTCAGTGCAACCGTGCAGTTGAGTCTTTTGGGAAATGTGAGAATCGAGCATTTAATTGATGAAGGTGCACGTATCCAATTAGCAAAGCACAATGAAATGGTGCGAAAAAATCGTGACATTCTCAGGAGGTTGGTTGATGCGATTGCATTCTTGGGTCGTCAGGAGCTGGCATTTAGGGGGCATGACGAGAGTGAAAATTCTGATAACAGAGGAAACTACAGGGAGTTGACTGAAATGCTTTCTCGCTATGATGACGTTCTGGCTGCACACTTTAAATCGTCCACTGTGTTCTCTGGCATGTCTAAGACGATTCAAAATGATCTGATCGAAGCTATTGCAGCTACGATGCAGCAGGAGATCAAGAGTGAAGTAACCGCTGCTCCTTTTTTTGCGTGGCAAATAGATGAGACGACCGACATCTCTTGCAAAGCTCAGTTGTCCATAATTCTGCGTTATGTCGATGCTGCGGGAATAATTCAAGAGCCCTCATCAAGTCCAGCTCAGCTATCTTGTGTCACTCACAAGCAGTACAAATTGTACACTTAAGTTGATGTCTCTGTACGCACTTACTGTACGTCGCTTTGGATAAAAGCGTCTGCTAAATAAATGTAATGTAATGTAAGTTGATATTTAAATTTTAATTAAATAACATTTAAACTGCCTATGAAATGTTTTTGCCCAGTATTTGCACTTAAAATATGCAATTGCACTTGAGATACTCTGCATATTTACTCTTGAAAAACTGCTGAATAAATATGTCAAATGTATATTGTCTTTGTTTTCATTTAAATTTACCCAATTCAAATATTGTCTGTTTTTATAGGTGTGGTGAAATGACAGTTAAAATGTCAACTTTACAGAAGTGTAAATCTACAGTAAATTGCTGACTACTGAGTTGCACTATTACAGTTGATATGTCAAAATACAGGTGATTACTGTAATTCTACAGCAGCATATCACAGTAATTCCATGGTCAGGTTGACTGAAATTGCAGCACACAGTTATTTCATAAAGATTTACTGATAATACGATATGGAAATTACTGTGAAAGTAATGCAATTAGTAGCCAGAAATTTACTGTAAATTTAAAGTGAACTATTTTACAGTGTGTATTTTACAGTGGGGGGGGGGGGGGTGTTTGGGGTTTGCTTCACCAAAAATTTTGGTCAGCAGCCGCCAGTGGTATGTATGTATAATATATATATATACAGTATATATACAGTATATACACCGATCAACCACAACATTAAAACCACTGACAGGTGAAGTGAATAACATTGATTATCTCATTGTTATTTTGGTTCTGTACTCTAGCACTTTGAGTTTGAAAGGATACAATGACAATGAAGTTTAAGTGCAGACTGTCAGCTTTAATTTGAGGCTATTTTGATCTTTATTAACATTCTTTTATTCCTTTACTAACATTCCTAAAACAATACATTTAGGTTTGGCGGTATGGTTCTGTTCAAAAAAGCCCTCCCGCCTATCCACACAAGCAAGCATGGATACGGAAGGGAGGGCAGCAGCAACAACCCCCAAAACAACCATACGCAAACGTAGTATATGGTATACCATCAAGCATGTTGGACTTCCCCTTGGATGAACTAAGCCCGGAAATATTAGCTGGTTAATGATATTAACAGCGACTTGGTTATCGCAATAAGCTAAAATTTGTTTTCTTGGCCAGCGGTTTCCCCAGAGGATGCAAGCAATGACAATCAGGTATAGATCGAGCAAAGCTATGGATTGAATATTGCAAGGCAGAGTTTGCAGCTCTTTAGGCCATGCTTATGCAAACCACTGATTATTATAAAAACCCCCAAAACCAACGGACGGTGAAAATTTAAGAGTAGCTGATGTTTCAACGTAGTCGTTATAAAAATTGAAATCGATAACATTTAACGGGCCCTCTGTTTTCTCCTCGGATAGAGGAACGCCTAATTCCTTAAATGTATTTTTTTATGCTGTAATACAATGAGCCAGCTGAGAGTGTGGAAAATCTACCAATAGGAAGCAGGTGGAGGACACAGGGCAATTTGCACTTGCAAGTGTTTCCGATAATTTATCGAAAATATGGGGACTGCTACGACAACCAAAAGTAAGCCTGACCGAAAAGTACATTATGCCACATGACGCGGAATAAATGCCATTGAGATGTATGGAGAGGCATGATATTAAAAGCATCTGTCGTCGGCTTTACCGAGCCAACTGCCTTTACCAGCACATTTGATAATTTGGATCACGTGGTTGACTGTTGCGTAACACAGAGAAAAAGGTTGTGGGGGAATGATGCTGTTAATAGCCTGGACATAGTTGTTATTATGAGGGGTGGACAAGTCAATTATTAAGCACTTTTTTCCTGAGCATTTACTCGTGGCTACTCCTATTGGATTAATGCGAAATATGGGGAATGGCGAGCTATCGAACGGGCCGATCATATAACCCTCTTCGACCTCTCTGGCAAACAGTTTGTTCACTATTTCTGGTTTGTTCACAGCGGGCTGAAGATTAGGGAAAACATGAGACATTTTCAGGAGGAAAGTAAGACCAGTGTAATGGGGCGTGACGTGTGAGGTAGGAGGAGCCAAACGCAGCAAGGGGATTCTTTAAGCCCTAAGGCCACTAAGGCAGGAAACCCCGCAGATAAGGGAGGAGACAAGACAGGGAACACACGTACCAAAGCTACTAACTGGCTCACCGTCACACACCAATAAGTAGAAAACGCCAGGTCTTTCACTAAGAAAACCAAGCCAAGCGAATGGAACAAAGCACTAGGCTCTCAAACTTCTACAAGCTAAGTGACTAGAGAACAAGCCGAAAATAACAAAGAACAGGTGAGTAGCACAATGGCACAAACAAAACACACAGCAAACAAACACTGAAAACTAATGCAAATTAGTATACCAGGAGGCGAAAGGAACGGGGATCTAACGTTCCAAGGCTACTCAGACTCGCCGTCAAACGCAAACCTGTCAACATAAACGCCCAGTCTTCCCCATAGGAAGACATGCACCGAAAGAAGAAACCGGACCATAGTTCCGAACAAAATCGTCAAACTCCATGTACGGAGACAGGTACCAAAAGGAACGAACAGGACAGGCTGCACCGGACAGTTACCGGCTAAAAGACCAAAATGAGTTAGTATAAAATAAACACCCTGCCTCTCCATGATGAGAAATATAACGAGGCGAACAGGAACAGGGATTTAACGTTCCATGGCTAGTTTAATTGGCTCGCAGTCAAATGCAGAAAACATAAAGGGGTAAACGCCCAATCTCCCAGGAGGGAGAAACATTTTACAGGTGAGCCGACGGAGCACCGTCGTCCCATAACTTTACTAGCAGAAAGACTAATGCAAGCTTAACTAGAAAACACACGCCCTAGCCTCTCAGTAAGGGGAAATGTAACGAGGCGAAGGAACCGATAATTAATGTTCCAAGGCTAATCTCAGACTCGCAGTCACACGCAAACATGTCCACAACATTGCGTGGTCTCCCTATGAGACTAGCGCAAGCTCAAACACTAATACAAGCCCTGCCTCTCAGTATGAACAAATGAAATGTACCAAAAGCTACTAACTGGCTCCCTGTAACACGGAAATTAGTAGAAGCTAAAACGCCAGGTCTCTCAGTAAGAAAACCAATCACAGCCGAAAATGGAACAAAGAACTGCTACTCTATACTTCTACGAGCTAAGTAACTAAGTAGAAGCGAAACACCCGATCTCCCTATGGGAAGACATGTACCGAAGGGCGAACAGAACTACAGTTCCGAACAGAATCGCCCAAATCTCCATACACAGAGAAAAGCACACAAAGACGAAATAGAGCAGAGATCCGCGGTCCCATACGTCTCCGAGATAAGTAACTAAAGAGCCAGCAAGAAATAAGCCCTGCCTCAGCAAAGAGACGTTAAAACAGGTGAGTAGCACAAAAGGTACAAATAACACACACCAGACAATGCAAATAACACAAATAATACAAAACAAACAAACAATCAGAATCAACAATCAATATCAAAGACCCGAACGAAGGAAACGGAAGGCTTATATAGCTCTAAGGTGACCACGCACAGGTGTGGATGCAGACAGAAGCTCCGCAATCAAAGCAGGGCGGAGCAAGCATCCACCAAAAGGACAGCGCCCTCGCGTGGCCACCGAGGAAAACGACCACATGGGGATAAAGGGTAGAAACCCATGACAGTATGAACCTCCAAATCGTAATTACAAGTGGAAAAGTCTGAGATAATTTTGCTACCCGAGTGCCCGAGTTGTGACGTTATACCAGAGACTAAAAGAGTGCTCCACGGAAGCTCCCATTTCTCAGTTGCCAAGTGGAAATAGCAGAAAATACCATAGATTCACGTATGACAATGCAACCAGCCTACTTTAATATATCACAAATTTAATGCGTCAACCTTGTAATTACGATTTGGCCACGGGGAAAATAAGAACTTTCGAGGAGCACTTGACGGCAGACCATTGTGACAACAGTGACTAACGTGTGAACAAAGATGGAGCTAGTGTTTATTTTCTTAATGAAATGTCTGATTATGAAGATGACGGGGTAGAATTTGTAGTTGAACCATTGTTCGAACCGGAATATACTGATTTAGAATTCGAACAAATTGATGCTGCTCATGCTGTTTCAGCTGCAGGATGAGAAAATGCTCCTCGACCCCAACCCGTGCCCATAACGTCGGGGAACTGGTGGTGCAGTTGTGGTCTGTGCAAAGCTATGCCCACCAAAGTGGAATGTAGCTGCTGCAATGACTGGGAATTGCTGGCAACACGGCTGGAAAGGATGGGCGATCACCCAGATGACCCAAGGACCTGCCTTACTGAATCTAGCCATCTTGGAAACATTTTTCTGCAATATATCCCCAAGATCAACTGGAAGAGAAGTTCCTCAGGGAGCAGACGGGCATCTCGCAGTCGAGAAAGATTACATGCTAATGGGCTACTTTATAAGACTTGTTGCAAAGATCAACACTATGGGGGTTATTCATAAAACGTTACCACCACGTTGAATATTGCATTATGAAAGCCAAGAAATTGTTCTACTAAAATAAGATGAAACCCAAAAACAGCCAAAAATTTATATTTTTGACATAAACATTGATTTACATGAAAACGGCCATAGCGACTTCCGACTGATTATGATAGAACATGTCGCATATTTTAAATGGTACAACTGTCTTATTTCATTTAGGCCATTTACCAAGTGTATGTGATGCTCACACCTGGAGTTATAAAGCCTTAAACAGAGCACCTCCTAAATATGTGAGAATTGACCAAAATTGCCATCTGTGCAAAGGGGTTTAAACATGTTTTGGAACCGCTGATTTAGTGGAATAGAGAATTGCTCGTACAAAACCCAAGGTGAAACAAATGTTTTGTTTATTCATATAAGTTTCATCCAAAAAAATCACTCAAGCTTAGCACACAACAGATATAGAATGTTAAACTACATGATTAGTACTGTTGTCATTTATAATATCTGCACTAATTATAGCCTATTTATGAGCTTTACTTTTGTCAATTCATAGCACTGTCTTTAGGTTTTGTGTTAAAACAGTATGTTGATGTACAATTGATCATCAGCAAAGGGCAATAATGGGCGGAAGCACATACCCAAGGATTGCGATCACATCCATGTATTCTCTCCCCTTACAAATGCTGATGGTGCAGTACTTCTGCTTGCTCACCGACTGACTACCTGTTTACTGGACCCGATCAATAACACTCAACTATTTATCTCCTTCCCCACCTCTGACACACAGGTTTCCTCATGCATCTCAGCCTGCCTTGTGATATCTCATCCTGGATGAACAGCCAAGACTGAGCTTTTTGACATCTTTGCCAAGTCTTCACTCATCCAGTACCTCTCAATCACCCTGGACAACACTACAGTCACTGCCACCTAGCGATTCATCCTCTGCAACATGTGAAGGATCAGCCCCTTTTTAAGCACCTACTCCACTCAGTTACTGGTCTAGGCCCTGGTGCTCTCCCACGTGGACTACTGCAACTCTCTCCTCGCTGGTCTCCCTCCCTGTGCTATCAGGCCTAACTCGTTCAGAACGCTGCTGGCCTACAACAAGGGGTGTCGTGATATACCGGTTTTGCGATCATCATGATATTTAAAAACTTTAAATACTAATATCATGTAAATAATCCAGCCATGATATATCGTATTTGACCATAATAATGGCCTTCAAAAAATTAAATAGTAATGTGATGGAAATAATCCAGTTACGACTATAGCCTACGACATGTAAAACATTTGCTGCTAAAAAAATCTATCGGGCTTTTTGCGCTTCTTTCTCATGTCTTTCAAGTTCTCCCTCTGTCTCATCTCCCAAAGTCACACACAGACACCACAAGCGCTGGGGGCATTATATCTACACACGCATATTTCCAGTCATTATTCTGGCAAGATGATTGTCCAGTGAAAGAAATTCCCACGAGATTCTTTATCCCCACAGAACTTCAGTTCTGTGTTTATCCCCTTCTAAACATTCAACTGCGCAGTGTGGGAATTATTTGGCTTCCGCAAGAGGGATGGAGTCGTTGTTTATTGGCTACCCTGTGTGCAGGAAATGTAGTGGTACAGTATTCACCAAAGGAGATAAGACCGCAACCCTTTCTTCTACACATTTTCTACAAGTTAGACAGAGTAAGTTGTAGCGTAGGTTAAGCATGCTCTGCTCAAAGTGGAGTTACGAGCTTACAGCATTAACATGTTAACAAGCTTGTTTAGTGAATACCGTGATGTTAACTAGGTAGCATATTTTCAGCCCAGTTATACCCACAATACATATAAGAATAAGAATCAATGCGTGATTTTACTTGACACGATTCGGCAACAAAGTTTTAGTCCAGTTGTAAGTCAACACTATGACTCTAATTAGTGGAACGCATACGAATAGCCATGACCATAAAGTAACGTTCACTACTGAACTGCGTATGACTTGTTTTATTTTCAGAAAGATTGTGTGGTAGTATGCAAAATATGTCGTACTAACTAGCATTAGGTAACAGGAATATACTGTAAGTAGTTGGGTTGATTTTGAGGTTTAATTACAACCGCTTTATTATGTTTGCTACCTCTTCAAAACCCACAGACAAGTATAGTGTAGAGTTCTCAGTTTCAGCCCGAGCCCGACGGGGCCCGAAAAAGCCCGTCGGGTAGGGCTGGGTTCGAGCCGACAATTTATGCTAATTGGTCGGGTCGGGTAGGGCTCGGTCTGTGCAAAAAAAAAAAGAAAAGAAAAGAATGTCTCTGTGTGTCTATTTACAGTAGGCTAATCTGCATTTTTACATGTGGTGCTGATTGCTAATTTTGTCAAGTCTTTCTCTACTTGTTAAAATGTAGCTATTTATTTTATTCATCCAACATCTCCCGTTTGCTGTAACTATACGGCGAATGTAGGCGTTCGAGTTGAAGTATCATCTGCTGTGTGATAAATGATAATAGGGCAATAATAATGAAGCAAGAACGTGCAAACTACACAACAATAAAAAAGTTGAATCCCGTTCTAACGAAAAAAGACTACTGAATTATATTACAGCATGGCATACATTAAAACATTAGTACAAATCTAATTGCTTGCTTTCGGAAAAATTGGTTTACTCTGCTGCTCTCAATTACTAAATCTGTTAAAAACTCAAAAACATCCCTGGTTTGTGGCGTTCCTGCTTGCTCTCTCTCTCTCTTGCACTCTCTCACCCCATTGTACTACGTAATATTTGGTAGCTACTGTTTTGTAAAAGCAATAACTCACACAAGCACACACATTCTCTCTCTCTCGATTGGTTGACAGCATGAAAAAACTAGTCATTTGTTATCACAGTTTTTAAATAAATAAAATAAATAAAATGTGGCTGATTTTTACATGTTAATATTTGGTAACTGTTTTAGAAAACCAACAACAAAACACTCACACATTTCATGTCACTGTTTCAGTTGACATTGTATTGTATACAAATCTGATTGGTTGACTTATGTAAAAAATGAATTGTAATCAGTTGTTTTCACATTTTTTGAAGAGAAAACGAAGACAATGGAGCAAAATTAATTTGATAAACATGATAATCATCTGGTGAAAATTTGATATTGTGACAGCCCTACCTACAACCTCCCAAAATATACCAATGTCACACCTTTGCCCATACCCTTCCTCTAGCTACCATACACTGTTAATGACAGCACTGCTGTTTTCAGGAAGAAAAACAAACTACAGATGTTCTGCAGAAATCAGATGGTCCCTTCCCGCATTTCCTCTGTCCTTTCTGATTTGTGAATATTTATGAAAAGGCCTGAATCAATTTGATGGATGTTATGCATATTCATAAACTGCTTGGAATTGGAATGTTTGAGCCTTGACAGTAGAGAAACAACATTATCAGCCCTAAAAATACAGAGTTGGCCATCTGTTTAGTGCAGAGATTCTGGGGTAAAACCTCTCAGATCAAACATTTAGTGAAATGTCATCTCCTCATTTGTTTCAGTTGCCAGTCACCTAATCTCCTCTGTGTCTTACAACAGACTGAATGATAGAAAAGACTGGAGACAGCTTTATGGGCTGAGCTAATAAACTGGTTGCGCTAATAAAACTTTCAACTGAGGATGATGTAATTTAGTGCGGGAGGCCGTCTCCTCAGCGCGAGCGTGCTCAGTAGAGCTCAGAGGCCATAAGAAAACGGGCCTGTGTGATGTGTGATGTTTAAAGGTGGCTTCCGAAAAGGCCCTTGGTAAATGTAATTTAGATTTCCCTGTGCTGTTTTGTGAGACGGAGTGGTGATGTGGTTAAGGAGCAGAGCTCCTTCACAGAAAGATTTAAAGCTGAGTTCTGGGGAGGGACACTCATTATAGCCTTGCATGTAATGAGTGTAGGCTGAATCACTTCAGTAAAAACAACTTATGCATGCAGTGGGTCTCATTTAAGATTTAAGCTAAGATAGATAACTTAATTGTCCATAGGAAAATCGTTTGGTATCATTAAAAGCTTGCTGTTCTTTTAAAATATGAAAGACCTGAAAGCACAAAAAGGAAATGCACCCAAACAGCTGGGGGTGCGTTTCCCAAAAGCATCGTAAGGCTTAGGCGATTGTAAAACCCTTCTTACGAAGCTTCTTGAACTTAGGGTGCGTTTCCCAAAATAATCTAAATTTACGATGCTCTTAGAAACAACCGTAGATTAACGATTACTCCCGACCAGTCGTGGACGGTTACGTGCGTTTTAGAAGCCCATAAATCACATACTTTCTTTGATTTTTCATGTAAGTGTTCATTACATTTTACGGTTACCATAACCACTGATTGACTTTTTTTAAGTGATGTTAGAGGCAACAGTATTTACGTTTATTTTACTTATTTTATATACAGTACCAGTCAAAAGTTTGGACACACCTACTCATAAAAGTTTTTTTCAGTTATTTTTTACTGTTTTCCACATTTTGGAATAGTAAAGACATCAAAACTATGAGATAACACAAATTAAATTATGCAAAAACCAAAAAAGGGTTAAACAAATTTTAAAAAGGCTTATATTTTAGATTCTTCAAAGTAGCCACCCTTTGCCTTGTTAACGGCTTTGCACATTCTTGCCATTCTCTCAAACAACTTCTGTGGTAAACAGGTATTCCACAGGTAAAAAGGTGATGCCATCATGACTATATAAAATGATATCAAAAGACTCCTGATATCTTATTTCCAGGTACTCTTAGAAGCGATACTATAACCTCTGCATTTGAATGGATCTCTATGGGAATTGGGGGGTGGGACTAGATTTAGCTTTAAATTACACTGGAACAGTGTGGAACACATGGTTGGCTAAATGGCTCTAAGTCATCAATGGTCTGACGTATCAAACAAGCCTTAAACCATCACTCTGCTGCCAGATATGCAGTAGATATGGATGGATCACTTGAACGGTTGTTTCTCCTGACAAATTTTCCTATTGAACTCTATGGAAAAATAAGTCAGGAGAAGAAACCCTTCAAGTTTTTGCATAGCTGATTGAGTCTTTTGATATCATTTTATACAGTCATGATGGCATCACCTTTTTACCTGTGGAATACCTGTTTACCACAGTAGTTGTTTGAGGGAATGGCAAGAATGTGCAAAGCCGTTATCAAGGCAAAGGGTGGCTACTTTGAAGAATCTAAAATATAAGATTTTTTTTATTTGTTTAACCCTTTTTTGGTTTTTGCATAATTTAATTTGTGTTATCTCATAGTTTTGATGTCTTTACTATTCAAAAATGTGGAAAACAGTAAAAAATAACTGAAAAAACCTTTTATGAGTAGGTGTGTCCAAACTTTTGACTGGTACTGTATATTTGGAAATGACCCATAAAAAGGCATTCCTTAAAAAGCCCTATAAATAAATAAGATTGAGACCAGTAAAATCAGTGGGGAAAAGATTTAATTCAAGAGAAACTTTCTATGAGACATTGACGTGCCTATGTTGACCAGCCATGTTTTGGGCATCACAGTGGGGTTCACGCCTCCCAATCTATCGCCCCTCTTCCTCCCATATCAGCAGCACCACAGACAGAAGCACAGAGATGTAAAATCCAGGGGTCAGAAAGTAAAAGTCCTGCTATGTGTTTGTTCCACCCATGAACTCAGCCAGCTAATTTTAATAATTAGTTTTACCTCCTGGTTGATGAATTGTACAAATGAGCAAATCCAGGTGATTGGAACTAAATACTGGAGAAAACTGTCTGAACCTGGATTTTACACCACTGGTTAAGTAGCTCTTAAGAGGTGACTGCACGTTCACGCTTTAAGAACTGTTCTGGGAAACACGTTTTACAAATTAAAGAGCCTTCGTAGAATCTCTTGTAGAAATCACACTTAACCCTAAGATTGATTGTTAGCGGGAAACGCGGCCCTGGACATGTTCTAATAAAATAGCTTGTGAGAATTGCAAAAACATCTAACATTCTACACAAGCTCTATAACACAGTATCTCGCTACTCCTGATAAATAACATGATGATATGTTATCAGTCAATGCAATGTTAGTGACAGAAGAAGCATGCTGGATATTTATATTCAGATTGGTATCAGCAGAATTCAGAATCCAGACAACCTTCAGATGCGATTCAAATTAGATATGGACAAATCTGCTCTATATCCCATTTCTTGTGTTTAGACTAAAATGATGAAATGTGATTTTGTAAATAAGTCAGATGTATCTTGCATGAAAAGATCTGTAAATAAGTGATAAATTACCAAGCAATGTACTGTAAGTGGGCAACCAAACAGATAATGTCTAATTAGACCTTAGAAATAGCAAAACCTCCCTAGACAATCTTGTAATTGTTTTGGTTTTATTTATTTAGAAATAGAAATACAAATGTGAAATTTGGGTGTGGTTATGCAGTGGAGAAGTCTGCAGGAATATTTTTGCAGGTGGTCTGTCAGCCCTAGCAACAGTAACCAAGGTAGTTTCAGCTTATGCAAGAATGAGGAGGCACAAGTTGTTGAGGTAGAGAGAGGAGCGAATGCTCAGGAACATATAGAGGGGGAAATATGCATAATGGAAAATTGGATTTCACTATCATTCGGCTAGTTCACCAACAGACAGACAGATATGTGTGTGTATATATTCAGTGGTGTTGACTATTAAATATGACTCCACCCTTCTAAGTTATTAGCAACCTGAGATGAAGAAAGGGTTTTATCCAATAACGCATCACCCGTAAGTGAATGAACATGTACAATTTGGGACTACTAATACCTTTTGTTCATTTTAATCCATAGAAACAACTTTCCTGCATAAAAAGACAGCATTGTTTTTAACAAAAAACATTTATTTACAAATAAATTTTAAAAGACAAGGATAGGAGGCTTATGTAAAAAAAACATAATTGTATTTGAGAGTATAAGATATACTATATATTATCCTCAAGTATTTCATTGGTTGGTTGATGAAGACTTAGTTGAGGGCCCAGTTGGTCAGCTTCTGTGGTGACATCCTTCACTATGCTCTGATGCTGAGGGACCTCATGGGTTGGTTCTTCGTTCTGTCCTTCGCTCTGGCAAAGACCTGCTGGTTTGATTTGCCCACTTCAACTGTTGCATGTTAGTAAACAGCGAGAATAACTAACAAAAGCCTCATGCACTAAATAATTAGGCATAACAAGATGTGGTGAAACAAAACAAAACTCGATAAAACGAGTGAAGGAAAAGAACAGAAAATAAAACCTGTTATCCAGAGCTCTAGTGCCAAAAGAGCTGAACACAAAAGATAACAGGTTCGAAGAATAGACGATAAAGAGAAAGATTGGAAATAAACAAGAAAACCAATCTAATCCTTAATACACTAATCAGACTTGCTGCGTTTCCTATTCATATGAACCAGAAATGCAGTGACCAAATTTCCTATACCTTACCGACTTTGTCAACATAGCAAAGACAATATCGAAGTGTAGAACGGTGGAAGATCTGAGCTATTTATAACGAACAGGAAATCCGAAACGGGTGAAAAGGATAATTGCCGTGCGAGATTCAAACACTGGAACGGAGGCGGAAAAAATCTGATAGAGCGTCCCGGCGATGCCAAATAGAAAGACGACCACAGAAACAGCAGGGGCTGCAAATACCCATGACAATTTCTGGTGCTGCCCATTTCAGTATTTGAGTTTGTGTTGTACTTTTCTGTTACTTCGTTTTGGTTATGCTCGGTGTTGTTCGTGTGTTTTCATGTTCATTCTCCATCTCCCATCCATGTGCTTGTATTTTCACTTCCTCATTGTGTCAGCCCCGCCTCTCGTCTCAGCTCCTGATTACCTATGTGTTTCACCTGCCCCGCTGTTCACCTGTTTCTCGTTTGCTCGGTAGTTCTGTGTATTTAAGTTCCACTCTGTCCTGTGTTTGGTGTGAGTTGGTCACAGTTGCCTTCTTTGCCCTGTTTCGCTACAAGCCTTTTCCTGACCCGTGTTCTGCTAGTTTCCTCATGTGCCTGATTTCTGTTTTACTTTTTGATTCAGATTTTTGACTTCGCCTTTCGGATTGTGTTTTTGTAATTTTGCCATGATTTCCTGGTTTTTGATCTCTGCCTGTTTATTGAAAATACAAGCACATCCCTGGTTTAAAAAAAAAATTGGTTTATTTGTTACTTGCCCTTCCACATCCGTGACCGCCCATGTGAGGACTCGGACATCATTTTGCTCACTGCTACCAGATTTGTATGTATTCCGTAAAATAGCAATTATGTCTCTCGCACACACACAACCTCCCTTACAATGTGTATTGTAATGCTACTACTAATAATGGAAGACTACAAAACCCATGGCGTGGAGAAAGTCCTTGTCCTTTTTAATGGTTTCAGGATTAAATGCTCATTCTTACTTTGCAACTATCATTGTGTTGCTGAGAAATGGCCAAAACAGCAGGCTGCATGAGGCTGCTCAGTTGTTACGCATACAGCATAACCAGCACAAGTCAGAGAGCAGATAGTCAAACCTGAAACCCATGCCTGGCAGGCTGGGCATTTTATCTTTGCATAGATGATTGATTTAGTCACCTTGATCTGTAATTAGCAAGATGGCATGTGATTGTCATTCACGCTTTTAATCAGAACCATGACAGTTTTTCTCCTCTATTATCACCGCTAGAAATCCTGGGGATTTAAAATGAGACTGTAATTGAAATAATCTGCCTTGAAATTTCATATAGAAGCTGTATCTATGTTTCTTCTTTAGCCTATGATAACATATCAGCTAATGAGATAATTGGCTCTTACACTGCCTTTTGAAGATGCAAGATCAATTTGTAAAGTGAAATATTCATGTTTCAGCTCAATCAGCGAGGGTACTGAATCACAAAGATAAGACAAGTCAGAAAAACGTCCCACAATCCAGACATGACAGATGATCTGCCATTTCCAACATGCTGACATTTTTGATCAGTCACATGCTGGTTCTCCTTTATAAACAGATGTACCAATGCCATGATACTCCTTGAAATAAGAATGTTCAGACTGATGATCTTCTATCATGTCTTAAAGAGAATTTTCATTTTTCATCCAAACAGTTTGGCTGGTTTTGTTTCAAAAGAATATTAGATCAAATAGGTATACCAAAAAAACATAGAATGTAGAATAGACTGAACATTGTCTTTATTTTTGTATTGAAATTAGCCCTGATTTCAGTCAACATAATTTCTCTGCCTTATGCAAGAGCTACACTTTTATGATAAGACTATTTCAAACCAAGTTACTTGTGACTGTGCCAAGTCATTGTGCCACAGTGGTGCAGTGAATAGCCTGTCACCTCACCGCAAGAAGGTACAGTTTCCCTCCACAGTCCAATGTTAGGTTAATGGTTATGAATGTGTGAGTGAATGGTGTTTGGGCTCTGTGATGGTTTGGTCACCTGTCCATGGTGTATTCCTGCTTTTCACCCAATGTATGCTGGGATAGGCTCCAGGGGCTCTATTATAGAACCATCATATCTAAAGTCCAAAGTTGAGATCTGACATGTCTAAGATTTGCATTACAGAAGCAAATGTTAAATAACTTTAGGCATTATATCTCCAATGAGAAAATCCTAAATACGCAATCTAAAATTGATGATCAACTTTTATGTCTGTTAACTAACAAACAGATGACGGTGTTTTCATCTCGTGCACAGCTGATCCGTTGGGTAACTAAACAAACTGCCATGAATTTTGTATATTTCAGAGGAGCTGAACCGCTGATTGCCGTTGCTAACTTACGCGGCATAGCGTGTTGAGACATGTTAACAAAATCGAAAACTTTTCTTTAAAGATCTCCTTTTGCAAAAAAAAAAAAAAGTAAGTCATACCACAACCAGGAGAGCCCCATGATGCCTTTTAAGCCTCTCCAATGCTGGTCAGCTAACTGCAGGATCATGGTCCGTGGGAACCGATAGGTGCTCGTATGTGTTTTGTCACTAAATCGCAACAAATCATTCGGTTCTGCCATAAGCCTTTCCACAATTAAATGCCGCCTATTGACATTTTCCTCATTCTCCAAAAGTAACAAAAAAGCAGCTATTATCGTAGTTTGCAAGCTAGCTAGTGTTAGTGAACATTATATTTTAGTTCCAATGGCTAACAACAATGAAGTTAGGACACCAACAGGGTTATCCTAAAGTTAGGGCACTTTATTTGGGGTTTTGGCAAGCTATGATGCTTCTGTAATACGCTTTTCCTATCTAGAGTTAGGATAGGATAGGAACCTTTGTTCTGTAATGGTTATTTTCCTAAATCAGGTCCTAACTCAACTTACCATGGTTATTATACAGGTAAGACAGGAATTCAGAGTTAAGATGTTTCTATTATACGGCCCCAAGCCTGACCAGGAGTAAGTAGTTTTGAATATGGATGAATGGAAAATGGATATTGGCTGATTGAATTGACTGTGGATTACTGCATTTAAGTCTATTTAATTTTGGATCAGTCTAACTTATACATTCAACAAATTAATAAATATTCAACATTTAATTCTCTTATGTAATACGACCAGTTGTATTTGGTATTATTACATCGTATCTTCTAATGAGAATTTGTTAGAAATTGACTTCCCTTCCTTTAAAGTAGTTAACATCAATTCTTCAGGTGGTTCTACAAAGATCTAACAAGTATTTTTCACTTGAATGAGGGAACTGTGACTAACAAGTTCATTCAAAGCTGTGAACATTAGTAAGTTGACTAATTTAAGACTTACAACTGTAATGTTCTTTTGTTGTATGAATCCTCATAATATCTACACTTCCACATGCTATTTGTACAAACTGTGCATTCAATGGACTTGGTTGTGCAAAGTAGCTACCTAGCTATGGGGCCTTTATCTGTAAGACTGTGTTGGATATTTGTTCGAAAGTTAGTTAGTAATTTCACCAGGTAATTTTTTCTCATACAGTTGTAGATTTGTGGTTTCTCTGAAATAACTGAAGTAAATGCTGATTTTCGACACACTATTCTAGTTTCTTGAAATACTGTTTTGGGGGTTTTCTGGAGCTGTAAGCCAAAATTATGAAAAATGAAACAAATAAAGGCTAGAAATATTTCACTTTGTGTGTAATGAATCTATAATCTATGAAAGTTTCACTTTTTGAATGGAATTATGGACAAAAAAAAACTTTTCCATGATATTCTAATTTTTTGGAAAGGATCTGTGTGTGTATATATATATATATATATTTGAATCTCTGCATTCACTTCGTCATGCTGAATCTTACTTCTGGACTGGGGCAACAACGTTGAAGCGTGAACAGATTGGCGATCACAGAACAGAGGGAGTGCACCCTTTCCAGGCGACTAACCAAACTTTTCTTCCGGCTTTTGATCCCACAGTTTTGATTTCTCAGCTAAAATATCCTCTGATGTAGCTGTATAACTTTCCACTGAGAAATGCCACTCTTGTTTTCTGAGACGGCACAGAAATACTACACCTGCAGCCAACAGGGAAAGGTCCAACCCTCTATGCTTTTAGCAATCAGATCATTTCAATTGGCAACATAGTTCGAGGGGACATGGAGAAGAGGAGTTGAAACAAAGCCACAGGGCCCTCCCTCCTCCCTCCTCAAGACAGCAGCATGCCAACCAGAGGCTGGCATCACGCAACCCCTCAATATTTGATGCTACACATGGGGTTTAGGGGACCACAGATGAAGCCCTTCTCAATGTGGCTCAGTAATGGAGCCTGAAGAATATTCTATTTGATGTTTGCCTTCAGAAGTCCCATAAGCTAGGAGGAAGGCAAACGCAGCAGTGAAAGGCAATTTGCACAAACAGAAGAAACTTACACTCATTCCTTTACAGCAGAGGCTGATTGGTATTGGTATTGGTATTCAGATAGGTGACGAGCAAGCCTTTCACTCCTAGCTTCCTGCATTTGTATAAAGATGTGCTGCATTTTTACTGTTGCACATGAACCTACAGTAGGCTTATAAGTAAAAGGCTTGTTGTGCATCACAGAGGCATACCAAAGAGCTTTACCAGAACAACTACTGTACCCAAAGAATTTTGCCCAGTCAGTTCTCTGAACAGTTATATATGTCAATATATTATCATTCATTATATTTACATGTGCCTTTCAAGAAACTGAAGGACACTTACAATGGTGAGGGGGAAACTCGCCTCAACCACAACCAATGTGTAGCACCCACCTGGGTGATGCACAGCAGCCTTTTGCGCCAGAACGCTCACCACACATCATTTGAGGTGGAGAGGGAGAGACCAGTATCTTTAGCCAATTAAATCAGGGGATGATTAAGTGGCAGGTTGAGAGAGCCAAGCTGGGAATTTAGCCAGGACAACGGTAACCCCCCTACATATAAGATCATGGGATCTTGAATGACCACTGAGTCAGGACCTCGGTTTAACGTCTCATCCAAAAGATGGCATCTCCTACAGCACAGTGTCCCCATCACTGGGGCATTGGGATTTATTTGACCAGAGGGAAGATTGCCCCCTACTGGCCAATCAACACCACTTCCAGCAGCAACTTAGTTTTCCAAGGCAGTCTCCCATCCAAGTACTAACCAAGCCCACACCTGTCTAGCTTCAGCCATTCAGCAGGAGCAGAGAGCATGGTGGTATGGCTTCCACTGTACACAGGAACAACTACAATATATATGTATAGTTCATACTGTGAATAATATTTAAATATATGGTAATACTTTTTTCTGCCATTAGATCTTGTGATTCACACATGCCATCACCTGGGGCTGCTGGCTCGTCCTGTTAAGGTACTCTTATGTCTGTGACTTGCAGGCTGCAGTATGAAAAGAAGCAGCTGGTGACATCACATGCTTCGGAGGAGAGTGTGTGCTTGTCAACACTCTCCCATATAGGCTGCAGAGACTGCAGCATGAGTGCAGCTGTATATGATTGGGCATTCTAAAATGGGCAAAATGCAGGGAAAAGCATTAAAAAAAACAAATCGCATCACCCTTATCACTAACTTATTACGATAATGTGGGAGCAGTAATAGTAAACATATATTGTGTCTACCATCTGTATTTTATGAAAACTTTACTATGAGTTGGCATCTCCCCTCTGGCCCATATAATGAATACATTTATATGGCAGTTGTCCCTATGTATAGTGAGTCTTGGGGATAATATGACATGCTACAGTACATTTATATCATAGGAGAAGCAGGAACAATGACAGGCAGCAAATGGTTTGTAATTACTTTATAGGCATCAGGCCTTCCAACAGCAAAAAAAAAAAAAAAAGCAAACATGATGAAATGATGCATAAATTGTGCACAATTGAGACCTGATCTGTATCTCTCCCTTTCTGTAGATCGCTGTGGAGATCTGTCGATTGTTTTCGGTAGACGCTCTGAACTTGTATATTCAGAAGCACCTGAGAAAGCCAGTCCCTGGGTGCTTACAACAAAAAGAAGCTCATAGAAGTGAGAAAAGTCAGTGATGCCAGTTATGATGCGACTATGGGCTCTATTCTGGTGATGCTGTGAGCTGTTGCACTGGTGATGTGGCAATTTGGTCATGGAATTTCACGTGCCTGAGCCCGTTAGGTAATTTGCTGGCTTGCCATGCGCCAAAATGGGAGGAGAGCCGCTGTTGGGGGTCAGTCCAGTTTGAGCAGCGCAGTACAATTTTTGTGGTTACATTAGACTGATTTGCATCTGCACCACCTGCCTGCTCAGAACAGGTTTATGGCGCAAGTTGCAGCCAAGCATATGGCGAGTTTCTAATTTCTACTCAAGTCAATCAACTGTTTTTGTGGATCATATGCTGTCCAATTTGACTTTAATATAAATCCCACAAGCAGGAAAAATGCATAGTTTGCATTTATTCTTCATTTTCTTTTTTATATAGGCTAATGACTATTTATTTCTGATTTTAATTGTTTATGGCTGTTCTTATATTGCACATTGGTCCCGGGGGTAGTGTATTCCGTTCTTTTTATTACACCCGTCTGTAATGGAAAAATAGGTTGGCATGGTGGTGCAGTGGTCAGCACTGTTGCCTCACAGCAAGAAGGTACCAAGTTCGAATCCCAGCCGAGAGCCTTTTTGTGTGGAGTTTGCATGTTCTCCCTGTGTCCGCGTGGGTTTCCTCCAGGTACTCCAGTTTCCACCCACAGTCCAAAGACATGCAGGTTAGGCTAATTGGAGTCTCTAAATTGCCCAATGGTGTGAGTGCACCCTGTGATAGATTGGCGACCTGTCCTGGCGATTCCTGCCTCTTGCCCAATGCATGCTGGGATAGGCTGGATGATGGATGTAATGATAATAATGACAATAAACACAGTTGTTCAGTTGCATGCTCCTTCTACCTCACTCACCTTTGTGAATCGAAAGGGGCATTAACATCCGGGTAACCTGTGATAAAAGTTGCCTGGTGACACAGGAGGAAAGTACAGAGATGGCTGGATTCTGTCCATGTTATGCCTACAGTGTCAACTACGGGCATACTGGCACAAGTGGAAGGCCAAAAATATGTGAAATTGACTTGTGGAATTACACGTTGTCAACATGTTGCCTATGCTTTGTTGAGAACACGCAAACATGTTGAAAATACATTGACAATGCATGATTTCAGATGTGAAAAACGTGTTTTTGAACCATCTGGCCACTTGTCCATTTTAATGTGTGAGTGTCATAATTTCCTATTGGCCGCTGAGCACTTTATAATCAATGACTTACAGACAGTGCTTTGCACGAGTAACTTTTTGTAAGTTATTTGTTGCAATATGACTTCCTAATTTGGTGGGATTAAATGCTCTAGAATGAGAAGTTTCTCATATATACAGTATATATATTTAGGGATAAAATGGTTGTCAATTGGGAGACATTAATTGATTACATTGTCGACGTGTTTCCAACGTGTTCTTTGCACGTTCTCAAGGTGTTGTAAACATGTTGCTTTTTTACTCATTTGGCCTTCCGTAGCGCAAGGTCGATAAACTTGGTGCATACATTCACACTCATTGCACGTATAGCGATAACAATGTATCTATAACTCAATTACATTGATGTCTGCATTAGTTAGCTAGTTCCTATATGGCAAACGGAGGTGTGCTAACTAACGCATCAAAAGTGATGCTGATGTGGACAATCTGTATTATTTTGCTTGAATTGGCTTTAAATTGTACAAGGGGTGGCTGGTGAGGTAAAATAGGGAAGGATACCTTTGTTAACCCAATAAGTGCCACAGGCAACATAATTTGACAAAAATACCAATGTTATAAAGTGCCATGGGCAACTTATGTCAACCAAAACATGTAAAGAGTGAAAATGTGTAAATGGATCTCTGCCCTGACATGCAACAAATAACGTAACACATATGAGCCACATGCGCACTGGAAAAACAACAAAAAACGTCACATTTGAGAGACAAACAAAATTAATGACATAGTGCTAGTGTTCATCTCCCGAATTATTTGCTGCAGAGGTCGGATGACAATTCGTCATATGTTGAGCTCTATCTATAGCTGTGGAGAGAGAGGTGTGAGTCCTGGAGAGGAGTCAGGAGTGGTGGGGCCGCAATGTGGAAGATTTCACAGAGGAACAGTTCCTCCAGAACTTTAGGATGTCCAGGGCTACATTCCAGTGATCTGCGCCTGCGCAGTGAAGTATGATGTGGAAAAACACACATGAATTCCGATATTACATTCTCACTTGCTAAAATCCGCTCCTGGTGTAAAATGGCCTTAAGGCTGCGGGCGGACGTTAGGCAAAGTGGTGCGGGCAGGAGTAAAATTTTATTTTGCGGTTGTGGGCAGACACGGGATGTGAAAGACATACTCATAAGTATCTCCTGAATTACTTTGATGCACAATTGTCCATTTTGGATAGATTTCTGGACACCGAGGTACACTGTTTCAAATTGCCCCATGCCAGTTGAGCAAGTATCCGTACATATCCGTTTCATTGGTATTGTGTATTCACTGCCCATAATTTACAGATGAATTATGATGGCATGATAATAAATGCTACAAGGGTCTTCTTTAACCTGATCTAACCATGGCCCACAAAAGGCACTTTTCACCTAGTGCCTACTCGTCTTATTTAAGTGTTAATATCTAAAGAAATATTCAATGCACATCCATGGTTTAATGTTCGAATTGAAGAAGCCATATCATTCAGAAATTTGCAACAGAATACAGTTATGTCACAATTATCACATACAGTATATACACAATACGCCTAAAAATATGTAGCCTAATGTTTTTATATACATAAAAAAATATGTACAAAAGAACGTATTATAGCTGGAAGTGCGATAGTTGCTCGCTGCGGAAATGTCGACTGTACTGGACTTTGGCAACATGTAGATAGATAGATACATTTTGCAAAAGATAAACTCAGGGTTAACCAGAAAACTGTTGTAGCTTAATACCACATAGTATATTTCTTTTCATAAAACATTTTTATACAAGAGATTTTGAAGAAATAAATTAGGTCTCTACTAAACCGAAAGTATACCGGGTACTGTACATAGTAAGCAAATATATTATTGTTCCTATATCAGAACATGATTTTCTTAGTGTTTATAAAGGGTGCATTTTATTGTCTGTAACTACAGGAAGATGAAGGTTGTAAACATGGTTTTGGCGATTAGCCCTCTGCTGTTTTATTGCCCTGCACTGCAACTTGAGAGAGGTAGGTGTTTTTGCAAGTCGTGACCGTTCTGAACAACCCTGCGTCAGAATTATTTAGTTTTTTTTTAAGCTAGTTTATAATTTCAGAGAAACATGACTACTGTAATGTGGTCGGTACCGACTGCCACTGGGGGGCAAGCCATTTTTAAGCCATTTTTGGTGTTTGTGTAAAGTTGACATCTGGAGTTGTAAAACTTTAAATGGAACATTACAAAACCAGTGAAAATGGATGAAATTAAGCCTATGCATAAAGGGGGTTAATCTTTATTTAGCCAGTCTGGCGGCTTAAGAATAATATTCTTGTATGTTCTTATTTACAAAGACTGCCTAGCTAATAATAATGTTGGTATTTTTAGTCTTTGTGGTATTATTGGTAATTTTCACTGTTAGGCTAAAATGTTGTATTTTTCAATTGTGCATAAATGAAATATTAGCAATAGCCTTAATAAAAAGAACTACAGCTAAGTATAACAACACAACAATACTATAGTAAATGGAGAAAGAGACCAAGACAAAATCTTTCAACTGTGCATATATTAAACATTGTTATGTATAACAGTAAACGTAAACTACGATACTAGTAAACGGAAAGAGACAAGTGACAAATGTGTCATCTAAAACTGTTGGCCTAACTGCGCACGCATTGTCTAAAATTGTTCTCTAAAATAAATTTGTTAATCTAGAACTGCAGCAATCCACACATACAGCTGGCGGCTATTGAAAAGAGGTCATTTGATTGGTTATGGTTGAATCCAGCTCCAACACACCCACTGATAAATATTAAACCTAATCCAGCCCATTTTCCACCTGCAAAGTGCGATGTGAGATGTGAGCTGTGCTGTCCTCGCCTCTGGTCACAGAAAAAAAACAAAATCCAGTAGCCACGCCCAGTGCCCCATGCACTGCGCCATTGACTGTGCCTATTCGCCCTTTGCCGGAAAATAGTCCTATATCTGGAGAAGGAGAGGAGGGGCTGAAGACCAGGGACTCCATGTCATGACCTTATGGATAACAAGTAACACTGTAATACTTCCATTTTGAAGCCTGGGCTCATATAATAAAGTGCTAATACAGAATATTCTAATATTTTAATTATAATTTTGCCAGTTAATTTCAAAATAGACTTCTGTTCCCATTAGTGAAAACAACAACATGATGGCTGGAACACTGTTTTAATTTAACTAATACAGATTTCCAATCAGAATAGAATTTTCAGGTGATTTTGGTGCTTCCAACTGCCCAATTAGAAATTCTAACAGGCTTTTTAGGTCTGCACAAACTTCCATCCTGTAAAAGAAACAATACAATATGTAAGCAACATGCAAAAACATATTATAGGTTTACCAAACAACAATGGTGAAAAGGAAATTTCCAACATCAAGATGTCAGCGTTACCTTTAGAGTGCCATCATCATCCATCCTGATCTTCTCATCTCTCCAGTTGCTCTTCGTCAATCAAAAGGACTTGAGGAATAACACACCACGACTTTAAATTCAAAGTGAAATCTACACTGACTGTTAATGTGGGGCTTGGTGAAGAATTTTATACGTTTCTGCTTTTTGTATGGAAGCATACAGTTCCCTCTTTGAAAGATCAATAAACTGCTCTGCATGCAATCCAGTGCTTTCCCTTTGTCCTTGTCTTAGGTGTTTGTCCTCAGCCATTGAGATAACTGTTTCAGACTGTAGATGAATCAGTGCTCTTCTAAACCTATTGGGGGATGGAGCCTAGATCTCCACTACAGTACAACACAACACAAAAAAAATGTGCTCTTTAGCACAGCACTTCTCTAACAAATTGCATACATTTTAATGTGTAACTCAGATTTACATGGGCTGGTAAAAAGCTATTAATGTTTTAGGAATATGATTTAAGAGAAGTATTTACTGCACCCTCATCCTCTGTCACATTTTACTGGTACAATCAGAATTTAGAAAATAATAAAAAAAAATGTATTTAAGACAAGGGGAACTGTCTCGATGTATATTAAAAAACGGTTACATTTTTGCAAAAATGGCACTTTGTGAAAGTTTAAGACACTTAGGCAACTCTTTATTTGAATTGTACTTCATAAGAACTAATTCATAAGCACTACATAAACTGTCAATAACTGCAAATAAACATGGTGTGTTTTTTTAACACTGATCGTGATATTACCATGATAGACAGAGTCCACAGTCAGTGATACAGCCCTTAATATTGGGATGGCAGGTATGCCATCTGCCAAGTGGGCATGCCCCATACCTATACAGTACTGAGAGTTGCCACTTTTTAGGGTTTCCTACAGAAATAACCACAATAACCACAGATTCTCAGCCCTTAAAAACATGAACTTCTGCACGCTCTGACCTCAAGTAACCACAAAAAATTCAGGTACATCTTCACACATCCACACAATATGTGGACAATAAACATGGGTTATTTTTGCATTTTTTCTGCTGATGTAGTCATCACAAATGCTCCATACCCTCAAAGAATAATTCTCCCCATTAGATAATAATAAAAACATCTGATCAAAGATTTCTGACTGGTCCAAGTATCGCAGGATACACCGACAAAAGTCATATATGGCATAGCTATCGCTAAGTATCACAGCATCTCCTACAGCACAGTGTCCCCACCACTGCATTGGGGCTTATTTGACTTGAGGGATGACTGCGCCCTACTGGCCGACAAAACACCACTTCCAGCAGCAATTTGTCACGCACAAAGCGGCCCTGGGCGGGTTGGAGGAATTGAATAACATAGGGTTCAATTGGCTACCGAAAAGGGAAAAATCTGAAATAAATTTAGAACAAAAATTATTTTTTTTTTAAATGGCACTGATATCTCATCCTTACACGCACGCACTGTTCAGATAATATGGCTCAGCCACCAGTTATGGCCTTTTCAGCACTTACAGAAAAATGCACAGGAGTCAGAGCCATGTCAGCACACACACAGGGTTAAAACGGATTTGTGTAGTATTACAAAGCAAAAGTAACATGCTCATTAAAGAGTTAAAAACTAGTCAATCAAATGTATCTTGTGTAAAAAAAGACAAAAAAAAATCCTTTGGCTGGTTTCTAGTGCTAATTATTAAGGTTGTTTTTAAAAATAATTTATCTTCTTAACACTGTTTTAAGCTTCATTTTAGGAACTTGAACACTTCATCTGCAAGCAATGTTGGGGTAGTGAGTTGGATGTGGGTGGGTGGATGGAGGGTAGGAGGTGAAATGTATTCTGTTTGGAAGGCTGCATTGGATGTGCAGTGGAATTAATTGTGGCAGGGCCCAGCATCTGACAGCAGCTCTGAGACTGCCACTGCTTCACCTCATTCAAGCTCTTGTTGGAGGGAGGGGGAAAAAACCCAGAGATAGAAATAATTGGAGCAGGTGACAAGTTTCATTTTTCAATCCTGTGTGCTTCAAAGCTTGGGAGAAGGCCGAATTACTCAGTTAGGGCAGACTCTCAATGGCAGGCCTTTGTCAGCAAGAATGTGGCGTTACTCTCGGTGCAAAGTGGAGGGTTGTTAGCCCTCCAAACCCCCATCCAGGAACTGGAGGAGGTTGTCACTATCAGGTGCGATGCATGGTTTCCCACGTTCTCCTAAATGTCACATACTCAGCTATCTGTGTGACAAGTCACGGACATACCTGCACCCACTCCTCAGTGACAGACTCGTTCGAACATGGATCTTAAACAATATCTCCAACAAAGTGGTACAACAAATTCTCATTTGACAGGACAAATGGAGGAGGACAGATGTGCCTGGTACACAACAACCTTACAGTTATCAAGTTTAGCTATCACTGTCTATTTACTCTAGACACCAGCAGAGTAAATATTGTGACTTTTAGGTCTCAAATCCTGCTCTTTGTTATGTGTTGGCTGTAAGGGTAGTTTCTAATGTTCATGTTCCAACTTACATCAAGTAAGATTTCACCCTGTGGTTGTGATTCACTGGTGATTGGAAACCTGAGGTCATTAAAATCAAATTCTAAATGGATCTATATTTGGAGAGAAACAGATTCAAACACTAATAACTGCCATGAATGGTAAGAAACAATGAGCTCTTTTTTGCATTTCACTTAGCATATCCTTAGCCATTTTAGCCTACCTATTTGGTATTTACTGTATATAGCCAGGATTTGGTACTATGCCTTGTCCAAGGGTATAAAGGTCCAATAAAAACAAAAGCCTAATTTATTTTTACAGGACCCAATTGACCTTAACTCATTAGCAGAAATAAATATAAATTTCATTAAAAAAGTTAAATTGAATGTATTTGATTAATATTTGAATGTATTCAAACAATATTGAATTGAGCTGTTCTAACATCTGTATTCTGTGGTACTGCACTTTTACTGCTGTGGCTACAGGCCATGAAAGAATGTAATCTCTATATTCTATAAACAGTGAGTTATAACCTCCATTACACATTTGAAACACATTCTAGGGTGAAATTTGTATACACCATCTGAATAGCCAAGAAGTGTGTAAAAAGGCATCACCCATTCTTAAACTCAATATACGTAGCGCGAATTGCAAAGCTCTTTGTAGTTAAATTCAATTCTTGGATGGCTGCATGTGTTTGAATAAGCCTGTGTTGCAGGCACAAATTTGAGTGTAGAATGCGGTACGCAGCTCGTAATAAACAACTTAGTACCACGCAAGATGTTTTTTTTACACACGCTCACACACACAAAGACATACTGTACCGGCATCCTTATTAACTCAGAACATTCCGGATTACAGCAGTTAGACTCGCCATTTGTCTCGCGACAGTAGTTAGCACCTTTTTAAGGACTCTACAAGCCACCAGCACTTCCATAACTGTCACTGTTCTTATTGTCTTAACAATTAGTTATAATTGCCTCTCGCCATTCCCCTGCTTTAAACTGATTATGCGGTCAAAAGGCCCCTTTTGCATTAACATTGCGTGGGTTCTCAAAGCAATCACAGAGACAAAATGACCCAAATAATGTTGCAGTTAAGGTCTGTCTTGATGAGGTTTTAATTAAGCATTATCTATCACTTTTAATTAACCTTTCAGGCTGTATTAAGGTGGTTCTTTATTGTCGAGCTACACTTTCTTAGGATGGATTTAGAGACCCTAATTAGAGGCCAGCTCTTTGATCTGAAGCACGCTTTGTACACTTCTCCAAGTCCAACCCCTCCCTCAGGTTGTACAAAGACATCTCCCTCCACCTCTCTTTCCCTTTACAGGCATCCTTAACTGGGAGACTTACATTGCTCACATAGAGGGGAATTTAGTAAACTGTTACAAATTACCACGATTGCACAGAAATAATCTGCCTTTGCCATTTAAAAAAATGTAGTCCTATATTTACTACAAGTAATTTTGCAACTGTATTGGGATGGCAGGTATGCCATCCACCATGTTACAGCACCGAGAGTGTGCCACTTTTCAGGGTTTCCTACCAGACTCTCAGCCCTTAAAAACATGAAGTTCTGACCTCATGTAACAATGTAGAACTGAGGTACAACTTCACACTTCCACAAAACAAAGCCCCAAACTTGGGTTATTGTCACATCTCATGCCTCCACTTCTTAGTCTACGTCTGGTTTTTCCGTTTATATGTATTTTCTATCTGGTAGTCCGTTCCGTGTTTTCCTTCTCTCCCTCCATTTTGTGTCTTCACTTCCCCGCACCTGAATTGTGTTTTCAGATTTGTTTCATCTCACCTGTTCCTCATTGTTTCTTCATTAGTTTGGTATTTAGTCTCCTCTGTTTCTGTGTTCTCTGCCAGATTGTCTTGTGCCCTGCATTCATGCTTGTCTCAGTCTTTCCAGCATTTGATTCCTGCCTGCTCCTTTCCTGTTCCAAGTTCCTGTGTCCAGTCCTGTGTACCCGTCCAGTTCCTGTTCAGCCCTGCTCCAGCCCTTCCTCGCCCTTGCCCTGCTCTTACCCTTTGCCCTCCTGATCCCCTGCTCTGACAGATTCCCCGGTTCTGACCCCTGCCTGTTCCTGGACTTCGTTTTTCCTAGTCATGCATTACCCTGTTCACTGGACATTGATCCCTGCCTGGATTTGACTACGTTTCTGTCTGCCCTCTATCGCACTGTTTGCTGGACATTGACCTGTGTTTGTCGACCACGAATAAAGCCTGTTTCTATTACTTCTGGTGTCTGCGATTGGTGCCAATCAGTTCCCATAACAGGTTATTTTTGCAATTCTTCTTCTTTCTCCTGCTGATTTAGTCATCAAATTAGCTCCATACCCTTAATGAATAATTCTCTCCATTTTGCCAATAAGATATTGCATAGCTAGTACTATGAAGCCCCTTGGGTTTAGTGGACAGAGTAACGGCCTTCCATGCTGGAGATAGGCAGTTTGATCCCCCGCCACGGGCTACATTACATGAAATAATTTAGGAAACATTGGGTAGCGGTGTTTTGGAATAGAGTGTGAGCTACGATAGGCGATATTGTTTGTTGTAGCTTGGCCTCATTTTGATATCAATACTTTCAAGGGCAGGCCTAGTTTTTCCAAGTTTTAATTAATGACTTGCAGTGCTCTGTAGGATATGCATGAGTAATGTGGCATTTTTGTATGTAGAAAACATTTTTTTGATGAGATAAATGTTATACATTGGCAGTGGCAAACTGTTCAACCCAGTGAACTACTGATTGCAAGCCCAGGTCCTAAGCCATTGCTTGACAGTGCTCATTATTACATAACATCATGATCTACAGAAGAAGCAGAGGCAATAAATTAGTCTCCCTGGTCACCTTTTAGTGGTGAGTTGTCTCAGTTATTCTGCATATTGATTTCCAAAAAATTTATTTTAAAGATTTTAACACTAGAAATGCCACAGTGGTCCATTTTACTGTTGTCACTAAGAAAATCAATAAATCTACTGTCATAAAATCCATGTGGTTCCCCCTTTGTGACTTTTCTACACACTGAACATTCTGATATAATTTGAATATCAATATTGTCTCCAACAGAGACCGCCTATAACTTTAATGCAATGGTTTGTATTGGAAAAAACCCTACAACAATGTTTTCCCCATACAGAATAATCAAACACTAAATCCCTTTTCTCTACAACAAACAAAATCTATAGTATAAAACAGGACACGTGATCTGGCTCCCAATATGACCAGACAAAGTTGCAAGACACTCAACGGACAAAGCACACAGCGTTATTTAGGAAATCAAAATGCCTAACAGGGATTTGTGTATAGCACATAATCCAATTACTTAATAACGTAACAAAATGGACTGCCTTGGAGAAATGGTCGACAATGGTTAGGATGGCGGTGTTACCATCAGAAGGTTGTAGTCCGGTAACAAAACTGACTCCAATGTGACTCCAAGGACCGCCCGGGACAGGAAGAGGACGGAGAAGACCGGCGGAGGGCTCAAGTCAAATCAAGTCAAATTTATTTACAAAGCATGTTTAAAAACAACTAACATTGACCAAAGTGCTGTACAATGTGGAAGTGCTAAAAAATAATGAATAAATAAAACAATGGGACACAAGACAAAATAAACCATCGGCAAATCAAATAGACTTCAAAGCTAGAGAATAGAAATACGTTTTAAGACGGGATTTGAAAGTCTCAATAGTGAGGGCGGATCTAATAGTTAGGGGGAAGTTGTTCCAAAGTCTATCGGCCGTGATCGCAAAGGCGTGATCTCCCTTTAGATTCAGCCTGGAGTGTGGGACAGTCCGATGACCCAGGTTTGAAGACCTGAGGGTCCTAGATGTCGTATGGGGGCGTAGGAGTCATAAGGGGCCCTTCCATTTAGGGCTTTAAAAACAAATAGCAGAAGCTTAAAATCTACTCTGAAGCGCACTGGGAGCCAGTGTAGGGAGGCTAGCACTGGGGTGATGTGGTATCTTTTCCTGGAACCAGTCAGAAGTCTAGCTGCTGCGTTCTGGACCAGTTGCAAGTGGGACAGGGATGAATGGTTTATGCCAGTGTACAGTGAGTTGCAATAGTCTAATTGGGAGGAAATTAAGGCGTGAATGACTTTCTCCAGATCTTGGAAGGAGAGAAATTATTTTATTTTGGCGATGAGTTGTAAAAAACTGGCTTTCACTACTGCATTAATTTGTCAAAGTTGTGGGCGGAATCAAAAATCACACCAAGATTCACAAGATTTTTGACTTGTGGCTTGATGTAACAGGACCGCTTGCCTAGGTTATTTGAGATTGATTTGATAGAGTCAGGGGGGCCGAAAAGGACGACTTCAGACTTGCTCTCATTTAGCTGGAGAAAGTTATAAGCCATCCAGCATTTTATGTCCTCAAAACAATCCCAGAGGTTGTTCAAACTGCACTGATCATTGGGTTTTAATCGGAAGTAGAGCTGGGTGTCGTCTGCATAGAAATGGAAGGAGATGCTTTATTTCTGATGGGAAGCCTTACTCCTGGCGCAGATAGAACATACGAGCATGAAGGCACGGGTATCCGCCTCTATGGTGGGCGACCAGAAACTCCTCCTCAACAGGGATAGGGTGCAGGACAAGCGAGAGCAGTGAGCCCACTGCAGGACCTGGGAGCGAACAGAGTCTGGGACAAACAAGCACGAGTCAGGGTTGGTTCTGGGGTCTGGTTGTGTTACCTGGGCGGACTTGATAATCCCCTCAATCTCCCAGGTTACCGCAGCCACCACACAGGACAGAGGGATGATGGAATCAGGACAGTCAGAACTGGCTTTCGGGGAATATAGACGTGACACGGCATCGGGTTTGGTGTTGCGGGAACCGGGTCTGTAAGTAATAGAAAAGTTAAAACGGCCAAAATAAAGTGCCCAGCGGGCCTGGCGGGAGGTGAGACGTTTAGTAGATTGGATGTATGATAGGTTCTTGTGATCAGTCCAGACAATAAACAGAAGCTCCGCCCCCTCCAACCAATGCCTTCTTTCCTCCAAGGCGAGTTTGGGAGAAGAATGCACACGGGTGTAATTTCTGATCCTCCGCCGAGTGCTGAGACAGGATGGCGGCCACTCCCGAATCGGAGGCGTCCACCTTGACAATAAACTGGCGACTGGGGTCCAGGTGAACCAGAACAGGAGCAGAAGTGAACCTGGACTTGTGACTGGAGAAGGCAGCGTTAGCTTCAGGGGACCAAGTAAAGAGAACAGAGGTGGAGGTGAGATTGGTAAGGGGGGTGGTGACCTGGCTGTAGCACACGGGGACAAGCCAATTATATAGTTACGTGACCTTACCAGGTCACACGGGAGCAGCAACACATGCTTGTGTGTTTATGTCGACGGGAAACACAATGCCATGGAAGCAAGTAGTGGCTTTCCACTACAGTGGTAATTGTACTAATGTAGAATACAAGCCAATCATTCTGGAAATAATACAGACAACAGCATCCATAGGGCTACATGTGATTGATGTCACCACCGACATGGGTAGCCCTAACCGGGAATTGTGTGGAAGTCCTTTATGATGGACCACAATAAAATATCAGTGCCACATCCAGTGACACCAGAGAGGCAGCACTATTTCATGCCTGAAACCTAAAGTGTGCCCTCATCCGTAGACAGGTGCTCTTAATTCCTGCAGATATTGTGAAAAAAGAGAACCTCCCTTCTAAGTTGTCAACTAAAGCCATCAAGCCCATTCATTTTGAGAAAATAAAGGATGTGTCCAGCTATGAATGTATTCAGGAAATTGACAAGTGTCACACTGAAATACATGGCGCAGCAAGAACAATGTTCCCTATCCTACCTGACTGTTGCGTGGCTCATGGAGCAAGTTGATCATTGTTTGATCTCATGTCCTCCCACCATCTGATAACTGCACTGAGCAGGCTCAAGATGGATGAGTAAGAAAAGGCCATCACCAGATTGGTTAACGGAGAGGTTAGAAGGCTATTAACCAATGGTAATGGGATTTCTGTTACACACCAGTGGATTGATACAGTTTTCGAATTTGGTACCCTGAGATTCGTCAGCTTACCGAGACGCTCCTTTTCTTCCTTCTTCCTGTCCTGCCTTCTCTACCTCCTGTGGTTTTGTAAATTATGTAAAATTATATTACACTCTGGGTAATCCATTCATTAGTTAAGTGTGCCTCTTGCTCGTTAACAAACCACTTAACAAACCATTTGTCTTTATTGTTATCATCACTTATTATTCGTGTTTTCTTAGTTTGTTGGTAATCTTTTTATATGATGATTCACAGATGTTAGATTTCATGTATTTTTATTATTTCTGACCCACCGTAAATATTAAAGTTACTGAATCTAACCTTCATATTCATAAAAAAAATTTACATTCTGCTCCAAAGGAATGGTGTAATTTTTCCCTCTCTCACATTGAATGAGCGATCAACCAATGAAGGCCCATGTTGATATAACAAATTTGGTGACTTAGTTGATTGTAAATTTCAATAATGATTATTAAATTAAATCACAAAATTTGTATTTTAAATGTAGCTTAAGTGAGGGCTTTTAGAACGCAATACTGCTTGTGTTCAGTATTCAGAGTGCTGGACATTTTAACAAGGGCATTGAAAGTTGGAACTGCTGGATTCAGAAAATAAACAGATTTTTCCTTAATCCTCACTTCCCCGACAACATGCTCCAAGGTTATATTTAACTAATAAATACCTTTTTTTCCCCCTAAACACATGGTTAGAAGCCGTTGTCTCTAATGTAGATATGTTGTGCATGAAATGGCATTGAGAGATAAGTTACAACCAATATTGATTGTTATTGTGTGTTGCTAACTTCATCCATTAGACTAGCTAACATTGGGCTCTATTTTAATAAACCAAACGCAATGGTGAACACAAGAGTAAGCGCTTGGCGGTATCGCTCTGAGGGCGTGTCGGCGAGAAATTTGGTAATTTCATGACGGCAATCTTGGCGCATCTGATGGCGATATTGCTAAAAGGCTGGGTTTAAATGTCCAAGGTGTGTCTCTATGGTAGCCAATCAAATTGTTGTTCTCATGCTTTAAAAAAAGCCAGTTGGAACGCAATCGCTCCATGCAATTTCATAATGAGCAACCCAAACGCACTGGACCGTCAACGACAAGAGCGATTTTCCGCACAGGAATCAGACATACTTGCAACAGAAGTACAGGCTAGGACTGTAGTAATTTATGGATCACAATCCACACCACCTCGTCTCCCAGAAGTTCGGAAGGCACGGGAGGAGGTGGCGAATGAGTTAATTAGCCTACATTAGGTGATGTAGGCATAATTATGATTCAAATGGTAGGCTTATGATTCAACTGTGTCAATGTGTAATTTATATATTATAGGCTATTGGCCTACATGATCGCAAGTTTCTTGTAAGCTGTCCTGTTTTATTCTAGTAGTTTAAATTAAAATTAATTAATTAATAATAATTATAGGCTATTTGTTCATTAAATGGAAGTGTAATGTTGGCATCACCTATAGACACTACATAGAACTACATGACTAATAAGTTGCCAAATTGCCAGAGTCTATTGCGTTGCCGCTAAGAGGTGGTTCCAGCTGATCATAATGCAATGGGTTTTCATTGGTTCAAATTGTCACTGAGCCGAAAGTATTTTAGAACACGCCCCAGACAGCGCCACCCATCCCACTGCAGCGCAAGCGAAAGGATGTTATGTTGAGAATTTGTTGATCCTAGCGGTATTGCTGAGAAACGCCATAGCGCCAGTTTTAAGACGTTGATGCTGTCAACAAGCTTGCGTTTGACTATACCGTCCCCTTGCGCTGGTTTGCGCCGGTTTGAAAATAAAGCCCATTATCTGTTAACATTTGCTAAATTTATTAATTTGGTGGAACTGGAGAATAATGAGCAAATATGTTTTAACTCACATAGTTTTTTTTTTATTAAATCAAATTAAATTAATTTGAATCAAATGTGCTAATAAGAGATGTATCAAATATATGTATGCTGTTGATTTTATCTTACCATTGGAAAGTAAGGAACCCGACAGGTGACATTAAATTATTATATTTTTTTATCTCATACTCACAAACTAATGTAAATCGTGAGCACAAGATATAAATTATGCTCACAAATTCATATGAATCGTGTCTAAAAGATGTATAGAAGTTTTGAAACCACTATTTAAATACGTTCAAATTGCGTTTTCATCTAGATCCAATTTTGCTTGCCAATGCAATTGTTTGGAGAAATACATTCACAGTAATCAATATATAATTTTTCTTTCAACATATTACAAAATAACATTATATGTTATATGATGCATTGAGGATGTAACCACCATTTGGCTGGGTGAAAAGAGGGCTTTTCAAACTGCAAGCCAGATCCTGCAGCAGAGCACCGCCAGTGAGTCCCCAAAGAGGCAAGCGGTCTGCAGTAGGATGACGCTGCATAGTTCGGGAGAGACAATGCGACCGGGTCCATTATCCTGTACGAACTGCAACCCTGACGACGAAAGAAACCTGTTCCAGGGACCCAAGATGAGGCAGACGGTTCCCCTATCTATCACAACACTACGAACGGCGACCGTTTTTCCCCTTTCGTTGTGAGTGTGCAATCCAATGCAGGAAACCATCCAAAAGACTTTGATTCAAGTAAGGCTGTAACATGGGCAATAGCTTATTAGTTAGCAACTGCGACATGTTTGTGACTGGATTTATGTAACTGCTATTGAAAGGTTAATGTGTGTTCTGTAAAAGTTTAGTGTTACCGTTTTACTTTGGATGGTTTTAAGCCATCCACCGCGCTGCGTTAGGTTTAATGCATCACGCACAGAACGTATCTTGCATGTGATCTGTTTTTAAACACTAACCAGCCGTAACACTGCACGCTGATCTCAACGCACATGCATTGATAAGCTTATGGCTATCCCCTCTGTGTATGGTATTGTTCATGCGCCACCATTAGCTAGCTCCAGCGAAAGCTAGTTTCAAACCTCCCTCCATTTTCGTTTCTTTGTTCTCTCTGAACACGTGTCCGAGGCAACCCCCACACGCAGGAGCACATGGAAACCCCACATGCGCCCAACGCGCCACACACACACACACACACACACACACACACACACACACACACACACACACACACACACACACACACACACACACACACACACACGCGCGCGCACACACACACACACACACACACACACATAGTTTGTTGTACATTATAGTAGTGAATCATGCCTTGCTCTGTTTGGTACTTTGTGTTCAATAAACTATTACATTTATCCAAGATTGCCTGTATTAATGTTGCTCTTGTGTTGAACTGAATCAACCAATGCTAATCGCAGGGATTCCCCAAAATGTCTTCACCTTTTAGCTGGATCATTTATATTAATTCGGTATCAACTGAGTACATGATATTGTGATTTTGCTAAGACAATTATTAATGTGTAATTTTATTGGTGATTCATTTAATTATTAATTCAAGTTACCCATTTTTAGTTAGTATATTCTCTTTTGAGAATAATATATAAATCCTATGAGACTGATTTATTATACAAAAACCATGCCACCAGTTGTATAAGGATGGTAGTGGCGTATCGCAGTACATAAGTGACGCCCTGTGTATAAATATAGAGGTATGTCCCCTACATTTTTGGTACCCCGTGTATAGATTTAAATGAATATTCCCGACAGTGGAATACTATTTTATGTTCATGTTATCGTACATAATATAGGCTATGGCGTATATACTTGTCTCTTAGGGCATGACAAATGCTCATTCCAATTTACTGTGCGCTGATATGTGGTAGATTAAAGTAAAAATTTCCTTGGAATCATTATGAATAGGGAAATTTTTAAAAACTACAGAAAAATGCAATCCCAGGACAAAAGTATACATACTGTACAGTACAGGGACAAGTGATGTTTTATTGAGGTACAAGAGTGAATGATTAGGGAACATATTTAGGTGTATGTAACACTGTGATATCAATGTTTTTTATCTTAAGCCACCAGAAGGAGCAAATGTACAGTCAAGCCGGAAAGTCTGCACACCCCTTTCACCTTCTCCACATTTTATTACGTTACAGACTTATACTACAATAGATTGAGCTCATTTTTTGCCTCAAACATCTACACACAATAGCCAATAATGACAAAGTGAAAACAGGTTTTTAGAAAATATGCAATTTTATTTTACTGACAAAAATAGGTTATTTAGGGGTTACATATCTGTACACACCCTTAGCCTACTACTTGGTTGCTGCACCTTTGGCAGCGATTACAGCTTCAAGGCATCTTGGGAAAGAAGCTACGAGCTTGGCACACTTGTTTCTGGACATTCTTGCCCATTCCTCTTGGCAAATCCTTGCAAGCTCCGTCAGGTTGGATGGGGAGCGTCGGTACACAGCCATTTTCAGCTCTTTCCACAGATGTTCAATTGGATTCAGGTCTGGGCTCTGGCTGGGCCACTCAAGGACATGCACAGACTTTCTCCGAAGCCACTCCTTTGTTCTCTTGGCTGTGTGCTTCGGGTCGTTGTCATGTTGGAAGGTAAATCTTCGCCCTAGTCTGAGGTCCAGAGCGCTCTGGAGCAGGTTTTCTTCAAGGATCTCGGTGTACTTAGCTGCATTCATCTTTCCCTCTATCAGGACTAGTCGCCCCGTTCCAGCTGCTGAAAAACATCCCCACATCATGATGCTGCCACCGCCATGCTTCACTGTAGGGATGGTATTAGCCAGGTGATGAGCGGTGCCTGGTTTCCTCCAGACGTGGCGCTTGGTATTCAGGCCAAAAAGTTCAATTTTGGTTTCATCAGACCAGAGAATCTTGATGCTCATGGTTTGAGAGTCCTCTAGGTGCCTTTTGGCAAACTCCAAGCGGGCTGTGATGTGCCTTTTACTAAGGAGGGGCTTCCGTCTGGCCACTCTACCATAAAGGCCTGATTGGTGGAGTGCTGCCTGGATGGTTGATCTTCTGAAAGGTTCTCCCATCTCCACAAGGATACGCTGGAGCTCTGTCAGAGTGACCCTCGGGTTCCTGCTCACCTCCTTGGCCAAGGCCCGTCTTCCCCGATTGCTCAGTTTGGCCGGGCGGCCAGGCCTAGGAAGATTCTTGGTGGTTCCAAACTTCTTCCATTTACGAATGATGGTGGCCACTGTGCTCTTTGGGACCTGTAAAGCTGTAGAGATTTTTCCGTACCCTTCTCCAGATCTATGCCTTCACACAATCCTGTTTTTGAGGTCTGCAGATAATTCCTTTGACCCCATGGCTTGGAGTTTGCTCTGACATGCACTGTCAACTGTGGGACCTTATATAGGCAGGTGTTGGCAATCCCCAATCATGTCCAATCAATTGAATTTATCACAGGTGGACTCCAATTAAGTTGTAGAAACATCTACATATGATATTTTACATTTTGATTTTTAATAAATTAGCACAAATGTCTAAACCTGTTTTCACTTTGTCATTATGGGCTATTTTGTGTAGAATTTTGAGACAAAAAATGAACTCAATCTATTGTAGAATATGTCTGTAACGTAATAAAATGTGGAGAAGGTGAAAGGGGTGTGCAGACTTTCCGGCTTGACTGTATATGCGTTATAATGGACAAAACTAATTTTTTTCATTTTATGACATGTTTTGCATAGGGGTTTTGGACCCATAGATATCTACCCCCCTATACTGATGAAAATATGTAATCCCACTTGTAAATTATGCAAAAGTGAGTTGTATGAGCCAAAACTGTTGATTTCTAGTTAAATATATCATAATTTTTATTTATTTACAGCAGTGCACAATTTAGCCATTTGGATAGATTTGGAGACACTAATGGACAACAGGGTACACTGCTATATTTTGCATCATAGACCTTTAGTAGTTCTGCATATCATCCTTAGATTTTGCAAAACATTTTTTTTTTCCAAATGTTTTTCCAAAGTTTCTTTGCATTTGTGGCACTTTATTTTGACTTAAATTATGAAAATAAACCAATTTAAGTTTGTATTTTAAATATACCTGTGTTGTTTCATTTAAGCCATTTACCAAGTTTATGTGATGCTCACACCTGGAGTTATAAAGCCTTAAACAGAGCACCCCCTAAATAGGTGAAATTTGCCATCTGCGCCAAGGGGTTAAAAGAGTTTGTAGATGAGCTGTATTTAATGTCTAATAAAATACAATGAACAGCACCACCTGAGCTATGGATCATGAAGAAACATGCAAATGAATTAACCAAGTCTATATGGGGACAATGCATGCACAATAAGCTAGACGCAAACACATTCTAGCTGAAAGAAAGACATACAGCCTAAATAGTTAGTACCGCCTAAATAGTTTGCATAAGTAAAATATGTAAATACAGTTTTAAAATAGGTCTGTTAGTATTAGAAATAAATTTAACGTTAGGCTATTCAACACTGGCTTGCCGGATGCGTAACTCCAAGCTTCCATGTGTGGGCTACGATCTGCCAAGTTCATAATGAGCACAGCATAATTCCATCGCATTTTTTTTCCAGTAGTGTGATGTTACCTAGGTTTAGTATAGTTTTCTGTACTGCAATGGACGTATACGGCATGTTGATTCGCTTTGTTAGCCTAGCTTGTACCTGCTTCCTGACTAGCAGCTGACTGACGTTTCTCCGGCAAAACTAACGTTGGCTAACAAGCTTAATTGGACAATGCATATTTCACAGGAATCTTAGCCAGAAAGAAGACAATAACTAGGCCTACTACTAAGAATGTTGCCTACCAGAGATTATTATTATAATTAAAAGTGTGTGCAGCAAACTACATTATCTGCAGAGTAGCGTAGACTAGAGCCATGTTCGGAGGCTATTATAATTTTTTTAAGTGACTAACCATGAAACAGATATCTTTGGGGAATGGACAGTTCATAAATCCGATCTCTTAAGGGATTGCAGCTTATAGTAGGCTATCATCAGTTCTTAATGTAATAAGAATTGATGATCGTAAATTCTTAATTATCTAGTAGGCCTACATCATTTTTATGATCCCATTATGATCCCATCCCATATATGACAAGATACGCAACTGCCGCTTTTCCCCATTGGATTTTTTGTCTGCACAAGGGGAAGTGATCAGGCATGCGCAATAATGTTTTCAGTTAGCTTAGCAACTAAAGTTACATAACGTATGCTTAGAGTGGCGCGCGTCTGACCGGTGTTAGCCGGATTTAAAGTTGGTTTTCGTTGGATAGTCAAAATCATAACGGATTGTAAATAGTAGTACTGGGTCCTGACAAACCTATAGGCATACAGTATATAATCTAAAAAAAAAAGGGTCACTTTTGATTTTGTCTGTCTGATAATTACCCGTTTAGCGAACTGACCTCCAGCCATTCAACAAGCACATGTTGTCTGTCTAATAAGTTCCAACTGCGGACGTTCCAGCCCCGAAGCTGGACCTCTTGCTCCGCCTACCCTCTTTAGTTAGACACTCGTCTACTAGACAGTTATGACCATCCACGTGACTTTAGGTGCGTGGGACTTAAATGTTGAATGTAGCTACGTAATTGGTTAGCAGTACATTTCACTCTTGGTGCATGCTTCTTGCATGCCTCTTGCATGCTTCTACAATATTATTGGCAAATGCCACTGGACAAGTGGGAGTGTAGCATGTGCTTGAGTGATGGACATTCTCCCATAGAGCCTTATCAATTATCACTAGGGGGTTATTTCCCTATATCCCAACAAGCACAATCTGTCAATCAACTCACTTTGGTCCACCCACTAAGTTCGCCTCGTTTCCACCCTTGGAATTGGGGGATTTTACCATAAATCTCAGGATTTTTATTTATTTAATTGGGGAAGTTTTAAAGAAAAAAACTTATGGGAGTCAATGACAGGTGGGGGATTTAAAATGAAGGTATGGGGGGAAATTGTGAGAAAATTGTATGGGACTCAATTGAAGATGGGAGACTTTCAGATTTTTTGGGGAAGGATTTAATTCAGGCAACATGCCTTATGTGTTCAAAGCATAGACTGTAGATAAATGGTTCAGAGCGCTAGACAGCATTCCTCAATGTGAGCAAATACATTAATGGAGAAGTCAATTCCTCAGATATTGAAACGACGGATAGAGAAAGCTGACCCCTAGTTACATGATCGCCTCCGTCTCCTCCGTCATTGTAACGTTAGTTTAGCTGCATCGTTTGCTTAGGCGACCAACAAAATAGCCGACCATCAGAATATTTGAAGTTGCAAAACTATAATATACTGTAGCTAGCTTTCTCAGATACAAGATCGCTATACTGCTCACAGCAATATACAATCTATCTGCTGCTTTCAATATTTGAGAAATTGACTTATCCATTAATGTACTTGCTCACATTGAGAAATGCTGTCAGTAACTATCAACTTGCTTTGGTCCACCCCCTAAGTTCACCTAGTTCCAAGTTCCAAGTCAACCAGGTTCCAACCCTCCATGTACTCAGAGTTACTGACAGCGTTTCTCAATGTGAGCAAGTGCATTAATGAAGAAGTCAATTTCTCAAATATTGAAAGAAACAGCAGATAGATTGTATATTGCTGTGAGCAATATCGCGATCTTGTATCTGAAAAAGCTAGCTACATGACCGTGTTCAAAGTAGCCTACAATGTCGCTGGCATCCGACCGGGAACAAAGCTACTTAATGCCTAACATCTAAGTGAGTGCGAGTTTAGGTCTGTCACTTCAGTACAACATTGTGCATTGTGGGAGTGAATTATAATTTTTTTTTTTTAAGTCAGTTAACAAGCTTTGGCTATCTCTTTAAATTCACCTATGAGGCTTCACAGTATATTATAGTTTTGCAATTTCAAATAGTCTGATGGTCGGGTAAGCAAACGATGCAGCTAAAGGAGGAGACGGAGGCGATCATGTAACTAGAGGTCATGTTGTGATTTGCAAATCTAAAACAGATTTTCTCTATCCGTCGTTTCTCTCAATATGTGAGGAATTGACTTCTCCATTAATGTATTTGCTCACATTGAGAAACGCTGTCTGCAGCTTTTCTTCAAGCTATGCTCTGAACACATACGTTGGAACCATAAGGGTGGGAACAAGGCGAACTTAGCCGGTGGACCAAAGTGAGTTGATTGACAGATTGTACTCGTTGGGAAATAGGGAAATATATAGGGAAATAAGTAAATAGGGAAATAAATTGTGAAATACATATGTAAATAAATAAATGAATATATTTGAAAAAATATTTGAAAATAAATTTAAGAGCTTAAATCAATTGCACATACATTTATATTTCTGTATTAATTCCCAGATTTATTTATTTATTTCCAAATCATTTTATTTATTCATTTTTATATTTCCACATTTATTTATTTATTTATTTATCATTGTGGCACTCTTGGTGTTCCATACTGTGCTGTGGTTAAAGACCTATTGACACTTTAATTTGAACGAACAACGCACTTATCAGATGGTGCTTAAATATTTGTAGGTTTGAGCAGTCCGAGCCATAGAATCAAGAATAATTGTTGCAAACAGAACAATATGTATATATTTAAATAAACAACGGGCCTAATGGTAATAAATTACAGTGGGGTGCAAAACTTTGGGCACCCCTGGTCAAAATGCCTTTTGACCTCTAAATGGTACAAAGTTAAACATGACACATTTCTTCAATTTTAAAGCAAGATTAGGCTACTTTAGTCCCATTTTCCTTTTTTTATTTTTATTTTGAAAATGTAGAAAATAAAAATAAAAAGTAAGCTTGCTTTATAATGAGAAGAAATGTGTCATGTTTAACTTTGTACCATTTAGAGGTCAGGTTAGCTTCTGTTCACTTTATTAATGATATTAATATGATATTAATGATATTAACTGATAGTAATTGTAAAAGGAATTTTGACCAGGGGTGCCCAAATTTTTGCACCCCACTGTAAATGTTGTGCCTTGATACTGGAAGGCCCCACATCATACACACAGTTGTTCTGGAGTTTGTCACCTCTGTAAAATTATTGGTGATTTGCTGTAACATTAAAAGATTAAAAACGATGAAAGATCAAACAAAGCTCCCTTGATTAAGAAACAATTACGCTCACTCAGTACCGTGGCTTGTTCTGTTGAAGAGATATAATAATTCTATGATGATTTGCCGTAAGCATAGCAACCGAGATTAAACAAAAGCAGGTTCCGGGAAAACAATCTGAATGGTAGTTTAAATTGGTAAAAATATAAATATAAAAGAGTGTATGCACATCCAAAAAGATTACTAACAGGTGCTTGGTATAGGCTACATATGAATCTGCTAACAAAAATAAAAAATACTTGCACGTTGGAATAATGCCCCCTTCGTGTTTATTTGCAGCAGCAACGTTTCTACTGAAGTTGTGCAGATTTGCTAAAACCATTCTGTTTAAGACCAAATAATCTGTACAATATTTTAAAGATGTCAGAGATGACTAAATGTCTGCACCAGTTATTAAATTAGTTTACTTAATTAGATTTTTGAACATTTTATGTAGAGACTATTATTCTTGTACCTGCTTTCGTTAAAATGTCTGGAGCTTGCAATATGCTGTAAATTATTACCTGTCCCTATGTTTCCGGCCTCCATTCCTATCCCCTGCCAGCTGTAGCCATCTCATTACGACCGATTCAACTGCCTCATTAGTGGAAGTTTTGCAGACAGGATTTTGTCTCATGGCATCTACAAAGAAATTAAGTGTCAAACAAAATTCACTGACATGTTATGTATGCAAGGAATAATCTATGACGAGGTGTGCGTTAGGCACAGTGGTTCTCAAGATCGTTCTTGGGGGCCCCTTGTGTATGCTGGTTTTCATTCCAACCACAATTGCAATCCCACAATTTGAACTAGCTGTTAGTTTTTCTTAATTAGGTGCTTTACATGTTTAGAGGGATTACTTACCCTCTTAGGCCACATCAGAAATAGGTAATATAAATAGCTGCACATGTCATGAAGAATGTTCACATTGTACTTATTGTTGCATATTGCAAACAATTATAAAAAAGAGGCAGAAATCTTTTTTAACTGATCAAATTAAAGTCTAAGATGAATCAGTAAAACGTTTTCACGTTATTCATGATGGTTATATAATCAACCTCTTTGTGACATTATTTATTTATTTATAAAAACTATTTACTGAAATGTTTTATTTATTTTAGACTCACTATTTACAATTTGCCATAGAAATTACTTGTCATATGCGATCTTCAAGTTGGCACCCTTCCAATTCATGCCAAGCATCAAATTATTTGAGATTAGCTTTGTCACTGTCCTCCACACAGTCTCCTTTAAGGATGTCCCACCAATTATGCCAAGGTAGTCAATCTGCAACACACATTTTTCATGTCCTGGAAAAAAGGCACTAAAGATGACTGTAGGCCAGGCTATCACATGACCAAAATGTGATCGAAGGAAAAAAAAATCAAGATAAGGAAAATTGATAGCTAAGAGCTAGTTCCCTAAGAACTATACTGTGCTCCCTTGCTATCCCTTCCTCTTGTGTTCCAAACATACATTGTCCTCCAAAAGTATGGTAACGGTAGATTGAAATTTGTTATTTTGTCTATGTATTTAAAGCATTTGGATTTGAGATCAAAAGTACAGACAATCAGCTTTTATTTTATGGTATTTACATGCATATACAATAGCGCTCAAAAGTTTGGAATCACTGAGACATTTTTATGTTTTTGAAAAGAATTAATACTTTTATTCACCAAGGGAGCATCAAATTTAACAAAAAATACAGTCAAGACATTGATAGTGTTACAAACTACTATTTCTATTTAATTCTATTTCTACTTTAGCAATTGTAGCCAATTTTTTGTTTACCTCAATCATGACCAAGGGTGAGTGCTGAAGTTGTGCTGTCGATGCACCTCTGGCCTGAAATGAATTCACCCCATTATGTGAGAGTGCGCATATTCAATCCCTTTGAAATTTTAATCAATATTGCTCCAAAAGAAGAAATTAACAGATTAAAAGTAGCCTATGGCCATTTAGCTAAAGGCTAAAAAATCTTTGCGTTTCTTAAATAAAAATAGGTTACAAAACTAAGATAATTTGGCTGCTGATTGATGGGAAGATGGATCAAACATAGAGAAGCCCATACACAAATGTTTAATCGGACATTGATCGTTGCCCATTTTCAAGACATGCCGAGCAGTAACCAGAATCGGCCCGAGTGCAGCTAGCCATAGCATGGCCGCATCTTTGAATCAGGCGACTCTTTCCCAAGATTGGCCGGACACTCAGCCGAAATCTGCCCAGATCTGTAGGCTAGTTGGGTTGTGTCTACGTTAGATAGATTAATGTTGAAGGCTTCGTGGGCTAACGTTACCTTGTTGAAATCACCTCACAGTCTTAGCACAACTGCAAATTCAGATAAATGAGCTGCGAATAGTTACTAAAAATGTTTAATAGCCATCTCATAAACTAGTGTTATTAACAAACTTTGATTAACGTCGCCGTTATGTTGTTTGAAGCTGTACGTGAACAAAGCAGGCTTATTAGCCAACAAGCTAGCATATGATAGGCCGTCATATGCATCATCAAGAGGGGTGTAAATTTAGGTTGACATACATGTCAATTTAATTAAATTTATCCCTAATTTAGACAGTTTTGCCCAGATATAGCCTGGCTACATCCTAGGACTAACGTTACAATGGTCGTTTTACATCCAGCTTCAGTGTGCCAATGTTAGTAAAGCTGGAGGATTGCGTCTGGTGAGTTAGCAGCAGGTGGGTTGCGAGCGGACTGAAGCTGGCGCCCAGTGCACCAGCGAACGTTACTCCGGCCAACTCGTCCCCTGCCCCGCTAGCCTCTTGCTATCTGGGCGGTTTTTCAGGACACAAGACGGCATTTCATCAACTTTTCAACATGTTCACTGATTACTAGTAATGTAACACATCTTGAGATGTGAAGTCTGTCCTTAGAAATATTACACACAAAACCATTTCAATATTATGCACAAGATAACTGGCATGCGAACTTGATAACTGTTAGCTAACCAGCTACAGTCACATACCACGCTGTATGCTCCTTGCGAGTTAACCACCATAATTCAGTGGAGATGAGATTTAATTTGAGATGAAAATGTGAATAGGCCTCCTGACGTGATTATACTGTGACATAACTAGGATTACCATGTGACCATGTTCCAAATCTCATCGGTTTATTCTTAACCAATCAGAGTTCAGTGCGCCTACTCAACCCTCATCCATGAGCTTTTTTTAAATCATGCCTTTCTCTTTTCTGTGCAGCCTAGAAACATTTTTGACCCAGGAAAAATGTAAAATGTGATTGCCTGCTTCTATCTATTGATTATCACATTGTGAGCTTTTGATACGGAGATTGCGCTGGGCGACTCCGTTGTCTTTCACAACACTCCATTGGAAATACATGGCAGAGCTCATCAGTAATATACTATTTCCGGGCCATGGCAGCCATCTTGCGGCGGTGCCACTTGCGGAAAGAACCGAATTGAATAGGGTTGGAATGGAACACGTGACCACGTTTCCTTTCTAGTTATTATATAGTTCTATGGTATACACTTTTAGTGAGTGGGAGGGAGTGAGGGCGGAGCGGGTTATTTTAATTGAGACGCACTTCACCTCATCTATACTCGGAAGTTAACCATGCTGCTGCACAGTGGCGTATTGTGGGATCTTGGATCATGTAAAATGTCTGTCACCGTAGCTACCTTTAAACGGTCAACCTGTTTACATTAATTATCAGTCAAGCAACTGATTTACTGAATAACAAATATCAATAAATACAGTAAGTTTTGTGGGCTAGCATATTTCTTTGTGTCATAAAATTGTGTAGCATTTATTTAGAAAATCGGTCTCATAAATGGTTTGGATTCATATGTGCACAAGCAATGGAGTTCAGGACCAGAGATGCTACCTCCGGTTACCGATATTTTTTCCTAGCGTTCGAGCACCTATTACCGACCACTTTCGCGGAAAAAACAGCAAAGCGTACACATATTTGCAATCGTAGGTAAAAATGGGATACATATCGGTAACACCCTGTACCTAGTTTTGCAGAAAAAAATGTCCTTGTTATCCTCCGAAGGCTATTTTCTTCAGGAATTCCGCTATTTTCTTTCTTTAACGGCAAATATGCAGGACGCCCGCCCACCGTAGCATTAGCCGGGGGGGCACCTATTACCGACCACCCCTCGCGATTAGTGCCGCGGTCTTTATTTTTCTCTAATTTTCTGCAAGTGGAGCCACTATAAGCCATAAAGTAAGCACCTATTCAACTCTATGGTATTTTATCTTCTCAAAAATACGTCAATTGTCCCAAGTACTCACCAATTTATTTAGTAAGACAACATCTTCACCTGTGCCTTGTGGAAACACCGTAAGCTGACTACAATATACATGACAAAAATTCCTTATGACAACACTCTGCGGCCTATTGTTTCTTCTCGAACACCTTAATTAAATGGGTTGAACAATTAATATACATGTTAAAATACATTGAAACATAATTCAATAATTGCATTAATTGCATTTCAGCATTATAATGGTAAACAGGTAGCATGGTAGATGGCACGATCATCAATGGGATGTTATTTTAGATCAAGTTGTAGAAGCGCCTTTCTACAAAAAATGGCAGCATTCCTATACTCACTTTTAGAACAAGAAAAATATCTCCTATTTTAATAAAACATAATACATATCTTGCATTAATTCAAAATGTTCTTTTATTAAAAAAAAAAAGGTGCATTCGTTTGTTTACCATTAATATAAATGTTAAACAAAATCACTTCCTATCATTGTGATTGGAGGTTTAGTGACACATTTTAAGTTGAAAATTGTATTTCTTCTTGTTTTAATGCGATTAAACTTAAAGGTTGTATCAGCGATTTTGGGTGGAAACATAAATGATCACATTCATCTGATTTTTCCTCACGATCCGCTAGCTGCCCGCCCCATAAGCAGGCCGTCAAAAAACCGCATCTCTGTAGGCAGCCTATGCTCCGAGATCGTACACAAAAACAAATGGTACTACCAACCACTCAAAACCAAAATAAACAGTATTCCAACCAATCACAACGATCTGCACAAACGCTAATACTCTTATCTCGCTGAAATCTTGACGGATTTACAAACGGTTTGGTTTCTTACAAACGTTATTAACGTGGTTATAATTCTGGATGCTTGAACACTATTTTTTAAAACATAACATAATTATTCATAAGTATGTTTGTTTGGGATTTCGCTTCAGAAGTGACGTCACCCAAAATCGCTGATACAACCTTTAAGTATAGCAATTTTATCTGTTTATTTTTAATAGCTAAATATCCTATTTAACTAGGCTAGATGTAAAAAGATGAAATCATATTTTATATTTTCATTTCAAACATTGCTTTTCAGTGTTGTTTTTGTTCATGGAAAATCTGTAGGCTACGTTGCATTTCAGGAGAAAACATAAAATCCTGCCAAGGCTACATTGTGTTATGTCCTGCATTGCAAATTTCACCAGAAGAGGGGACCGTTTACAAAAATATACCAGCAATACTTACACAGCTATGCCCTTTATTCCTCTGAAGAGCATATTTTGTGACATTAAATACAAACCATGCCTTATGCACACTCCTTAACTGGACAGCAAAAAGGCGTGACAAATATCCTATTTGTAAATACACCCCCCCCATAGAAAAGAATAATTGTACTTCATAAAAGCGAATGTTTGACTTAAATTGTACTTAAACAAATGAATAGATATAAAATGTATTTAAATATAGAAATATGAAATCTAAAAGTTATTAATCAACTGTATATCATGTTAAAAAAATTAAAACTCAGGGCAGTTAAAACATAATTGTGTTTTATTGGCCATCCTCCTCACACAACTTCAAGACATGAGGAGTGGAACCACTGCTCGCGGGATTCACAGGAAACCCATAATACCACCATGTCTTCTTCTTTGGGAGGGTCCACCTTGCCAGGCTGAGGCCTTCCCTCAAATGTCTGATGATGATGTGCCATCTATAGAGAAAAGGAAAGGAAATATAAATTATTTGCAGTACTTAATTCGTAAAAACGGCAACAAAAAAGTTGTGAAACCACTTAGGTGCTGAAAAAATATTTATTTAGGGCTCTTCAATGTACAAAACGTATATATCTTGCCATTGAGCAAGGAAGGCTATCTGCACTGCTGTTTATGTACTGGCGACACATTTAGAAACCAGCCTCTCTTCCTCAGGCAGCATAATCAATGCTACCTGAGGAAGAGAGATTTGTTTCGAAACATAAGTTGGGCCTCTGTTATTGAAGAAAAAAAACAAAGAAAGCATGCATGAACTCACTGAGCTAAGCTTTCTACTTTTGTTGATTGCACACCATTGCACATAAGAGGGCAATGGGATAAACAATGTAATAAACCAATGAGATAAACAATGGAGTGGTGGAGAGAAGAGGGGCTGTGGAGGGAGGAGGGGCTGTAGTTATATGTGCTACAAAGTAAAATCAGAAAGGTAAACAAATGAGTACTAAAATGTCAAAGGAAATACATTTGCTATGATGAAAATGACTAATTTATGCCTCATTTATGATAAAGATCAAACACTGTTATTACCTTTTGCTGCTAGCAGGAGGGTGGCAATGGAGGCAGGCAGCCTAGTGGAGGGACGCCGGACTTGGGAAGTCGTAGAGCACATGTGGCTAGGGGCTAAAGATTGGGCGGATGGACTGGTGATGACAGGGCCAGAGATGAGAGAAAAAATTCTTGTCAGGGGAGGTGGATGTCCTAAGCGTCTTACTCTTCAGCAAACTCTGCTTTGAGTGGTGCAAAGAACCCCCTGTCCAACAGCTAAAATATATGGGAGAGATGTGGTGGAAGACAGAGGAGCACAACATTTTGTAATGGTGGTGTGACGTGTGAGGTAGGAGGGGCCAAACGCAGCAAGGGGATTCATTAAGCACTAGGCCACTAGGACGGGAAACCCCGTAATTAAGGGAAGGAGACAAGACAGGGAACACACGTACCAAAGCTACTAATCAGCTCACTATCACACACCAATGAGTAGAAGCGCAAACGCCAGGTTTCTCAGTAAGAAAACCAAACAAGGCTAATGGAACAAAGCACTGGGCTCCCATACTTCTACGAGCAAAGTGACTAAAGAAAGAGCCAGAAATAATAAACGCCCTGCCTCGGTAACGAGACGCATAAGAACAGGCGAGTAGCATAATGGCACAAATAACACACACCAAATGTACCGAAGCTACAAACCGGCTCACTGTAACACGCAAATGAGTAGAAGCACAAACGCCTGGTTTCACAGTAAGAAAACCAAACAAGGCGAATGGAACAAAGAACTGCTACCCTATACTTCTACGAGCTAAGTAACTCAGTAAAAGCGTGAACGCCCGATCTCCCAGGAGAGAGAAACATTTTACAGGCGAATAGAGCAGAGATCTGCTGTCCCATACCTCTACGAGCTAAGTAACTAAAGGGCCAGCAATAATAAATGCCCTGCCTCAGTAATGAGGTGTTAGAATAGGCGAGTAGCATAAATGGTACAAATAAAACACACAGCCAACAAACCCTGCAAAATAATACGAGATAGTATACGAGGAGGCGAAAGGAACAGAGATCTAATGTTCCAAGGCTACTCTCAGACTCGCAGTCACACACAAACATGTCCACAACATCCCTATAGGAAGACATGGAAGACAAGGACGAACAAAATCGCCAAAGCTCCATGTACGGAGACAGATACCGAATGGAACGAACAGGACAGGCTGCACCGGACATTTACCGGCTAAAAGACTAATGCGAGATTAGTAGAAAATAAACGCCCTGCCTCTCCGTAAAGAGGAATGTAATGAGGCGACAGGAACAGAGATCCAATGTTCCACAGCTACTTCCATAAGCTCGTAGTCACTCGCAGAAAGCATAAAGGGGGGTAAACGCCCGATCTCCCAGGAGAGAGAAACATTTTACAGGTGAGCCACCGGTAAACCGCCGTCCCATACCTTTACTAGCAAAATGACTAACACAAGCTTAATAGAAAATACACGCCCTAGCCTCTCAGTAAAGGGGAATGTAACGAGGCGAAAGGAACAGAGAGCTAACGTTCCAAGGCTACTTTCAGAGACTCGCAGTCACATGGTAACATGTCCACAACATCGCCCGGTCTCCCTATAGGAAGACATGTATCGAATGACGAAACAGAACAACAGTTCCGAACAAAATCGCCAAAGCGGTACGGAGACAGGTACCGAAGGAGGAACAGGACAGGAGCACCAGACATTTACCGGCTAAAAGACTAACGCGAGTTTAATAGAAAATACACACCTTGCCTCTCAGAATAAATAAAGCCCTACCTGTCAGTACGATAAAAACGCCCGGTCTCTTAGTAAGAAATGAATATACAAATTCACCCACAAACAAACAAAGACTCCTCTCGCTTTCACGGAAGAAAGCAGACAGAGAGAGGAGGAAGAGACAGAAAAGGCAAAAAGGTCTAGGCAACGGAAGAAAGGAAAGACCAGGAAGCGGAAACAGAAAAAAGCCAGGGGGGAAAAGTCCTAATATATCCACAAAGGCAAGTCCCGCATTACTCCAATAAAACACTCTGGAGCAAAAGTGGTCTCCTAAAAAACCTATACCTAATCATACTGGCTAAGCAATCAAAGGGCAAAATAATACCACACACAAAACAGTACAAATAATGCCAGACAATACAAATGAATATCAAAGCCCAGAATGGAGGAAAACATGGGCTTAAATAGCTCCAAGGTAACCACGCACAGGTGTGATGCTGAGAGAAGCTCCGCAATCAAGACGGGGCGGAGCAAACATCCACTAAAAGGGCAGCGCCCTCGCATGGCTACCAAGGAAACCGACCGCAACGGAAAAAGGGTCACAAACCATGACACATTTTCCCTATTTGGCCAGGTCCGTGGTCTCCCTGTCGATGTTGCTGTTGTGGCCGTCGAACACCAGGAGCAGCGGGCGCTTCTTCATCGCGTACAGGAAGAAGTGTTTCTGGAACCAATTCTGGAAAAGGGTGGCGTCTATGTAGCCAGATGTAACAGGGTGTTATCCAAAGCTCTCCCAGGGTAGTCACCTCCCAGGTACCCCTTCCCGTAGATTATCATTGGTGGGATGTCTTCCCCAGATGCTTTCAGGGCAGGCATGCCAGCACTGTGATGTGGTGCCTGGTGGCGGGTGCTTGAAGGTAGGGATGTTTGCACCCCTTGCTGACCAGCATCTTGCAGTGAAGTTTTCCCATCTGAAACCCTGACTCATCACCGTTGTAGATTTGTCTGTGTTTCTCCATTAGCACATTCTCCTCTACCATGGCCTTCAGCATGTTAAAGTAAAGGGCAATGTTCCTCTCCCTGGCACACCTGATTCTCCCTCTTGTTGCTAATGTTGTTTTCTACTTTGTTGTGCCTGACTGCCTGCCACATGGTCATCCCCTACTTGCATGCTTGTATTGCCCTCAGCATTGCCTCCTCCCTCCACAGACATCTCTTTTTGCCCTTGTTCATCTGTAAAAATGTTCAAAAATAAATTTCGGCACTCTTCCCTCCATTATTCCAATAATCTTATTATGTAATCTATGTGTTCTATGAGAATGGCTAAATTATAAGTAGAAATGAGGTTTACTTAACATTTTAAATGTAACTATTTCGTAACTTGTCAAAAAAGGCAAACTTGAGGATTCCTACATTATTGATTGCAAGGAATAAAAATGAATCTACTAATAACCTCTAATATCTTAATTATATCTAATTATTATCCATCAAATGGATCTGAGCATTAAAGTACATATTCATTCATTCTAGTAAATTAAGTTGCTGCCTAATTATATGTATTTTATATGTGTTTCACGAATGATTTCACATGGCACATCTTTTTTTTTAAGCAGACTCATGATCACAACATTAACTTTAGTCTTGTTAATCCAACATCAGCATGTCACTGATAATTTAAATATAAGATAAGGAACTAAGTAAATATCTATGCATTATCTCAAATTCAATAATGAAATGAATAGATAGCCCATTTCATTTAATGAGCGAGAAACTTTCATAAGCGAGTCAAAAACTGAATTTCACTGTCCACAATTATAGCCGTCGTGCACTGTCTGAACTGCTTTCTCTGCCGTCCGCTGGGATACTCATTTTCTGATGCGCATTTCTTTGTGTATTTAAGGTTAATATAGGAAAGGGTGGTCCTTATAAGCATTTCTAGCAATCTGTACATATTCACTGCGGTTAGCCAAGTGGTTTCTAGCTAAATAGCCGTTGGAAAGCTAAGTTTGAAACCGTAAAGCGATATCAGGACAGTTGCAGTTAATTGTCGCAATTAAGGAATTTGAAGCGTGCTCGAAGTATAAAAGTTAGCATTGTAAAAGAGGTTGTATTAATATAACTAAATACACTGCCCGGCCAAAAAAAAAGTTGCACACTGTAATATTTTGTTGGACCGCCTTTAGCTTTGATTATGGCGCGCATTCGTCGTGGCATTGTTTCGACAACCTTATGCAATGTCACAACATTTATTTACGTCCAGACTTGCATAACTTTTTGGCTGAGATCTTGTATTGACGACGGGAGAGTCGAACCACTCCGTGAAGTCTTCTCCAGCACAATCCAAAGACTTTCAATGGGGTTAAGGTCAGGACTCTGGTGGCCAATTCATGTGTGAAAATGATTCCTCATGCTCCCTGAACCACTCTTTCACAATTTGAGCCCAATGAATCTTGGCATTGTCGTCCTGGAATATGCCCATTGATGGGATAACCTGGTCATTCAGTACATTCAGGTACTCAGCTGACTTCATTTTATTGCTGCATAACATTGCTGAGGTTAGACCTGACCAATTGAAGCAACCCCAGATCATAACACTGCCTCCAGAGGCTTGTACAGTGGGCACTATGCATGACTGGTGCAACTGCGACTTTTTTTTCGCAAATAGGTTATTACATGTATTTTAATAAAGTATAGTCCATTTTAGTACTTATAAACCTTTGTAGCCACAATTTCCTCTATATTGTCAGGTACCTTGAATGGACAGAAATGCTGTTAGCTATACGTTAGAGTGAAGGAAATGTAGAGACCTACTCACTCCAAAAGTCTCTGGGACCTCAGATGGATATCTGGCTTCTCTGCCGAACATGAGGTAGAATGGGGAGTGTTTGGTGGTGATCTGTACTTTGGTGCGCAAGCCAAACATGGCTGCACTGAGTTCCCAGTTCCAAGGCTTCTCATCCACCAATTTGGTGAGAGTTTTGAAACATATTGGCATTGTTATGAAATACTATTTTGATTGTAAAGCATAGCTTATGATTGTGATGTGTGACCCAAATCATACTGCTTAATACAATACCAAAATAGAATACTTAACACAGTGACTATAGTACCATTTAGTGGTGTTGTAAATGGGTCAAGATCAGTTTAATGTCAAGTCCACATTACTTTGTCACTGTCCCATTCATTCTTTCAACCAATCCACTGGTCTGTGGATGGTAAGGTGCGCAGAAGCTCCTCTCGATGTCCAGCTTCTGGCAGAGAGCCATATTCAGCTGAATTTAATGGACAACAGTCAGTTAGTACATAAGAAAACTGAGTGAAGGGAGCCTCAGCCATGTTTTTGGGTAATGATACGGACTGCACTGATTGGCTGTTGGTTTAGCTAAATTAAAGGGATAGTTCGGAATTTTTGACATAATGTCTCAACCATTTTCTATCGGGGTTATTTTGAGTGTTTATACCATCATTTTTGAAGTCAAACTATCGTTGAATCCTTTACTTTGTGCTGACCTATATTCTCTGTGGAAGTACGGAGGTGGAGCGAATGTGGCCATTGCAACTTGTTGGTCTTCTTTGTTGTTGTAGTCGACCAGTGCCGGCACTACATTCGTAGGTAACGTAAAGTATCGCTCCTCCGCCGTACTTCCACAGAGAATATAGGTCAGCACAAAGTAAAGGATTCAACGATAGTTTGACTTCAAAAATGATGGTATAATCATTGAAAATAACCCAGATAGACTCGTATTTTATTTGCTTTGGGTGCACTGTGGAGTGTTTAAGTGCGTTTGGTAGTGGATGCTACCGATTGCCATAGAGTTGCGCCAGCATAAGCAATGTGTGTATGTCCAAAAGAAGGAACAGCATGGAATTATCTGAAAATGATTTCCATCAATCAACTACATCATGGGTAAGTCGTAATTGAAACATTGGGCCCTATCTTACACCCGGCGCAAAGCGGCGCTAACGCAAACGCAAGTGTCTTTGCTATCTTACACCCGGCGCTAGGTCCATAATAACGCCTAACGCTTACGCCGTCAAACTAGCATGTTTGACAGCGTAACTCTTGCGCCATCATTAGTGAACTGGGCGTGTTGGTCTTAAGATGAGGAGTGGCCAGGATTCTTTTTGGCGTATTGCTATCTTGAGCCAGCAGAAAGCGCTTGCGCTAGAACCACCACAAACCTGGTCTAAAGTCATGTCGCAGTTGTTTACATGCTATTTTAACGGCGCATATAAGTGCGTCTACATAGGCGTGTGCACAACGCGCATACCCTCCTGTCTGTTACAGCACAGGCATGACTAAAATATCTAGATCACAATGTGAAATATTATTATTGTGTAGGCTATATCAAAAATGCATAATAATAAAAGGTTCCATAGGTCCACATACCTTTCCCTCAGCGAAGGGAAACACCACATTACATTGCTCTCAGCCCACTCCATCAACATCCAGGCGATGTGCGATGGTACGGGACAATGGCTATCCATTAAAAAGGAGCTGATAACACCTATAGCTATCAAGCCTAATGCGCGACTTGTCTTTGCACCTAATGCGTGAATTGTCATTCAATGGAAAACTCGCGCACGGCAATAGACGGACATTTAAGTTCTGAAAATGCGCTTCAGATGTCATTACAATACAGCTCTGTTTATCTATGAATACAGCCTGTAAGTAAATAGAATGGTTTGTGACTGAAAAAAGTTCAAAACCTTGTCCAGTGAATATTGCATTTATTGTTTTTCAAATAGCCTAGGCTACAGCGAATTCGCTGTGCATAAGGTTTTTTTCGATAGCCTATGGTTAAAAAACGGAGATGTCACCATGTTAACTAAATTGCAACCTTAGCTATTCTTCGTCCTTCATATTTTTTTAAATGACAGTGACCAGGTTTCCATACTCTCACCGTTTAAAACCCAGCTGATTTCACCCGTTATTCCTTAACTGAACAAAACGATTTTAAAGAGAACTAAGCGTCTAATTAGAAACTAAAACAAATTTGCAGCACGTTACACAATTAATTCACAATTAATTTTAATGCCATTCTCTGCACGTTTAACGGTCTTCCTGGGAAAGTGGATTGTTTTAAAGGATTACGCTACGAGTAAAACAGGTTGGTCACATTTCCATAAACAGGACATTATTAAACAAGGGGAAATATGCGTGAACTTATGGGTTGCGAACCTGACAGCTTTATTGTATGGCTATTTAGTGTCATCATTAAGGCAAAATAACGGTATGTATGTTATTAATCAATATTAGCCTACTATGCAGGTAGCCTAATGAACTTTGGATGAAGCTTGAACTTCGAGAACTCCATGAGAACAGCCTCTTGGAATTGATGTTTGACACTTTCATTGCATAATCAAACGAAATTCGCTGAACAAGCAGGCTAATTTGGCGTTTTCTAAGGTGAGACTGAAGCCATTGATAGCTTATTCTCAGCTGTTGCAGGTCCTTTTAACGAAATTTAACCGCACATATTTTGTAAAATAACAGCCCTGTCTGGAATTACCGGGAGCTCATAGGCTAATGGTTAGTCCGAATAATATTGATCATACTCCATTTAGCCTATTCCTTGATCACACTAAACACGCACGAGCATGTCTGTTTCGCCATCATAAGCAATCCGCCAAGGTGGAAAAGCAGGCTTTTAAAGGGAATGGGATATGACATTTTGATTGGTTTATTGAATGTCACGCCCAAGACACACCTATAATTAATGAAGCGACTAGGTTCAGCCCAGTTGCGCCATGCGCCGTGCTTAGCGCCAAAAAAACACGCCGTTAAAATAGCAAAAGTGGACTTGGACACGCCCTAAATGGACTTAGCGCCATGCGCTTAGACTAAGCGCCAAGATCGCCAAGATAGGGCCCATTATGTCCAAAATTCCAAACTATCCCTTTAAGACTTATCTGTTTTCTTGTGCCGATTTCTCTTAGTTTGGACTTTTTGCTGACTTTTTCATTTCCTTTTTTTGTAAAGCAATCAGGGATGTAACCATGAAGAGCACTTTATAAGTAGTTTATTGTATTGCATTATCAACTACATTGACTTGGGTTATCCCTTAGGTTATGGTCACCAATCTTAACTGGTGTTTATGTTTGGTGGGTCACTTTTGGACCTGATAAGAGTCCAGCTGCATACATAAGATGATGAAACAGAGGCTGGGATGAAGATTCACTTAACTATGCATTAGTAAGGAATATTTTTATGGGGAGTACACTAGCCTACTTCTCTGTGTGTCTCTTATGTGGGTCTTGCTTTTCTGTCAACTGCCGGAGCGAAAGAAAGGGGACAAGTTCCACTCCACAGACGGCTTCCAGGTGATTATAGCGTCCTTACCCTTGGAGCGTTCTACTCCCTCAAAATAGGACAAGGGTATCAGGTGAAAAACCATGCGCTAATCTGACAGTCTTCAGGGTGGGGCAGTTTTGGGGGGATGGGACGATGTCTGAAACAAACAAAAAAAACTCACCAGAGAAATCTGATAATAGGAAATTATAGGAACAAACAGAGGCATCTAGGGGACAGGGAAGGCAAAATATCTGAGTGAATCAATGTGTGGGAGTACATGCAGGACTAATTATAATGCATACACATAATTATATTTATTTTCTCACATCAGCATTTGCCCAGTGAAGGGGATGTAGGGAGGATAGGGAGGGGGAACCTTACATGGATTATGTTGTCATGCTCTGATTAATATTGCCAGGGAGTGAAAGCATTTGCCAAATTACCACCAAAGGGGAAGATTTATAAATCTGTGCAGGTTTATCAGCTTGTCAAATATTCCTTTTGATAACATTGCCTCTCTTACATATGCAAACAGTTTTTTTTTATCACGTGCATCTGCAATCCTTAAAAATTGAAGAAGATACTGCTTTTGAGGGATATTTGCTTTCAGTCTTCCTCAAAATCTCACATATAAGCAAAATACAGGCATGTATTAAACCTTTTGCCACACATAATGATGGTCTTTGTCATCATTTATTTTTTGGTCATTTCATATTCACTTATGCAAGGTGAGATTCAGTATATTGGAAGTGCTTTGACTGCTAATTCGAGTCTTAGTTTTATAGTGGTTCATCTGGCTTTTTTTCTGAGAACTATTCATTGTGTATTCATTGCAAGGCTGTTGCACGATGAGTCTATAATCTTCTCATATCAAAGGTATTGAAGCATATTCACACTTGGGTTCTGTTTCACTCTGAAAACAGAGCAATTTGAGGGGAGACTATCAATGAAGACCATCAAAATTCCTTCTGTACTCACAAATCAAATTATAAAAGTGAGTTGATCCACATGCGATAGATCTGGGGTCGAATCTACAATCATAGAAAAGTATTTAGCCTCAGTCAATTCCTCTGCCATTGCCTGTTTGTTTTTTTCACCCATAAGTTCTATTAATTCCTCACATGTGAAACGCAACCTCGACCCATCTGCCCAAACTTTCTAATGTGATCCACTAGGAATCGGTCAAATTGCAATAGGAGCTCTAAAATACCCAGAGAGTTCCCGTTGTGCAGAGACCCCAACAATTCATCGTCCCCTCTAAAAGCAAGTCCCCGTTCCCTGAGGAATTTGATAACAGCCACTACTCTTCTTAACACCTGCATCCAATACTGTCTTTCTGTATCAATTTGTTTGACTAAATCTGAGTCTACTGTGGCACCTGTAGCTTGGTTCAACAGAGCAAGCACACACGTCGTATGCTCTCCACTTCTCTCATGTTCACAAATTCTCTGTAACCAGTTGTTATGAAAGTGTGGCCTTTTGACGAGAACAAGTTACATGTAAAACAATAAACATTACCCATGGAGGGGGAGTACATCAACCACTTTGTACCACTTGACCATTGGGCAAGCGGGAAGTAAGTTGTTTGTCTGTTAAAGTTTGGGTCTTGCCACCAAGCCCACTGTCACTCGCTGAGGCCGGGCAGTGAGTGTGCACCTCTCTCAATGAAGATTATTTTCATCGCGTCAGTCTGTGTGTTTCCCCATTCGAGTGCTCTCACACCAAGAGTCGTCTGCTTCATCTTGCAGCTGCATCTCAATCCTAGAAGGTGGTGGTGGCGGAGTCGCATTTTATTTGTCTTTTTGTCCATTGCCTGTTACTGAAATCGACTCTGACCAATCTTGAAGCAACAGCATCGCTGGTCCCAGTCACTGTGGCGCTAGCTAGCCCTTCCACCACATTGTTGTTCTCGTCGTTAGTTGTAGCAAAGCTAGCCAGTTCACTGCTAACGTTAGCTTCGTCTGGATGAGCATTTTTGCTAAAGAAGTTTGAGATGCTTGGCACGTTATAATAATGCTAGTTCTTGTTCCCGGCAAACCTTGAACTGAATGATGATTAAGAATGCCCATTCCATATGTCGACCAAGTATAAAGCATTTTTATTGTCTAAATTTTGAGATGTGACCATTTATGTTCATTATGGCTGTATATGGCAACACTGTTTTTGAGAGACCATTACACAGGATTTTCCCATAATTAGTTTGAAACGGATTGGTAATTACCAAAGCACGTCCTATATTCTTATGAAGTATGAAGAGAATGTACTGTGGCAATTTTTTAGATATGACCAATTAGCTTTAAATATGCTTTCTAATGTTTAACTCATTTTGAGTGCCCTCTTAAAATTCATTAGGCTACATTTTTAACACATTCAGATTGCCTGATCTGTTACGTTCCCGGACAGGAACTGGACCCAATGCAAGACTCAGAGACGGCTCAGGGGAAAACTCCACCAGGGAGTACATTTATTCAGACAGACAGGGCGAGACAGATAACAGACCACATGGACAGGCAGGAAACGGGTCATGAGACTGGGCAGAGGAACGGGGCATGGCAGACTGGGCAGGAAGGGGGCCATGAAAGGAGACGGACTGGACAGGAGGCGGCTGGACCAGGCAGAACCAGGCGGCACAAGAACTTGAGGGTCAGGAACTGGTGCGGGGCGCTGGGGTCAGGAACTGGTGCGGGGCGCTGGGGTCAGGAACAGGTGCGGGGCGCCGGGGTCAGGAACAGGTGCGGGGCGCCAGGGTCAGGAACAGGTGCGGGGCGCCGGGGTCAGGAGCAGGCACTCAGCCTGGGGGTCAGGAACAGGTGCGGGGGCCCGCGGATAGCGCAGGGGGCCGCGGTCAGGGTCAGGCGCTCAGCCTGGGGGTCAGGCGCAGGTGCAGGGGCCCGCGGTCAGGGCCAGGCGCTCAGCCTGGGGATCGGGGTCAGGCGCTCAGCCTGGGGATCGGGGTCAGGCGCTCAGCCTGGGGGTCGGGGTCAGGCGCTCAGCCTGGGGGTCGGGGTCAGGCGCTCAGCCTGGGGGTCGGGGTCAGGCGCTCAGCCTGGGGGTCAGGAACAGGTGCGTGGGCCCGTGGTCAGGGCCAGGCGCTCAGCCTGTGAGAAGAAAGGGAGCCGGGAAGGAACGAGGGAGCCTTGGAGGAACGAGGGAGCCTTGGAGGAGCTGCCAGGGAAGAGGACTAGACATGAACATGAAGGGAAGGGCGAAACGACCAAAACAAAGCCTTGACCTAGAGACAAACTAACGTAAAACACATTGGACGAGACATAACAGCATGACGGGAACGAAGAGCTAAAGACAAGCTACACCACAAGACGGTCTGGCCTCGAACAAAGGAATGGGGCAGGTTAAAAACAGAACTTGATGAGGAAACAATGAGGAACAGGTGGGGCACTTAACAAGAGAAATGAGAGGAAACACAACACAGGTGCGGGTGGAAGGAGAAACACAAGGTGAGGGCGAGAGGGAAAACACGGGGTGGAAGGCCAGACAAACGGAAAACCAGACACGGAACGAGACATGACATGATCCTTGTTAAACAATCTCAAGTTAGTTATTTTTGTCGTCATTTCTTAATCATTATAGGCTACATAATATATACTTCTTGACTATTCAGCGAATTGTTTGATTAGCTAGGCGACTCAAGCCAAATCTAATGCTGTAGCATATACCCTGCTCTTTCCAGCGCACCAGCTATCAATAGCCTACATACAGTGGTGTTCAAAAAAATAGCATTGCGTTAAAAAAAGTGAATAAAGTGCAAATATTTTTTAATAGCTTTTAGTTCCATATTTCAACTGTAGTGGAAACATTACACATTCAACTCCAAATCAAAGCATTAACAAAGTTTATCAAGTGTCGACATTTTTCTCTACAAACTCAAACGCTTACTGTATAAACTGAAGAAATTTTTCAAGATTTAACTTCACTTTAAATTACTGAACTAATATTTAGTTGCATAACCATTGTTTTTGATAACTGCTGCGCATCTGCGTTGCATCGAGTCAACCAACTTCTGGCACCTAGAAACAGGTATTTCAGCCCAGGATGAACAAACTACATTCCACAGTTCCTGTGAATTTTTGGGTTTTGCTTCAGAAACTGCATTTTTAATGTCACCCCACAAGGTTTCAATGGGGTTGAGGTCGGGGGATTGAGCTGGCCACTCCATTACCTCAATCCTTTTTGACCTGTTTAGAAATGATAACCTTTTGTACATAGTCCCTCCCCATTTCCGGGCGTCAATATTGGACAGTTTACCATAATGTAGAATAAAGATAAAAATATTTGTAATATTTGGTCACATATCCTTTGCAGACTATGACTCCCTAATGTCTGTGACCCAACAACATCAAAGGACTCTTGATGTCTTGTTTTCTGGTACGCTTGCAAGCGATACTATAACTTCTCTGCATTTGAATGGATCTCTATGGGAATTGGGGGGTGGGACTAGGTTTAGCCATAAATTATGCTGGAACAGTATGGAATAGTATGGAATTCCTATCCCCTAGGAAACATCAAAAAGGCTTGAATGTTGTTGTCAAAGCTCCACTAATTTGGCCTCCCTGCATTGACTCTTTGACTTTTCGACATTGTAAATAGGCTACCAGGCCATGTGTTCTGTTGCTGTGAAATGCTGTGAAAGGGTTCGATTCATGCGCATGAACCAGGTTAGCACTGATTGCATGTGATTAAAAGAACTGGCGTACTCTTGATGCGCCCGGAGGCTGACACATTGTAATGTTATACTTATTGGGCCCCGTTCACCAATCTGTCACGTCTCGTGCCTCCACGTCTTAGTCTACATCTGGTTTTTCCTTTTTTATGTATTTTCTATCTGGAATCCGTTCCGTGTTTCCTTCTCTCCCTCCATTTTGTGTCTCCACTTTCCCGCACCTGAATTGTGATGAATAAATATATTTATGAACTCAAACATAGATGCTATTGTCCACTATGTCACGCATGGGTAGGTATAGACTAGGTGGGGGTTGCTTGTTAAATGGACTTGCTACGGGGAAATAGTGACACTTAGAAACTCCGTATTTGGCAGAAATCGTCACAAACTGTCTACCAATAAAGTTAAAACACAGAGTTTGTGATTTCCACTAATAGTTTGGCTGCAGTAGCAACGAATGTCTCAGTTGAGCAAAAAGGTACTGCCTGGCGTCACCTTCTATGCAAAGGAGTTAGTGTTGATATATGTCTGCGTGAATGTTCTGTAGCCTTTCATTAACTCAACAGAGTGCAAAATATTCCGTTTTCACAGGATGAAATGAGTAATTTTTGAGCACTAAGGCACATTTGTATTACCACTGTCATCAAAATAGGGCTCGTTATGTGTGTCAATATTATTTCATTAGCTTAGGCACTGCAATTTATGTGGGTCATTAGCACTGGGTTGGCCATAAAGCAACATGTTATACACAGGATCATGGCATCTATTATGTGCTTCCCTTTTCAGTATCTGGGGAAGAAGGAAAAGATTTAAGCGTCTAAAATCACAGTGATTATTTCATTTGGGTATGGAGATTTGATATGTCATTATAATTTATATTACAATTATGTTTCAAATTTTACATAATTTTAGTCCTTTAAATTTTTTGTTTTTGCCATGATTCCCCCGATTAAATAAACAAAGAAATAAAATTTCCAAAAGAGGAAATCCTTATTTCCTTTAGGACCAATATTATACAATAGGTTGGCTTACAGTGACATTTTAATGCCTTGAATCCTACCCTCCCTGTCAATGAAATCTTTCAAGGTGGACAACCATCTGTTAAACGACTGAATGTAGGCGTGCTTTGCTTCACCACGTCTGAAATGGGCCTTTTACTCCCTTCGGCTTTGGCAGGTGTAAGCACATAGGTGATGTGCTCCACTGAACAGTATTCCATTCTACCCAGCCCTCGGCAAACCAGTGCATCCTGGCGCCGATTTGCTATCTGTATACACGGCCTTGACGGTAGATTACCCCGGATCAATAACTGCCCCGGCGGGTGTCCACTGGTCTCCAAAAGCCAGGGCTTAATTGTTTGCAGCAAGGGCCTTGGGAATTCACATGAGCCAGGAAGGTTACTGTCAGGGCAAACAGAGAATCACTGGTTATGTCTCTGAAGCACAGATGGCGAGCTGCACAGGCTTGGGAAGGCAGTTGACATTGCTTGGGAAGGCAGCTCTCTTAAATTGGGCTGTTGAGTGACATGTCAAAAGCTCCTCTGCAACAAAAAACGTTTTAAATGTACAAAAATGCCAAATTACTCACGTATAGCCAACAAAGCACTGTCTGCAAGTCATTAAAGCCCCAGGGAACAAAGCCTAAAATCGTTCAAATTTCTGCATGATGTGAAACTTGAGTGTGTTATTAAGCATCCACCAAAGTTGAAGTTGAGTGAAAAAAGAAAATATAAATATGATAAAACACTGCTCAAAAACAGCTGAATTAGCTGATCAGACCTGTATTAGGACGGTCGGGGCATGGTCGTAATATTCTAATGAGCACTTTGATCGACATTCCTCTGTCCAAGAAGAGACTCGACATCACACACAACAAAAATACTAAATAGCACAAGCGGGGAGAATCTGGGTTGTACAACCATTATGTACGAACCTATCGACACTGAATTTGAGAGTGAAGAAATTCCACAACCAGATAACCCGCATTCTCTGGCTTCACAGGTGGTGACGGATCATTGGGTTTCCATGTAATAATAAACCACACTTTTTAATTTTATAACATTTGTTTCCTCCAATAAAGACGTGGATATTGCTGCCAGTTAGCTATCTAGTTGACGTTGGGTAGCTTGCATGTTGAATGCAACGGAATTGTTTGGTTGCTTACCCTGGCAATTAAATCTCCGCTTCAGTTCTTCAAATGCACTGTACCCAGCACCGGCGAGTGCAGCGATGAGAAGGCACGTGATATTATTAGCTAACGTTAGTACTATACAGAAAGTAGTAAATCCACAGGGCTGGCTAAAACACTGGCCGTGGTTGAATAAGGCATTAATGCGGGAATGCATTAGTTTTGACAAATGCTGGTGGGCGGGACAAGTGACATCAGCCTTGTGATTGGTTTGGGGTTAGTGACGTCACTATTCCCAAGTATAGTACCGCCCAACTTCAATCCAAAAACGAGGGTAAAAGTATCCAGTATCTCTGAAATTCAGAAAGTATTATTTCCAATACATGTATATGTATATTGTATGTCCACAAGACCAAAATTAACCTAATTAGAAGGCAATTATGAATATTTGTTCCCTGGGGCTTTAAATAAAACTCAAAAACTAGGCCTGCCATTCAAAGTATTGATATCAAAACGATGCCAAAGTTACAACAAACAATATAGCCTATCGTAGCTCACACTAATTAAGCTAGCTCTATTCCAAAGCCATGCTACCCAATCTTTCCTAAATTATTTAATGTAACTTGGCCCTGTGTTTTCTCATCTTACCATCTGAAGAGAATGCGCTCATTCAAACTTTATGTCTCACGTCAAAGGGTCAAATGACAATAATTTATACTGGAAATAATCTTTAATTCAGATGTGTTACACTTAGAACCAAAATAAGACTAGGTCAACCTAGTACATGCCGGGCGATGGCTCTCTCACCCTAGGCCTAGTGCAAGAAGTAGGCTATTCTGTTAGTGGTGCCACGTGTGACGACAACTTAGACAATTCTTCAAAATGAGTGAACTATCCCATTAATGTCAAGCCCTGATAATAATTTACAGACACAGACTAGTTTACCGACTGGATGTAAAGTAGGTTAGCCTACTAATAACATTGTCAGTTTATATGAGCATACGTGGCAAACAGCAGGTCTGCCGCTATCCCAAAACATGGTCATGGAACATTAGCTTCTAGCTAATGTGCCGGAGTGAAAGCAACAGGCTTGCTTACCATTCCTGTACAAACACAAGAGAGCATGCTAACTGGGTGGAAATATCTAAATAACGTAGCCTATCCTAATATTTCCAATATAGTCCTACTAATAATGTCATCCATACATTGCGAAACTAATATTAAATGAAGCGAAGATCTCACTGTGATTTAACTGTATATTCCGTACACAATGTGTTTACAGCGCCGAAGTTCAACTTTCCACGGTTTGGGTTTGTTTATTTACCAAACCGATCAAATGTGTGCGATAAGAAAAGAAAAAAAAAGTGAAACACCGCAAGATCAGTATACCAACATTTACTGCCTAGGTATTCACACCACTTCTTGCGCGACTTCCAACAATGGGGAGTCACTCACTCAGTTAGCTACGGTCACTGTTCTAGGCTGGTCTGGCGCCCGGCAAAAAAAGACTAGACTATAGGCTACGTTTGAATGATTGTCTACATCCAGTGCTTTGGGTGTATGGAATGTACAGCATGAATAAAATGCATAATTATTATTTAGGCAAGGCAGCTTTATTTATAGAGCGCATTTCATACACGTGAAATTCAATGTGCTTTACATATATTAAAAGAGGGAAGAATTAAAAGAAGAACATTTAAAAGAAATAAGATGAAAACAAAAACAGATAAAAGGCTACAGTGCATTAATGTGGAATATTTGTATTTGACATTTGTATTTGTATCTTTTAAATGTAAATCTTGTTTCATTTAATCCATTTTCCAAGTTTGTGTGATGCTCACACCTGGAGTTATAAAGCCTTAAAGGGGCTATATGTAATGTTCAGAAAATCCTTCTCATTATGGACACTGGTGGCCGTAAGTGAACTGCAGCCAGCAGCCAGCTGCTAGCGCACCTCCTCACACTCGCGCAACGGGAGCGAGCAACATTTGGTGGCTGGATAACGTTAGCTACAACCCGGCCTGTATCCGGCGTTGCTTGGTAATGTTAACTGGTGAAGTAATTTGTAAACGGAAAGCTAGCCAACTAACATTACCAGCCAGATCACCCACGGGAGTCGGGTTTGAATTGATGTTAGCTAGGTAACGTTATCCACTCACAGTATTTTGCTAGTGATAGCGTTCACCCTTGTGTTTGCTCAAATGAGCTTCAGTTGATAAAATTGTATTTACCTTGGCTTTGGGGGACTCGACGATGGTGTTGGAATGGGAGCCAGTTATTTGCTGGTTGTCCGGTCCATTTCTCAGCAGCTAGCTAGTTTTACAGGAGTTCACTAGCACTAGTTTATGCTGTGGGGGCAGGCCAGAGAGAGGCAAGGCACTCGGAAGAGTCATATCCTTCATTCACAAAATGCTTTTCCCCACTGTCAGACTACAAAGACAAGATATTATCTGCGCTGCATCGCAGAATCTGTGTTAGGGTTCCTGCAGGGGGGACCGGACCCAAGCGCAAGACTCAGAGACGGCTCAAGGGGAAACTCCACAGGGAATACATTTATTGGAAACACAGGCAGGGGCAAGACAGAGACAGGCGGGTCAGGAACAGGACGGGTCAGGAACAGGAACGGGACGGGTCAGGAACTGGACGGGTCAGGAACTGGAACTGGATGGGTCAGGCACCAGGCAGGGTCAGGAACCAGGACGGATCGGGAACTGGATGGGTCAGGGACCAGGCTGGGACGGGAACTGGACGGGTCGGGAACTGGACGGGTCAGGGACCAGGCTGGGTTGGGAACTGGATGGATCGGGAACTGGACGGGTCAGGAACAGGACGGGTCAGGAACTGGAACAAGTCAGGGACCAGGCAGGGTCGGGAACTGGACGGGTCAGGAACAGGACGGGTCAGGAACTGGAACAAGTCAGGGACCAGGCAGGGTCGGGAACTGGACGGGTCAGGAACAGGATGGATCAGGAACAAGACGTGACCCCGGCCGGGGGCGGTCAGTCAGGAACAGGTGCGGAGGCCCCGCAGATAGCGCGGGGGGCCCGCGACGGCACTCTAGCCATGAGGGTCAGGAACAAGACGTGACCCCGGCCGGGGCGGTCCAGCTGAGGACGGCACACCGGCCGTGGGGTCAGGAACAGGTGCGGAGGCCCCGCGGGGAAACAGGCACACCGGCCGCGGGGAAACAGGAACCGGACGTGACCCAGGCTGTGGGGTCCACCTTAGGGACTGCCTGCCTGCCGTAGGGTCAGGAACCGGTGCAGGGGAGACCCAGGGAATACAACCTTCAAACCTGGGGACGGCACTCACCCTAGGGGTAGGAACAGGTAACAAGGAGGGACAGAAACGAGGAGGGACAGGAACGAGGAAGCCTGGAGGGACCCGGGGAGCCTGGAGGGAACAGGGGAGCCTGGAAGGAACAGGGGAGCCTGGAGGGAACGGGGAGCCTGGAGGGAACAGGGGAGCCTGGAGGGAACAAGACCTAGACAGGACAAGAACACAACGGGGAACCCAGCTCACAAAAGACAAGCACACAAGGTGGTCCGGCCCTGAACAAAGAGATAGGGGAGACTATATACAAGACATGACAAGGACAAAATGAGCAACAGGTGGGAGAAGGGTAACGAGGACACCAGAGGAAAACACAATTCAGGTGTGGGGAGTGCAGGACACAAGTAGGAGGGAGAGAGGGAAAACACGGGGTGGACTGTGAGACAATGGGAAAACCCGGGATTCCATCCCGGGTTTTCCCATTGTCTCACAGTCCACCCCGTGTAACAATTGTGTAACAATTGTAAAAGACAGCAGATATTGCACAGTGTATGCTAGCCTGAAGACATTTCAATGCAGGAAAAACCCTGATAAACACTGCCGGGCCAGTAAATAAAGTCGCCGTTGCACCCGTCATGCATAGTCCCCACTGTACAAGCCTCTGGAAGCAGTGTTATGATCTGGGGTTGCAGCAATAAAATCAAGTCAGCTGAGTACCTGAATGTACTGAATGATCAAGTTATCCCATCAATGGGAATATTCCTGGACGACAATGCCAAGATTCATCAGGCTCAAATTGTGAAAGAGTGGTTCAGGGATCATGAGGAATCATTTTCACACATGAATTAGCCACCAGAGTCCTGACCATAACCCCATTGAAAGTCTTTGTGATGTGCTGGAGAAGACTTTACGGAGTGGTTCGACTCTCCCGTTGTCAATACAAGATCTCGGCCAAAAATTCTAAAATTAATGCAACTCTGGATGGAAATAAATGTTGTGACGTTGCATAAGGTTGTCGAAACAATGCCACGACGAATGTACGCCGTAATCAAAGCTGAAAGCGGTCCAACAAAATATTAGAGTGTGCAACTTTTTTTTTGGCCAGGCAGTGTAGTACATAGTGTTATACTCTAACTCAAGTAGTTTCATTGAAGGATACATTTACTAGTACTTGAGTACATTATTTATAATCATACTTTTACTCAAGTACGCCCTTATGGAAATGTAATATACTGCAGTATATTTTAAATCTATTGTGAAGATAATTTTGATATATTTACAATATACTGCAGCATATTATTTTTCCGTAGGGGACCACCTCTGATCATTCATCCATTTTATTCAGATCTTGAGACAAATTAGTCTGCAACCAGACTGAATGAGGTGTCCACTGCTGTCTGGACCCAAGTGGCCATAACATATAGAGATCCACGCCAGCCTCGCTCCATGCCAAGTACTTATTGAACCATTTCCATTGTGGAAGCCACTTCACCCGACTGTCCTGCAGGGCACTGATTACCAGTCTTCTTCTAAAGACTGGCCCTCCCCATTTCCACAAGCAGTCAAATGGGGCATAAATAAATCAACATTTCTGCTCCTCCTAGGCAGTTCTCTTTTGTGGACCAGTTTCAACCAGAGGGGACCGTCCAATTACCGCGTGACTGACCTGCTGACCCTGCAGCTATTGAAGTAAATATTTTATGCCACCTAAATGCCTGGAAGGAGGGTTAAGATGTACACCTTCATTCTCCATATTGAGTGCAGCTATATTGCCTTCAAGTTTGTGCCTTCAGGGGTCTTGGATTGATCAAGGAAGAAACTGAAAATCTAAAGAACTAAGAGCTAAAAATACATATTTCATTTCACAGAAGCTTGTAGATAAAAGTAAACAAACATGGCATTACTCCAGTGCTTTGTTTTGCTCTGCACACAATTCTACTAGAAACTGTGTGTCTGATGCTTTTATTTTCATTTTTTGGTACAGTATTATTTACTATGTCAGGGAAGTGAGGATTAAGTAAAATATGTCAGTTTCCGAATCCAGCCGTTTTAACAGCCAATGCCCTCGTTTAACATACCCATGTTTTCATTGCATTAGCACATGCTTGACAAAAACTAACAACCACAATCGGGCTTAACCACAAAGGTGGTTAGTAAGTAAACATGGGCTTTGTTAATCAAGCTATGTGCACGTTCCCAAAAAAGGGGTGGTGTCTGCAATAATGAGCCCATAGCGGTACAGCACAGACCTTACTCGAGAAGTGAATTTCTCCCCTGAGGAAAAAAATGATACAGACAGATATATCCATCTATTATCTAATCTACTTATTGCTGACCACGGTCACAGGCTGGAGCCTATCCCAGCATGCATTGGGCAAGAGACAGGAATACACCCTGGACAGGTTGCCAATCCATCACCGGGCACACACACCATTTACTCATACCTATGGGAAATTTAGAGTCTCCATTTCATCTAACCTGCATGTCTTTGGACTGTGGGAGAAAGCTGGAGTACCTGGAGCAAACCCACACGGACACAGGGAGAACATGCAAACTCCACACAGAAGGGCCCTTGGCCGGGATTCAAACTCGGTACCTTCTTGCTGTGAGGCGACAGTGCTAACCACTGCACCACTGTTCCACCCCCTGGACAGATAAAAAGAACATAAAACAATCATAACAGTAAAAAGCAATTGTGTTGCTGCCTACAAAGCTAGGGAGGAGTGTGGGCAAAAAAAACAACAACTGCTAACCGTGTACATTTTTTAGTTCATAGGCCTACTCTATTTACCTTACCACTCATAATGAATAAATCTACGCTCTCACTAATTGTCCAGTGGTTTATTTCTAACATGGAAACTGCACATTGTATAGCTCCTAAACTTTAAACTTGATGCAGGATAGCCTTAGCCTTTAAAATCTTGCGTGAAGCAATCACACCAAAGTTTATGAATAAACTCAAGGCCTATCTCTGTCCCATAATTCAGGGATGAGTGGTTATGGACACCTAGGGCTCAAGAAGCTTGCATATGTACTGTATTCCCTCTGTTGAGAATCTATATCTTTCGTATCATGTGCCATTGCGGAAAGCCAGCGGATTTTGTCTGTCTCTAAATAATCTTTCCCTGCAAAGAGACTCACTGTCTTCACCTAGCTCCAGGAATGGAGACATCTCTTTCCAAATCCAAGGAGTTGATTGGTCAAAGGGCGGCATTTTATATGTTTCAATCCAGTAGCCTGAACATAACATGCCCTGGACCAGGTTAGCCATACAACACAAGTTACCTTAGCAATATACCCTGATTAAAAGTGAGTCAGCTTCCTGATACGGAAAACACAGGGTTAAATCTTAAATTAGCTCACTAAGCCATAATACATTTGAGCATTGAAGTTGAGCGTCATCCTGATTTGACTTATTCTTTAATCTTCAGTAGATGCTTGTGTGAAAACATCCTGTTTGTTATCCATCTGTGCACACTGCCCCAGGTGGACTGGAACACTCTTGACTCCACTGCAATTCACCGCACCTACTGTTCTGTGAATCATAGTTGTCCAATTGACCAGAGGAGTCATTAGCGAGCAATGAAGCGGGGGTTGCTCTGCCAGCCGAAAGCCACCCCCCAGGAGATGCTATTTCTAATGCATTGCCCCATAGACACCTGGCCTTTCTCTCTAAAACATGTTTTACACATTTTCACTTCACATGAAATCGCTTTAGCTGTAACAAAAAGGCTAATGGGGTTTTGGTTAAAGATGGTCTCTGATCTCTTTTCCAGAGTCAAATGCATCCTGACCTCCTTGATATAATAGGTATTACTTGTGAAAGTAATGTGAAGTGCAGGAAGCTACCGCTTTCACTTTCGGCACACTTAAGTGAAAAGGAACTGGCCACAGACAAGTGTTCCTCACTGGAATTGGTAAGATTGTTGATCAGTGGCCAGAATAAAAATGGGCACCTTTCTAGATGGCTTTAAAAAGTGACCATACGGAAGTGGCACCCAAACTCAATGCAAAGGGGTAGTATGGCCTTAAATATGGATATGCTCCCTCCAATTGAGGTGACCATTCATAAAATACATTATCCGATCCCACCGGATTATACCGTTAACGGCTGGCTCAAAGCCGAAACATGATTCAGAGAGACGCCGATTGAAGGAATGACAAAGGAATTTATTTAAATGAAAAAGTGAAGATATACGAAATTAAGCGAGAGTGGAAGCCAATGTGAATGAGGGCCTTGGACAAGTGTGTAAATATGCTGTAGGGGGTCGTAAAGCAGAAAACAAAAAACACAGCCAAACAAAGCATCCGTGCGGCAAGAAAGAGAGAGTGAGAGAGACAGCTTCAGCCATCCGGGCTATATAGCCTGCTAACCAGCAGCAGGAAATCTTCCCAATCTAGCTTGGCCATGCCTCCATCAGCACTGGAAAAACAGACCGAACACACCAGGTAACAGGCACAGGTGCAACCCCGCTAGCATCAATCTGCAACACAAACGGCCTGACGAAACTGGGAGCAGTGAGAACAGGAGCATTACATCGTAGAGCTTTTGCAGACTTAGGTTACCTTCACACTGCAGATAAAAGTGGCCCAAATCTGATTTTTTCTTATATGTGACACGTGTTTTGAGAACACTGTGAACACAAAAAACCACATGGAATCTTATCTTTTCAATTCAAATTTGGGCCACAAAAATGAATGTGAACAGCCAAACAAAAAAATCAGATCTGAGCAATAAATCAAATTGAGCACCAAGACCTGCAATGTGAACATTCCCGCTGCTGAAAAACATCCCCCCATCATGATGCTGCCACCGCCATGCTTCACTGTAGGGATGGTATTAGCCAGGTGATGAGCGGTGCCTGGTTTCCTCCAGACGTGACGCTTGGTATTCAGGCCAAAATGTTCAATGTTTCATCAGACCAGATTCTCATACTGTTTCGTAAGCAACATGCAATGATACTATTATCAGCGAAAACCAGGAAATAAGTATATCAACTCACATTTGTGCTACTGCACAGCTACACATAGCAAAAATAGTGCACTGTATTTTGCCTACTTTCCAATCCATATGTTATGGTGTTGCTAAGATTTTAAATTAAAAAATGTATTTAAAAAGGAATGTGACCACACTGGCTCTTGCCTGTTTTCACTGCCTTCCCCTGAAATAACTTCAAATTCTTCCCTTTGCTTTAAAATAGTGACATGAGAATTACAGGGTTCTAAGTGGCATTTTGTGAAATATTAGTTATCCACCCTGCGGCGGGGCCCGCTCACAGCCAGTGCTGCGGTGCTGTTGATGTGCGCTGCTGCCGCCCTGCTGATGCCGTGCTGCTACTGCCGCTGCCCTGCTGCCACGCCTGTGTCCTGCCTGGACTCTGCTCCACTGTGCTGCTCTACCGCTCCCGCTCCCGCTCATCCCCTGCTCCAACCAACCCGGTTACCTGTCTCCATCATCACCCCTGGCTCCCACTGCTCCCGCATATTCATAACTGGACTGTCTGTATTGAATGTTCTCCCTACGCTTCAGGAGTTTAGTTAGAAGCTTAATTTATTGGATGCTTAGCGCTCCCACTCTCTGTCCTGTCTGTCAGCTATCTTGAAAATCTTCCTGCTTATATGTTGTCCTGTCTATCCTTACCTTTATTTAAACAGTACTACAAAGTAGCAGGTATAAACTCTTCAGTTTTAGGTTATTTACACTAACGTTATGTTTTTTATGCATTAGGCCTACAGAAGATTTTACGTGATTCAGAGCCATTTGTGCTGGTTAGCAATGCTCCGTGCGCAGTTAAAATTGAACTAATTTCACACTTTTTGAACTTATAATGTAAACACAACAAATGGACAAATATTTAATAAATCTAACAGTCATAAATATACAGTTTGTCACAAAATGACTGACAAACAGAGTTCGGTAAATAGCTGGCTGCTGTTTGTGTTGTGGCCAGTGTTCGAATTACCCCAAAGCTTTCGGGGGTGCCCACCCACAGTGTTGTAGTGCATTTTTTTTTTTTTCCGGAGCGCAGTATTTCAATATGACGTCATTAACACAAACCTGGCAACCCGGCAACCGATAAGGCTAGGCTACCTTAATTCACAGCACAGATATATTTACCTGCCATAACTTTGCAACAAAGTAAACATTTTGAACGCACGTCTTCAAGAACCTGTATGTTTTTTATCCTGTACAAATTAGAGCAGCACATCGTTTTATTTTAGAGCACTTCCGCTATCACGCATCATTGTGGAGCCGAGTGGAATTTCAGAACAATGCATTCTAAGACTTTTCAATCAAGAACAGAACAAATAGGCTAGATGGCTACATAGTATATTTAGGTACCTTAACATTGAAACAATTTCTATGCCTGCACATGTCAGAACTGAGAAATAGGCTATAGAGCACATTGGAATGTGTAAGTCATGCAAGCAACATTTAAGAGCGGTTCCACACGTCGTTTTGCTTTTGGGAGGCCCCAGTTCTAAATGCTTTGTAAAAGGTGTGTATTAATTAATAGGGTGACGCTGGGTGACCACAGGGCATATACACTGCCTGGCCCAAAAAAAAGTTGCACACTGTAATATTTAATTGGACCGCCTTTAGCTTTGATTATGGCGCGCATTTGTCCTGGCATTGTTTCGACAACCTTATGCAACGTCACAACATTTATTTCCGTCCAGTGTTGCATTCATTTTTGGCCGAGATCTTGTATTGACGACGGGAGAGTTGAACCACTCTGTGAAGTCTTCTCCAGCACATCCAAAAGGCTTTCAATGGGGTTAAGGTCAGGACTCTGGTGGCCAATTCATGTGTGAAAATGATTCCTCGTGTTTCCTGAACCACTCATTCACAATTTGAGCCCGATGAATCTTGGCATTGTCGTCCTGGAATATGCCCAATGATGGGATAACCTGGTCATTCAGTACATTCAGGTACTCAGCTGACTTACTGTTATTGCTGCATAACGTTGCTGAGCCTAGACCTGACCAATTGAAGCAACCCCAGATCATAACACGGGTGCAACGCCGACTTTTTTTTTAGCCAGGCAGTGTATATAACACTATAAGAAATACAAATACCATAATACGCCTTTTAAAAATTATTATTCTTTTATCTTTAACATTTTACAAATCATCCCATTTCAAGCCGTCTGTCCCATTCATATCCATCATCGACTCACCACCTATTGGATGTAGTCCCAACATTTTGCTAAAATGAGATGGCATAAATGGCTGGGCTAATTATAGACGAGTTGTTGTTTCCGTTTCGACATTTTTTATTAATTTTCATCTGACGTGACTTTGCACGCCTAGCACACAGACGACTTTCCCGCAACCAAACAACAGCCGAACAAGTGCGATCCGATAATTATGTCTGCTAAACAAAAACAGTCCCCCTAGTGGTGTGGCTGAACATTACATCCACTTATTTTCATGACAGATAAGTGCCGGTGACTCGTAGAAATAAGAAATTTTCATCGATCTAGGTATGCCATGGCCAGAACTAGGTATGCCGGGCATTCCCGGGCACCAGCGTAATTCGAACCCTGGTTGTGGCAGAAGTAATGGTGCTGGCCGAGATTTTACGTATGCGTAGTATAGCCGCCATGCATAGAGCCAATTATCAGGTCTCTAAATAAGTATATGGGTTGGTTCTGTCTTACTTCAGTGAGCTCATTCAGATTAATCCTGAGAGATGCAGAAAGTCTCAGGCTGCTGGCCTGCTGTTCACCCAAAACATTTTAAATACGGAAACAGGCAACAGGTCATTTCACTGCTAGGACCCAGAAAATTACGGAATGGGTCATCTTATTATGCATAGAAATTATAGGATATCTCAGCTATCTCATTTAAATCCATATCAAAACCCCGTCTCTTTAGACTTTCTTGTGGTAAAAACCACTCATTCCTCACCCCCAACTGGATGCCCTTAAGATCTTATGCCCACTTCCAAGACGGACAACTTTTCCCATAAAAGTTTTTTATCCTTGGCCACAGAAGGAATGTTTTCCCACATTTTAATATGTCACCATTGAGGGGGTTTCATATGGTTGTCTGCTATCTCAAGAGTAAATTATTTCCATATTATATCTTACACTATTCAGAGAGTAGGGGTTCCATTGGGACATATCTCTTAACTCAAATAAAAAGATCATATCTCACTGATTTGTGGGCTTTAGATCTTAGTGACTAATTTTCTTCTATAGAGTGAATTATTTATGTGAAACATGCTCAGCGAGGCTTTTTGCGACTTACCAAGAGCGCTATACAAAAACATTAAATTTTTTTGGGTGTAATTGCACATTTTATGATTTCCGAGCTAATCAGATTGGCTTAGACTTCAGGCAGAATTGTATAAAGTTAAAGTACTTTCTGGAGAACAAAATTACTTGGAATACCACACAGCCATTAATCGAGACCAATCAATTAAAATCACACATGACTGTCATGTTAAGCAAAAGCCTTGCAAACACATATATCAGTCTCGATTTAATTTTAAAATATATTAAATTATGTTCTTTAGTTATCTTACTGAAACATCCAGGTAAGACAAAACATATTCAGGTTTTTAAAAAACATAACTGTTGCAAAAAAAACCTGTTTTTCATGGTATTAATTATCGATGCAGTCTTTAGTGAAAGCGATGAACTGGAGATGACTTCACAATTAAGATTTAAAGGTTTTATTCATTCAGCATTGTGTCTAACACTTGACAAACATGATAGATTAGATTATCCTTGAGACTAACCCCTAGATTCAATCTAATTCACTTAGCCAGTTTAAGGACATATGCAATTCAATCAAATCAGACTCAAGTTGTTTCATATTCAATCAAACAAACTAAAGCTAGTTTAGAGCTATTTAAGAAGTTCTCATTGGATAATTTGAGCATATGCTCATATGCCTACAGATCATGTGGGAGAGACATTTGTAGAAATGATAGGGGAACAACATTCTTGGATGCACCCTCGTATCTCGGGCAATGGGGAGTCTGCACAGCTTAACTGCTCATCCGTTTTTAAAGAGCAAATGAGCTTACCAGAGGGGTGTCTCATCGGGGGGCCAGGTCTCAGTTTATACACTCGTTTATAGTCAGTGAAAGACGGTGCCATTGACAAGGCCTGTGATCACAGACCTCTTCCAGCGTGTGCCCCCAGGCCCAGCGGCAGATCTGATCCACTGGTCTTCCTGCTGTCTGCTGTCAGAGAGATTGTGTTAAAAGATCTCAACCCAGCCACACACCCCCCCCCCCCCTCCCCGCCCCAGACTTATAGGTGCACGCACACTTGTGTACACACATGCAGGCACTCACACATGGTCACATAGGCTTTTCTCCACAAAGGCTTCTCCAGCGTACCAGATGCAAGTCGTCGCGACAGAAGGGCAATAATTTACAGTGCAGCACCCGTGGGAGTTTTATTGACAAGCCATAAGTTTTTTCAAGAAAGACGGGGCCAAATTTACATGGCGAGCATGTGTCTGACGTTTATGGCACTCAGCGGTCCCTGACTTAGCTTGTTGTCAAGAGTGGTTGCTGATAGCCCCAGGGGCCACCGTGAGACCAAGCAGAACAGCACAAGCCCCAATATATCAGCTGTGGTGGCAGTTTGTTTTTCTACTCATTTGCTTTTAGAGGTCATTCTTCACGGAAGCTTGAGTCTGTTGCATAAACGATTTTAAAGTTGAATTCCAGGAACACGCTTTCAATTTTACTGCAAACAAGGAAAGAGACAGTTAAATAGGTCATAATCATGCAGTTTATTGAGTGAAGCTTAATGAAGACAGCGGTGAGCGTCTACAGGGATGGTAAACTCAAATTCTGTTTTATCTCCTGGTTCTGTTTGATACCTTATGCAAAAAAAATATGTTTCAAGTCTTTGGTTAAAACACATAAGTTTCCCCAACTGGCAAAAGGCACACAGACTAATGTTTATTTAGGCCCCACACACTCTGCCCCACTTTTTATTGCAAACCATTTTCTAAAGTTATTTGCCTTGACAGCCTCTTTTACCTCTCCACTTCCCCAGAGATCAAGCCATCTTTTGTGTTATACTATGGGACTCTGGCCTTTGATGTGATGCACACAGGAATAGTATTCAGGAGACAAGTTCCCTTTCATGTGAAAACAGATGCTTTTATCTTAATTTCTACTTCTCATTTTGTTCTATGGTCCTTGTAACAAGTAGAAAATGATCAGTTGTTATGGCTAATCCATTTTCCATTCCATAAGTAAGCCCTTACCTAGAAATGATGAGGAACAATATCAGTATGTCACAATTTCTTTTGTCTGCCTTTGTCACACCGGGTCCCGACAGAACAATGTTTTACTGTCAGTGTAAGTCCTGGCAGTATATATGTGTTGTTTGGTTCCAAGTGCTTTTAAATATTCAGGGTTTCATTTTATGGCCACTGATGTGAGTTTCCATCTCTTTAGCAGTTCATATATTATTTCTGAGAGTCATGAGCCAACATTATAGGATATGCATGTATGAGAATAAACATACCAAATCTTGCAAGCAGCCATGCATCTGTGTGCCTGCAATTGTCACATTGTGTCTTCACACCAAGATCATGATACATTATCCACGTATCCATGCAATACACCTCTTAATTTCAGGGCAAGAACCACAGTGAACTTAAAAAGTTGATCTATGAGTATTCCTTGGTCCTAAAACAATTATGTGGAAATACATTAATGCCACTCAAGCAAAGACAACTATTTCATTAGTATTACAATTTTTATCTTTCTGTCAACACAAGCACACAACCATCATTTGTTCATTTGTTTCACAAAGGACTTAGTGTGTACGTGTGTCACCTGAGGTCAGGCCAATAGCCGTATTCAATTTAAGAGCTCAGTCAAACCAAACTAATTAAGAACTCAGTTTGAATACTAGTGTGTGCTCGCACATACCCTCAGGAGTAGCGTTGAGAAACCCTGCAGCAAGCTATAAAACCAACCAGGGGTCTGTCAGTTTTTGATCTCTGAAATGCACTTGAGTTTTAATTGAATGGTAGGATAATTATTCTGAAAGATCTGTTTTGGTATTCATATATTGGAGTGGTGGGGAAGAAGGTCCATTTCTGTTCCTCAGTCATTTCATTCACCCAATCATTTACTTGATCTCACATTTTAACTACAGTCAAGCCGGAAAGTCTGAACACTCCTTTCACCTTCTCCACGTTACAAACTTATACTACAATAGATTGAGTTAATTTTTTGCCTCAAACATCTACACACAATAGCCAATAATGACGAAGTGAAAACAGGTTTTTAGAAAATATGCAATTTTATTTTACTGACAAAAATAGGTTATTTAGGGGTTACATATCTGTACACACCCTTAGCCTAATACTTGGTTGCTGCACCTTTGGCAGCGATTACAGCTTCAAGGCGTCTTGGGAAAGAAGCTACGAGCTTGGCACACTTGTTTCTGGACATTTTTGCCCATTCCTCTTGGCATATCCTTGCAAGCTCCGTCAGGTTGGATGGGGAGCGTCGGTACACAGCCATTTTCAGCTCTTTCCACAGATGTTCAATTGGATTCAGGTCTGGGCTCTGGCTGGGCCACACAAGGACATGCACAGACTTTCTCTGAAGCCACTCCTTTGTTCTCTTGGCTGTGTGCTTCGGGTCATTGTCATGTTGGAAGGTAAACCTTCGCCCCAGTCTGAGGTCCAGAGCGCTCTGGAGCAGGTTTTCTTCAAGGATCTCGGTGTACTTAGCTGCATTCATCTTTCCCTCTATCAGGACTAGTCGCCCCATTCCCGCTGCTGAAAAACATCCCCACATCATGATGCTGCCACCGCCATGCTTCACTGTAGGGATGGTATTAGCCAGGTGATGAGCGGTGCCTGGTTTCCTCCAGACGTGACGCTTGGTATTCAGGCCAAAAAGTTCAATTTTGGTTTCATCAGACCAGAGAATCTTGATTCTCATGGTTTGAGAGTCCTCTAGGTGCCTTTTGGCAAACTCCAAGCGGGCTGTGATGTGCCTTTTACTAAGGAGGGGCTTCCGTCTGGCCACTCTACCATAAAGGTGTAATGGGGCGTGACGTGTGAGGAAGGAGGAGCCAAACGCAGCAAGGGGATTCTTAAAGCCCTAGGGCCACTAAGGCGGGAAACCCCGCAGATAAGGGAGGAGACAATACAGGGAACATGTACCAAAGCTACTAACCGGCTCACTGTCACACACCAGTAAGTAGAAGCGCAAATGCCAGGTCTTTCACTAAGAAAACCAAGCGAATAGAACAAAGCACTAGGCTCTCAAACTTCTACAAGCTAAGTAACTAGAGCCGGAAATAACAAACGCCCTATCTCGGTAACGAGACGCATAGGAACAGGCGAGTAGCACAATGGCACAAACAAAACACACAGACGATAAACACGGCAAAATACGAAATGGTATAAGAGAAGGCCAAAGGAACGGATATAATACTCCATGGCTACTTTCACAAGCTAGCAGTCACATCCAAAAACTAGGAAGCAGGAACAGACAAGAGCCAGGGGAGAAGAGTCCGGATAATTACATGCACATAGGCACATACGCCAGGAGGGGAAAGTCCGGATAACTATATCCACATGGCAAGTCCCGCATTACTCCAGAAAACGTAAAGGGGTAAACGCCCGATCTCTCAGGAGAGAGAAACATTTTACAGGCGAGCCGACGGAGCACCGTCGTCCCATAACTTTACTAGCAAAAATGACCACACAAGCTTAGTCGAAAATACACACCCTAGCCTCTCAATAAGTGGAAATGTTACGAGGCGAAATGGAACAGAAAACTAACGTTCCAAGGCTATTTTAAGAGAGTCGTAGTCACACACAAACATGTCCACAAAATCGTCCAGTCTCCCTAAGGGAAGACATGTACCGACAGACGAACCAGAACTACAGTTCCGAACAGAATCGTCAAACTCCATATGCGGATAAAGGCACAAGAGATGCACCGACAGACGAAACTGAACTACAGTTCCGAACAGAATCGTCAAACTCCATATACGGATAAAAACAAGACATGCACCGAGAGACGAAACTGAACTACAGTTCCGAACAGAATCGTCAAACTCCATATACGGATAAAAGCACACAGGGACGAGAGGACAGCTGCACCGGAATTATTGGCTATCTGACTAGCGCAAGCTCAAAAGAAAATACATGCCTTGCCTCTAAGAATAAATAAGGCCCTAAAGTCAGTATGATAAAACGCCCTGTCTCTTAGTAAGAAACTACCATACAAATATACACAAACAAAGACTCCTCTAGCTTTCATGGAAGACAGCAAACAGAGAGAGGAGAAAGAGACAGAAACAGGCAAAAGATCTAGGCAGCAAACAAACAAAGGTAAGACCAGAAAGCGGAGACTGAAACGAGCACACAAAAAAGGAATAAATCCTGAAAGCTCAAAGCACAAAGGCAAGTCTCGCAAAACTCCAATATAGCACAACGGAGCAAAACGGTCTCCTTAAAACACTAGATCAAATCATACGACTAAAACTTTAAAAGGGCTAATTAAACCACACACAAAACAGCACAAATAATGCCATACAACACACCACAGCACAAACAACAAACAATCAATATCGAAGCCCAGAATGAAGGAAACGGAAGGCTTATATAGCTCACTGGAACCATGTACAGCTGTGCAATCGTAGATGGGACTTTTTCGCGAGAAGAAGGAACAGAGCCAAAACTCCACCAATGAAGCAGCGCCCACTTGTGGCGACCGAGGAACACAACCGCAAGGGAAAAAGGTCACAAACCATGACAAAAGGCCTGATTGGTGGAGTGCTGCCTGGATGGTTGATCTTCTGAAAGGTTCTCCCATCTCCACAAGGATACGCTGGAGCTCTGTCAGAGTGACCCTCGGGTTCCTGCTCACCTCCCTGGCCAAGGCCCGTCTTCCCCGATTGCTCAGTTTGGCTGGGCGGCCAGGTCTAGGAAGATTCTTGGTGGTTCCTTCCATTTACGAATGATGGTGGCCACTGTGCTCTTTGGGACCTGTAAAGCTGCAGAGATTTTTCCGTACCCTTCTCCAGATCTATGCCTTGACACAATCCTGTTTCTGAGGTCTGCAGATAATTCCTTTCACCCCATGGCTTGGAGTTTGCTCTGACATGCACTGTCAACTGTGGGACCTTATATAGGCAGGTGTTGGCAATTCCCAATCATGTCCAATCAATTGAATTTATCACAGGTGGATTCCAATTAAGTTGTAGAAACATCTCAAGCAGTATCAGTGGAAACAAAATGCACCTCAGCTCACTTTTTGGTGTCATATCAAAGGGTGTGCACACTTGTGTACATATGATATTTTACATTTAGATTTTTAATAAATTAGCACAAATGTCTAAAAACCTGTTTTCACTTTGTCATTATGGGCTATTTTGTGTAGAATTTTGAGACAAAAAATGAACTCAATCTATTGTAGAATATGTCTGTAACATAATAAAATGTGGAGAAGTGTGCAGACTTTCCGGCTTAACTGTATATTTCTTGATAAGTTTAAAACAGCTAAATACACCTTGTGTCACAGAGTTTAAATTAATATTATATGATTGACGTGCATGAGGATAAGCAATGGCTAAAGCAATTCTAACCTCTGCAAACACTCAATGCCAACTGCTGACATGTAACAGCAATCAACACACCATTGTGTGATGAGGCAGGAAATTAGCTGTATAACTGAGACTCTCAAGATGACGAAATGGCATGCAGTGCCCCCCAAAATTATTAATTTCCTTGATATGTGTTAAGGATCCGGGTAGGGACTGGACTCAAATGCACGACTCAGAGACAGAATGCAATAAGGCTCGCGGGGAGCGTTTATTACTTCGCCCAAAACTCCAGAAGTATCGGGAGAAAAGGGAGAGGGGCTGAATCCTGGGTTGGTGAGAACAGGGGCAGAGCGGGAGCAGGGAGCAGGCAAAGGGGCTGGACAGTGGCTGAATCCTGGGTTGGCGTAGCAGAGAGAGAGCGGGATGCGGGAGACAGGGATGTGTGGCGTAGAACAGGGAGGAGGCTGCAGGCTGGCGGGTAAGCAGAATAACAAAGCGTTAATTTCGGTAAGACAAAACGAGACTGTGAAGCGTTAGTTTAGCAAGACAAAGCAAGACTATAACTTAGATTCCAAAACTAAACAAGACCAGAGTTACAACGAACAAGACTTAACTAACTGGCACCAGACAAAGAACAACGGGAGAATATATAGTGAAGTCAATGAGCTAATGCGTGATTGCAGTGTGAGAATGTATGCGAGAGTGATTAAGCGGAGCCAAAGGCGTGAGGGATGCAAACGGGGAAAGAAATTTGATAGGCAGAGCAATAGCGAGGGTGAATTAGGCGAAACAAGCAGGGAAACCACGCCCAGTCTGCACAACAAGGAAGACAGAAACATAAAAACAAGACAAACGTGAGGAAAAGGGGAAAACACTGAGCACAAACAGGGATGGGGACTGGGAGGGAACGGAGAGTGTAACAAAAATACCCTTATCCCTTATCCCCACTGTGAAGTATGCTGGTGGATCTGTGGATTTTGTTAGGCTGTTAGAATAAATAGCATCATGGAATACATCAAATACCAGGAGAATTTAGACCAAAATCTGGCCGCCTCAGCCAGACGGCTAAAAAGTGGGTCATGGTTGTATCTTCTGACAGGACAATGATCCAAAGCATACCTCAAAATCTACAAATCTCCACTGACCAGAGAATCAAGGCTTTGCAATGGTCATCCCAGTCCCCTGACTTGAACCCTGAACCTGTGGTTGAGGTGAAGAGGAGAGTCTACAAGCGAGAATCAAGGGCTCTGGAGAGATTATGTATGGAGCCATGGTATCAAACCCCTTTCTATGTGTTCTCCAACCTCATTAAACATTCTCACAGACTCAGTGCTGTTATTTTGGCAAAATGAGGGTGCACAGAGTACTAAATACAGGGATGGCAATAATTGTGACATGTTCTTCAAAGTAAAAATAATTTTGCATTAAAGATTTTTCTGATCAATGGTATCACTATGTTTAATTTTTTAGAGGACATTTGATGAACAATAAACTGAATTTAATCCGCCACTTTTTGTTATGGCAGTGTACATGACTAGACCCAAACGCAAGATTCTGAGACAGCAGTAGATTCAAAAAACAGCTTGGGCAAGAAAGCAGTGGGCAGGAAACAGGCAAAAAGGAAGGAAGGCTGGATACGGGGTTGGGCGAACTAAAGCGGGGCAGGTGAGGAGTCAGGGCTGGCTGGGGCAGGCAGGAAGCAGGCTGGACAGGCTGAATAAAAGTACAGACAAACAAGTTAACAGGGACAAGCGGGATCAAAAATAGTAAAATACTGGGAGTAATATCAAACGTAGTAGAGAAAACGAACTAGCAACAAAAGGGCGTGAGAGGAGAAAATAAATAGTGCAGAGAACAGGTGAAGGAACTCAGTGATTAACTAAAAGGAGTGCGGAATGTGAGTGAACAGGAGAAATAATAGGCTGGGGCAAATCAAGGGGAGAAACAAGGAACTTAACGGAGACCACGCCAAGCCTGCACCAAGGGGCCAAGACTGAGGGTGCGTCCTAATATTCTTCACTCCCCCACTACCACTCCTCTCCTACCCGGAAATATGCCAAACTGCCTGAACGTTTTCAGTACAAGTATTTACATGTACAATATACAATGTACCTGACATTGCGGTTTGCGTCGAGACATTAATTAATATGTAACCATTTATACGTAATTAAGATGTAATCAGCAACATTAGATTAAAACACAAAGATCCGTTTCCCGGGCACGGAGTAGAGGAGTGGTAGTGGAGGAGGAAAGGTGGAATTTTTCAACTATTGGGACGCACCCTGGGCTTTCGTTTTGAAGCTCACTTCCTGGTTGGGCTGGGAGCGGCAATTGTGCCGTTGCTCACTAACGCTACTGCGGTTGGCTCCAGTATAGGTCTTTCACCATGTAAGTCAATGGCAGCAATGTGGTCAAAATACTCAGTCAATAAATTTTTCCCACAAAATAATTTAATTGCAATAGGTGCCTTTCCTTCATCTAATGCCTCTGCATGGGCTGATTTTAAAAAATATTGCGTCATTTGGAGAGGGTATTATGATTTGTTCAGGAGACTCAATTCGGTTTTTACGAGGCCGTGGGAAGGCATTGGGTGACGTCAGAGTGACTTTGTCCATATTTTTATACAGTCTATGGCCTGCACATGAACACATGGAAAAAGAGATGAACAGGGCAAACTGAAAAACATGACACGAAACACAAGGAATGGGAATACAGAGGAAACCAAAGGGAGGTGAACTGGAGGGAAACGGCAGATGTTACCCTTTTAGCTCATATTTATTGCGGTTGCCAATAATTCCGGTGGGACAGTAGGCTGTATATGTGTGACAATGTCCTTAACTGTATAATTAAGCAAACTGATGAGATGCTGGCTTAACTGTTCATTGATTGTCTATAGAGAATTAGATGTAATCTATGAACAGTGTGTGTGATTAGACTTGCCATTTTGCAGTTCAGACAGGCAGCTAACTTGTGAACAGTCATTTAATGCAATATTTCACAAACCAGGTCCTGGGGGCAGCCCATGCAGTCCTGTAGTTCGATGTAGTTAGCCCATGTGTTTGTAATTCCAGCTGAGCCCTCATTTACTCAGGTTTGATTGAACAGTTGATTGAGTATTGGTCTGTGTTTGACGTCTCTACATAAACCCTGGTATAAGTCCTCTGTGACAGAAATGTGCTGATGGGGGTGCACTTGTGCTAATAAAGAGTGAAGTTATTTATTCAACATATTTTGACTTAAAGCTGTTTCTTGAACACATTTAGACCAGCTGTTTCAATTAAGTTTAATTAGTTGTTCAATTCATTGTTCTAAACCCCCACTAAACATATAATTACTCCTTAGAAAAAATACTGAATAACTGAGTTATTACATTTTTCACCCGAACAGGAAAAAAGCGTTAAGAAGAACTTTTACTGGGGCAAATTATTAAAGCAAAGCTACGTGTCATATTTATGCGACCAAAATGTTTGCTCATCCCGGGGTTTCAAGTACACTGCATTTACAGAAAATGTTGCTTACTTCACAACTTTCTCATCCAGTGTACTCAAAAAGCATACTCAATAGTATGGAAGGGCGCTGATTTGGACACAGCCACAGTCTGCTAGCATACAGTTCACAGGACACAGTAGATAGGACACAGCCTACCCTTTTTTTCATTTTATTATACCCCTGGGACAAGTAAAGCTTAAACCTTCAATTGGACCTTTATACCTGCACCCACCCATACTTCCTCTGATAAGAGGGAAAAGAAGATGCTCAGGGAGATTACCTGAAAATTCCAGCCAACGTTTAATCAACCAACCTGAAAGCGCTTGCCTACCATTGTATGTAAATGGAAGGCAATGCATTATCTGGAGCCCCAGTCATTAACATTTTTTATATGAAAAATGTTTGCAGTGGAATCAAAATGGCAGGAGGTAAATGCAAATACATGCATCTCAGGAATTTATCATTTTTTATGAAGCCACCAAATAAATAAAAAAGTGAGATCACAGCAGATTCAAGGTAAAACATTCATACACACAGATGTTTCACATGACTCATTCCTATTTTAATTTCTCCACACATATGTATTGTTTCCATTTTAAAAAGTGAGCATTCAGCATCAGACCAATGCTAGGCTGTTATTCCTGTTCCATTGGCCTTGTTATGCTTTCAGCTGGGCTTTATTTTTTATCTCCTGTGCTGTACATGTGCAAGTTCTTACGGTTTTTTATGCATTTTGTTATGCATTGTCTATACAATCATAACTATTTTTCAGTCTTGGAGGCCAACAGACTATGAAAGCTGACATGAGGGCAACACAGACACATAAACCTTTTGGAGCCATTTCCTTGTTTGTCGTACGTGCATGCAGGGTATCACAGGTTTTGCATACATGGTAAGTAACAAACACAGAAGACCAGTGATGGATTACTGCAGCACTTCCACCTAACAGCACACTGTCTGAAAAAAAAAAGGTCTTCTCCCTGTCTGCTCTCATTGTCACTCATTGTCATGGAATTGTTGAAAGGCCCAGTGATTTCAGCTGTGCTGTTACACGCTCCCCACTGGTCAGTCATCACTGAGACAAAGCTAGTTTCTAATCATCCGGATGTTAGCGTGATTCTAACATGCTGCCCAATTAAGGCTGTGCGCCTAATTATCTGCACGCCGGGAGTATGCATTCTTTCTGTTCCCCATTGTCTGTAATCATGTGCCTAAATGCAATCAAGCTGTTTGCCTTTTAACATCTTCATAGCAATCTCCATGCCTAACAAGACCTTGCCTTACCTTTTCATTAATTAATTCATATACCACTATATACAGTGCCCACCAGAATTATTGGCAACCCTGGAAAATATGAGCAAAAAAGGCTATTAAAAATGTCTTGGTTGTTTATCAGCATGACCTTACACGCCTGCAAACGAAAGGGAGTACAAAAGAAACGAAAGGGAGGTGGACTGGAGGGAAATGTCAGATATTACAGTGCCCCCCCCCCCCCCCCCCTCTCAGAGACATGGAAGGTGGGATGAATTTTAAAGGCTGGAGGGAGCTTAGGTTTGATGGCAGAGGGGTTAACAATGGATATGATAGTGTATGGGCCGATGAACCAGGGCTGAAGCTTCTTGGAGGTGCCTTGGAGGGGAATAGTGGAGGTGGAAAGCCAGACCTGCTGTCCTGACGTGTACCGGGGGACTGCAACGCTGGGTGCGAGCGGTGGAGCGAAGGAGTGAGGAGCGGGTGTCGTTCCAGGCCCTCTTGCAACATTGTAGGTGCACCTGTACAGAGGGTACGGAATCCTCCTCCTCCTGGGAGGGGAACAGGGGTGGCTGGTACCCCAGGGAACACTCAAATGGGGACGACCCGGTGACAGAGCTGGTTAACGTGTTGTGGGAGTACTCAACCCATGGTAGCAGCTTGCTCCAGGAGAAGGGGTTCCGTGCGGTCACACAGCGCAGGGCTGCTCCCAGGTCCTGGTTAGCCCTCTCAGTCTGGCCGTTGGTCTGGGGATGGTAGCCGGAGGATAGGCTGATGGAGAGCCCGGCAAAAGGCCTTCCATACATGGGAGGAGAACTGGGGACCACGTTCAGAGACCACATCAGAAGGAATCCCGTGCAGTCATACCATGTGATGCACCAGGAGCTCCCCCGTCTCTGAGGCTGTGGGAAGCTTGGGAAGAGGGATGAAGTGAACCGCCTTGGAGAAACGGTTGACTATAGTTAAAATTACCGTGTCACCATCTGATGGTGGTAGTTCGGTAACAGAGTAGACCCCGACGTGACTCCAAGGACAGCCCGGGACAGGTAGAGGGCGTAGGAGGCTAGCGGAGGGCTGATGGAAAGCGTTACTCCTGGCGCAGATGGTACACGCGAGCACAAATGCACGGGCGTCTGCCTCCATCGACAGCCACCAAAAACTCCTCGTGAGGAGGGACAGGGTTCGCAGGACAGGTGAGAGGAGTGCACCCACTGCAGGACCTGGGAGCGGACAGAGTCAGTTAAATCTACCAAAGTAGAGTGCCCAATGAGCCTGATGGGAATTTAGGCATTTGGCTGACTGAATATATGCAAGGTTTTTGTGATCGGTCCAGACTATGAATGGTTGCTCCGCCCCCTCCAGCCAATGTCTCCATTTACATTTACATTTTAGTCATTTGGCAGACGCTCTTATCCAGAGCGATGTACAATAGTGCATTTTCCAACTTGAAACAAGTGTGTTAAAACAACCCTAAAAGGTAAATACGATTTCAAACACCAGGCGCAGTCAGTATGATTTTTGTATTTTTTTTGGGGGGGGGGGGGGGGGGGGGGACCACACGATATCAATCATTGGCGTGTACAACAGTAAGCCAATAGGTAACCTTAAGTATTAAACTAGCAGCTTGAACCACTTAAACAAGGATTCAGAAAAAATCCACTCCTCCAGAGCGAGCTTGACCGCCAGCAACTCACGATTCCCGACGTCGTAGTTGCGCTCGGCGTGGCACAAGGATGGAGTTTTGGTCCTCCGCCGAGCACTGGGACAGGATGACACGGATCCCAGAATCAGAGGCATCCTCAACGATGAATTGGCAGGCCAGATCAGGGTGTTTGAGAACAGGTGCGGAGGTGAACCGGGTCTTTAGGCTGGTGAAGGCGGCATCAGCTTCCAGGGTCCAGGAAAAAAAACAACAGAAGATGAGGTGCAGTTGTTTAAGGGAGGTTGGACTAGCACTCTGCTACTGCCTGGATCTTCTCAGGGTCAGGTCTCACTCGCCCACTCTCCACAATGAAGCCTAGAAAGCTCACGAAAGTGACATGGAATTCACATTTCTCAGCTTTGACAAATAATACATTTTCAAGAAGGCATTGAAGCACCTGTCTGACATGAAGAACGTATTCCTCTTGGTTGCGAGAGAAAATCAAAATGTCGTTTAAGTAGACGAATACAGATCGGTTGAGTAGGTCTCTGAGAACGTTGTTAACCATGGCTTGGAATACAGCTGGGGCGTTAGAGTACCTGGGGGTCCCATTCGGGCTTACTAAGTGTCCCAGCTAGTGGAAGGCCATCTTCCATTCATCCCCTTCCCTGATGCGAACCAGGTGGTAGGCGTTTCTGTGGTCCAGTTTCGAGAACACTGTGGCTTCACGGAGAGACTCAAAAATAGAGTTAATCAGAGGCAAAGGGTATTTGTTCTTGATTTTGATGGCGTTTAGGCCACGGTCATCAATACACGGATGTAAGGTTCCATCCTTCTTAGAAACAAAGAAAAATCTGGCCCTGACTGGGGATGATGATGGACGATTAATACCTGCCATGAGTGAGTTGTGGATGTAGGTCTCCATAGCTGTTCTCTCAGGACGGGAATGGTTGTACAGGCGACTGGATGGTAGAGAGGCCCCTGGGAGCAATTTATGCAGCAATCATACGGCCTATGTGGAGGCAATGACAGAGCAAGGTACTTATTAAATACTTCAGACAGGCCGTGATAAACAGGTGGGACAGAAGACAGGTTAGATGGCTGGGGTTTGGATGGAGTAATGACGCCCTCTGAGGGTGCCTGGGCAGACTGCAAGCAGGTGGAGTGACAGTAAGGGCTCCAACTTTGGACCTTGTTGGTGGACCAATCCAAGTGTGGATTGTGGCGTTGCAGCCACGGTTGGCCTAGGACCATGGGCGACTGCGGTGAGGTAATTATATGGAACCGGATTGTTTTGCGGTGGTTGCCAGACAGGATCAGATGTAGGGATTCGGCGATGTGCCTCCCGTCCAGTGAGTGGGCAATGAAGGGAACAGCAAGAGGCAGAGTAGCGATTCCCGCTTGACTGACCAGGGTAGCATCAAGAAAATTTTCGTCAGCCCCAGAATCCACCAGGGCAGACAGCGGTAGGGACTGTTGGTTCCAGACGAGCGTGGCGTCCATTTGAAACCGGGACTGGGCAGCAGAAGGAGAGGAGATATGGCTGACTAGGACACCCAGCTTTACTGGACCCCAGGAAGAATAGTCTTCACTACGGTGACGACTAATGGGGATCCGTATACAATAAACAATAAACTGGTGAGCCGCCCCTTTTGGGAGAAAGGGACAAGAGAGTAGAACGTGGTAGAGGCAGGCGCCTGCTTGAATTCTTCGGAGCCGCTCCTCTGGAGATAGGCGTGCTCTGCCCAGCTGCATGAGTTCCTCAGCCAGGGTTACGTGAACTGATGGGTGCGCCGATCCAGATGTGTGAACCAGGGCGAGCTGGTTGGTATGAGAGTACTGGTCAGGAGGAGTGCCACGACCCGTCTTCTCCCTCTGGCGTGCCCGCAACCGATTTTCCACTCGGATGGATAGAGAGATTAGGTCGTCCAGGGAGCTGGCATCGTCCCTCATCGCCAACTCGTCCTTGAGGACCTCCCTCATCCCGTTGCGGAACACCTCTTGAAGCGCCTCTTGAAATGCACCTCTTGAAATGTCATTCCAGCCAGACTCCGCGGCCAGCATCCGGAACTCAACCGCGAACTCGGCGGCACAGCGGGACCCCTGGCGGAGGTAGAGGAGAAGTTGAGCTGGTTAAATTTAAATCTTTAATTTAGGAACAATTATTCAAGTTAAAACAGTCTTCATAAAAAATAAATATGTTACAATTATTGGTAACGCTAGAACAGTGCCCACCAGTATTATTGGAAGCCTTCTGTAACATCTGCTGTTTCCATCCAGTCCACCTCCCTTTTGTTTCCTTTGTATTCCCATTCCTTGTGTTCCATGTGATGTTTTTCAGTTTACCCTGTTCGTCTCTGTTCCGTGTATTTGTGTGCAGGCTAGGCGTGGTCCCCATTAGTTCCCTGTTTCTCCCCTTGATTTGCCAGCCTATCATGTCTCCTGCTCACTCACATTCCTCACTCCTTTCAGTTATTCAATTAGTTCCTTCACCTGTTCCCTGCACTATTTAGTTTCTCCTCTCACACCTTTTTGTTGCCAGTTCGTTTTCTCTGCCCCGTTTGAGATCTCTCCCAGCCATTCTGATTTTTGATTTTGCTTGTCTTGTAACCTGTTTGTCTGTTCTTTATTCAGCCGGTCCAGCCTGCCTCCTGCCTGCCCCAACCAGCCCTGACTCACCAGCCCCACTTTACTTCGCCAACCCCGTATCCAGCCTTCCTCCCTTTATTTGCCTGTTGCCTGCCTCTTGCCTGCTTCCCTCTAATAAATATTCTCCCCAGTGGAGTTTTTGCATGGAGTTCTGTCTCAGAGTCTTGCGTTTGGGTCCAGTCCTGTACACTGCTTTAACACCTTCATTAAATTCAGTTTATTGTTTATCAAATATCTTCTATGGTCAGAAAACCTTCTGACTAAAACCATTGATCATTTTGAATTATATTTTTTGTTAATTTTGAAGATGTGTGTCACAATTATTGGCATCCCTGTATTTAGCACTTTGTGCACCTTCCCTCTGCCAAGATAACAGTGTAGCTACTGGGTGTTCTCCTGTAATGTTTGGAAGTTGGAGAACACATAGGGATTTGAGGCCATTGCTCCATACAGAATCTCTCCAGAGTCCTTTGTCCTCGCTTGTGGATGCTCATCTTCAGCTCACCCCACAGGTTTTCAATGGGGTTCAGGTTCAAGGGGACTGGCATGACCATTGCAAAACCTGCTGTAATCATGGAACCATCTTTGTGTGGATTTTGTAGATCATTTTTCTGCTAGAAGATCCTACCACAACCCACTTTTAGTCTTCGGGCAGAGGCAGCCAGATTTTGCTCTAAAATCTCCTGATGTTTGATGGAGTCGATGATGCCTTGTATCCTAACAAGGTTCCAAGGCCTTTGGAGGAAAAACAGCCCCAGACCATTACAGATCCACCGCCATCCGTCACAGTGGGGATAAGGCTCCTTTCTGCATAACTGTCTCTTATTATGCCAAACCCACCTTTGGTATTGCCAAAAAGCTACATTTTCATATCGTCTTACCATAGCACTCGGTTCTAAAATTCTGGTAATATTCCAATAATATACCAAACTCCAGGTGCTTATTTTCGTGGTAGGATGACAGCAGAGACATTCTTCTGGCAAGCCTTCTAAATAGTTTCTTGCCATTGAGGTGGCATCTAATTGTACTTTTGGAGACTTGGTGACCCCAGGATGCAACTACCTTCTGAAATTCTCCAACTGTGAGCCTTGGAGAAATGTTTGCCTCTTGAACCATCCTCCTCTTCACTGTGCATGGGGGCAAACTAAAATTGTGTCCCCTTCCAGGTAGGTTCATCACAGTTCCAGTTGCTTACTTAATTAGAAATAGGTGGTTTCAGACATATTTTTGTATAGCCATTGCCTGATTTATGAAAGTCAACAACCTTTTGTCTTAATACTTTTGAGTGTTCTCTGATCTTACCCACGTTGACGATGATGGATGATTAAGGGATTTTGCCTTTATTTCACTTCATATTTATACCCCAGTTAAACAGGTAGTTGAGAATGACGACGAATTCCTAGACTAAAGAAAAGTAAAATATGAATAGGAATATACTTCAATTCGGCACTGTGGTCCATCCAATGCCCTGTACAGACAGTGTCAAACATGTGATAACCAGACTGTTTGAGACAGAAAGTGTGTTGAGCCTCACCATTTTATTTACACAGGAACACGAACAGAGTCAGGTGAACAGCACCACTCTGATCAGAAAGCCTGCTGTGTATTGCCAGAAATAGAAGGCGATTCATCTATGTCAATTAATTTGTCTTCAGTTCTTCTGGTTTAGAGTTCCCAGTACTGCCAATTACTCTCTGAAATAAACAAGTGCTTGGATTTTGAGAAATCTACACCCTCCACAGCATCTGCTGAAATCACAATATTTTTTTACTTTTACATTTTAGGCATTTAGCTGACACTCTTATCCAGACAATTAGTGCACAAAGAAAAGGTCTAGATGTGGAAGAGAATCAGGCTGGAGAAGGGGAGAGGTATTTTCTGAATAGATGGCTCTTCAGGTTACACTGGAAGGTGGGGGAACTCTGCTGTCCTGACTAAGATGGGCAGGTCGTTCCACCATTGGGCAGCCAGTAGGGAGAAGAGTTAATGCCGGGAGGAGCAATGACCAGGTCGTCGCAGGGAGGGGACAGCTAGGCACACAGGTATGTAGGTGCATCTCCTTTAGTAGCCTTATACGCCAATATCAGAGTTTTGAATTTGATTCGGGTAGCCACCGGGACCACAGTGGAGGGAGCACAGGAGGTGGGTGACATGGGAAAATTTGGGGAGGTTGAAAATGAGGTAGGCTGCAGCGTTCTGGAGGAGCTGAAGGGGCTGGAGAGAGTGCTGCGCCTGGCCAGGAGGGAGTTGCAGAAGTCCAGTCAGGAGATGAAGCATCCCTTCAATTGAATGAACATGAGTATAGAGGCCCTGGGTACAAAACATAAAAATAGTTTTATTGGAGTTGGACAGTATAAATTCTTTCTGAAATTTAAAAATAGTTGCACAAAATAAAAATAGGCAGGCTGTTCTTGGATTCAGCGGCTCAGGTTTGAACAGGTTAATGCTAACTTGTGGAGGCTAAGATGGCAATAAGGCCAATTCACAATAGACTAAGGGTCCGATTCTGAGATGGCCAACTTAAGTCATGCGCTTAAATGTCTCTCCTGCACGGATTTAACATGGACAGAGATACGCCATATTCTAACCTGCACTACGCAGGTGCTTTTCTCAAAATGTGGGTGGCACAGGGCATGATATTCTAATGACCTGTTTCTTGTACGTGCCCCCTGGGTTGCCAGCTTTCTACTAAAAAAAGTGTGGGGGTATAAATTTTCAACGTGGTCAGTGACATTGCCTTTAATAACCGCATTTGCTTTTGTAAAATCCTACCTTTGTGCATCGTAGTTGCTCTTGCATGATGGTGAATGTATTAATCCGTCACATTGATAAAATGATCATAGCTCCTATTGACGACTTGGATATACCCATCACACAATCAAAAGAAATAATCACTGGACAGTGGTTGCACGCAATATTATTAAGTAAGCAAATAAATCGTTGGATTTACTGAAAAAAATCTCATCATGTAGCCTACGGTGGTTGAACATAATAGCCTATATGCAACGTCTTCAACTTAATAATTTTGGAGAAGCTGTGCTGACACAAATCGTCTCTCTGTCAAAGCGAATATGATCCAGACACATCAATTAATCCATCTAATATTGGTCTGGTATGATATACCAGATGGTCATTCATAGCCTACTTTTACATATTTTTGTTTTTTATGACAGCTCTTTGATAATTGCAAGTTAGCGATGCAAAGGAAAATATGACCAATATTATGTTAAAATAACATGCAGTTATTCTAATATCCATTTTTGTGTAAGATGCTGTATTTTTCAACAATAATCTATTGGCGGCGGGAGACATAAACCACCTTTTTTTCCGAACAAAGCCTCATTTTCATCAAATCTCCACCCTGCGCGCGTAATGGCGTGTATATACTGGATAAATACTTGAAACAGCGGATAAGTCAAATGTCTGAATCACATGGCTTAAGCTACGTGGAATTTCGGGAGTAAGTCCCATTTGCGCGTGCTTATCTCAACTCTGAATCTGGCCCTAAGACACAAAACAAACTGGAAGAAACAAAGCAAACAAGCATGGGCCTATGTAGCACTTAACATAGATGGAGGTCGAAGATAAGTCAAAACGGTGTGGTTATAGCTAGTCCAGGAGGCCCCAGTACCAGGTCAGATTGAGTTGCGTCCATACTTGACAGATCAATGCAACCTCCTGTGATCAGATGGCAGTTCGGATTTCATTCCCCTGCGTAATATTTGTAGGATATGTATTGAATATAGTTCCGCCAGTGGTGGAATAATAAACTCAAAAACATACTAAACAACCTTGCACCTATCACAGTATAATATCACCAGCACTTGATCGCAGGATCCCTCGAGGTAGAAAAATAACATCTTTTTTCTATATTTACCATAGCTCAGTTAAACTGCACTCTACCAGGTTCTTCCTTTCTTTTAGTCAGAACTCAGTCTTAGTTTTGGTATTAGTCCTGTGCAAAAGCAAGTCAAATCAGTGTGGCGAGCCATAATGATGATGAGCAGGGCATGAACAGTGCGTAGGCATCTCATTAGCCAACCAGTGGCTGATGACAATTAAGTGCCATCCAATGGAGGCAAGTGGAGAGAAAGTCAGAGGGGAAGATGAAGTGAAGATTGATGTGTATTGAGTCTGCAAGCTGAAAAATAACAGTTTCTAATTGTCGGGGAAGTGAGGTTTAAGGAAAAATGTGTTTATCTAACATTCAATGCCCTTGTTAAAATGCCCAGCACTCTGAATACTGAACAGAAGAGGTATCGAGTGCTAAAACCCCTCACTCAACCTACGTTTAATTATTTTTAATGGATTTAATTTAATAATTATTATAAAAAAATGACAATCATCATACATCTTGAATTAGTTGATAGGTCAGTGGAACAGTAACCTGCTGGATCAACCAACAAGTCAAAACAAAGTCTAAATCAGGTCTTAAGATTAAGTAGTTTTATTACAGGAAAACCCTCAATTAGAATAATTAATTGGAATCATACATTCATGAATGAACATAGGCACACTGCTTACAATTTTTTTTTTTTTTTAAAGAAGACATTTAGACCTTAAATTGAAATTACCATAGAGATAAACCCGAACATGCCAGAATAATCCAATTTCAGAATAGGGATATTTGATCCTACTTTTGACAACAGGAGTTGAATAATTTTAGTACAATCATTACGTCTGTGTAGTTGTGTGATCTACAAATTTGGCAAAATATTACTTCCATGTGATAAGACCAGTGGTAACACCCTGGACTTTGATTGAATCTGGAGCTGTGCCAAAAAGGTAAATCACAAACTGGCAGGCCTAACAACCATTACCTACATCAACATTAAGACATCAACATTCAATTGATGATTTAAATTGAATGTATCAGATTGGCATTCAAAATTAAAAAATGGAAAAGGAAACCATGTGACCATGTGGTATTGTCTGGCCATGCTAGGCCCTGGATTCCATGAATATCTTTGTGTTCGGGTCTGCGTCCCAATCCAGTTTTTGCTCCACCCTTGTAAACTTCACTTGGGGGAATCTCTTTTGAGACCAGGATGTACCCTCGGTCTCCATTTTAAGTGTGAGTCCAATCCGTTAGAAAGCCAAGTGAACTTTTTGACATAGCCCCTCCACCCTCAACTTTTCTCAAGGGGAACGAGTCTGCAAAAGAGCAGACTCTGCAAGCTCATATTACCCCACAATTCACATCAAATGTCCTGTTCAGTGATAACCACGTTAATGTTTATCACGGTATTATACATTAAAAGCACATACAGAATGGAAAAGACGGTGTATAGGCTAATTAAATACAGGTTAATCTAGTAGTTTGCTATTTTGTATTACATAGTTTAGCAAATTGCGTTAACAGCCTATGTCATGCGAAGTGATCAATGAACAGCACATATTTTGGTAAATTCGTTTTTCTAGCTTGAAAGCATGCATTGCGCTCAAAGCTGGTTCCAGCAATTTAAGAGGTATGTATGCTTTCTAATGTTTAAATCGTTTTGACTAAATCGAGTGCCATCTTAAATTAATGACATTCTTAAACGTGATGAGGCGAAAACGCAATGCTAACTTGCAATTCAGAGAAACCTTTTTTCCTAGGTCAGGGTCAGCAGAGCAGGCCTCTTAACCAATTACTATTGAATGGACTATGAGCAAGTTTATGATATCACATTATACATTCTCTATCGAAGGCCGTAATCTAAAAGCTATATACCTGACATAATTGTAAAAAGAAGCAAAACGTGCAACATCAGTTGTTATATGTTTTAGTGCACTTGGAAGACGTGTAGATAAGCATAGTAGACGTGTCGAAGTATGGGTTAGTGTCGTCGTTTGGGGAAGAATTATGGGGGTCTCAGTGTCTCAAAAATAAATAACCAAATGTAACTGATCCACAAATAAATGCAACTGTTAAATAAATGTGGAATCGCATGCATTTATTTATGGACACTTTTCTTTTAAGACCATTCTACAGTTGTGACATTAGCCGCACAAACTAACAGACTTTTGTTGGTTGATTCAATTTGCAAAATACTGTACAGTTATCGTGTTTCTGTCAGTAATTTGTATGGAGGTGTTTATATTTTGATATCCATAAACACTGTTACTGGAAGTTTTTTGGGGGGTTTTCAGTCCCCATCATTATGCACTGAAGTTAAAGTGACGTTTTACTGGTTTTAAAACTACTGTATCATACTGAGGTTAACTTAAACTTTAAAAGTTGAATGAGGTAGGTTGCCTTTTTTTGGTTGTGAAAAGTGTTTTAGCAGGCAGTATAAATAATCAGTTACCCGAGCACTCATGGTTAAGGTAGCTGGCTAGGTGAAAGGAATTCTCTGAAGGCACAAATCTGAAGTTATTTGGAGGAAGTAATTATCACTTTAGTTACTAATACAAGTAGCCTTACAGCTATTCATAGTATTTTATTTTGCTATACCATTGTTTTCTCTGTCACCTATTTTACATATTTTGTTATGCTAAATAAATGCATTACTATTTCATTCACTAACTAAAAGGTTGTCATTGACTTACCTGATTCAGTCTGCATCCTCTCCATAGTAGGAGCGTGCTGTTTCTCAACTAGTAGGAGGAAGGTAAATCACTGCTCACTGTAACAATTCTCATGCTTAAACAAAGCTAATAAAACACAAAAAGCTGAAGTAAACAATAAACAAAGAAAATGTACTGAACAGGCATATAGTCCCATCACTGCCATTGCACAGCACCTTAATCTATATCAGGGGAAAGTTCTTATAGGTTTGGGTAAAATTTCCTGCAAGGAAGGGCTGTGGAGTGCTAATGCCATCTGGGAGGCAGCCAAACACATCAAGGCATCAACCTGGTGGAAGGGACTCTAAGTGTGAAGCCATGTCCCCTGTTGCTTCAATTATTCTCCAGATCCCAGATCCAGATCAGCTTCAACAGAGTGGAACTGGTGGCTGTTTGGTGGAACATACGGCAGAGTGTGCAACAGGCTGACAAACGAAAGATTTGAAAGAAGCTGGTGGCTTGAAACTCTTTGAGCCCATCAAAGATGACACCACAGAAATTGAATTGAATGTCCAGATTCTGCAGTCTCTTTCTGAAGATGAAGCTAGCTGTGGTTGAGATACATAATTAGCCTAGGTCAAGCAAGTTAACTTCTCTTTAGTCACAATATTAAGTTATTCCTATTCCTAATAGGAATAACTTCATCTTATAATAAGGTATAAATAAGGCCTATCTAATGTTCTGTCTTAGATGGAAGGAAAGTACTAAATTATACTTAGCATTTATGTTTCCTTATGTAATATGCTTTTTGTTAAACAAACTGCATTTGAAAAAAAAAACATACAAATATATGTGTTCACATCATGTTTGTTTGACATTTCTTAAAACCCACAATGTGCAAAGTATTTCTAGTGAAACCTTAAATACATTTAAAAAAGCCTGTTGAAAAGCCAGGCTTTAGTCTGTAACTGTGTCATTGAATCACCCACCAGATCGCAGCGTGCCCCCACCCCTGTGTAATGATAGATTGGGGGGGGGGACTAATGGGTCACACCCGCCTGGGTGAAGCAGCCATATTGCATCAGAAAACTCTCCACAAATATCTGAGGGATATGTGAGAGGGAAGGGATTAATTAGACATACGTACTTACAATTTATAAAAAATACTGTTAACAACATAGATTCCTCAAAAATTGAAATTTTCCCGGAACTTTGCAACCCTAGGAAGGAGTGAGGGTAGCTACCCGAGTGGGCACGGGTCCAAAATTCTGACGTCTCACGGGTACGGGTCCAAAATTCTGACATGTCTCACGGGATTTGATGAACCCGTGAGGACCCAATCACCTTTTCTTTTCATATTAAATTCTGTAGCCTATATAGGCGGCCTTTTCCGTTTGGAGGCCTGTTTCAAAAAACAATTGGAGCCAAACACAACAAACAACAGTTGCAACTGAAATTATCCTACTCACTTTAATATCACGGTTTCTCATTTAGATTTACAACCTTTAGCTTTCAAACATAATAATCATTGGACAATAACTACAACACATGCTGCATCGAGCGCAATGCGCTCTTTCGCCACGAATACGCAGGCTATTAGACCTATCTACGGTGCCAGCCTAGTCGTCAATGTCCCAATTATAGCAACAACTTTAAACCCTCAAAATTCAAATGCAGGATTGCTACAGACTTGCCGCTTGTGCATACAAAACCCGTTTACAAGCATCTTGCCAGTCAAACAATAAAATGTCATGGTTTCTGGCAGCCTCCGGTTGTTTCTGCTGTCGTTTTTTCTTTTGGCACTGAAATAGCTCATAATAATAATAATAATAATAACACAAGTAATATAGCCTTCTTGGGTAAACTTATATTACAATATCACTAGCCTAATATTTCTATTTTGTTGCTTATTCTCATTAGAAGGAAGGAAGTCGTTCAGGAACTCAACAGATCCCACAGGCCAGAGAGATGACTGTCTTAATTTATTTGTTTATTTTTATTCGCACTATGGAAAAACAAAAACATTCGTTCTTTTTTCGTATTCTACCGCAAATAATATCGCAATCAGCCTATTGGTTTTCGATGTCAGGCTATTTTGTAGGCTAAAATTTGCCGTGTGTAATTTACGATCTGTAGCCCATTTTGTCATCATCATTATTATTATATTACTACTATTATTTCCCATTTATTTATTTATCCAAATCCTTGAAGAACACAAGTGTTATGTTGCACGTTAACTGTTGATCCATCGTTGGCGGAATATAAAAGTTCTAGGCTACTTTCTTGTTACTTTGTGTGGCTTTTTTTAGTTATTGCCCTATATATAAGTATCTTAATGTTGCAATCAGACTAATATGATTGATTATCACTGTGTTGTGTTTATTAGTCTAATATAAGCTACAGATGTAGTTTTTAGGCCTTTTTGTCGGTAATATAATATTGCAATGCAGTGCATTCGTCTATTGTATTTTATAATGGTTTTCTTCCGTTCTTTCTCGGGTATGAAAAGCTGTAAGCTACTGTATATGGATGACTTGTGCAAACATAAGTTATGTTTCGTTGTGAAAACATCACTATATTTCCCTGCTAGGATTTCTGCTGATTTTGGACTTTGAAATAGGCTCGGCTTAGCCTAGGCTACTCTCAAATTTTATTGAACTGCAAGTGAGAAGCCATCGGTGTCGACTCGGCACACAGCAGGGTCCGGCAATTGAACGATGAGATGAGGATTGTTTTACGAGGCCTAAATGCTAAAAACATAACACAAAATAATTATTTCTATAGCCTATAAATGAAATATGCATTGAAATGTAACAAATGACTTATTTTGGAATTACATTGATATTAAATCGATGGTTAGGCTACATTATCGCTCGTTTGCTATAGTCATTTTGTGTCGTATCTCTAGACCCGTTATGGTTTGATTCGGAAAGGGTCTGATTTCCCTCGGGTCCGATTCGGTCCGGGTGTAGTTTTATTCGGTTCCAATTCGGACCGGGTCTCTGTATTTTGAAAATTAATTTATGTGGGTCGGATTCGGGTAAGACATCCACGGGTCCGTTTCGGAACGTGAAGACCTCTAGTTCACGTTCACATGCATACACATGCAGCCACTAGGGCAACTCATTTCCCTAATAAAACACTTCAGGTTAGCCCAATGACACTGCGAAATCCTGAAGCCCTACCTCCCTACACCTCTGTCGTGTAGCTTAGAGTAGAGAATTGTGCTGAGTCGGGACCCAGATTCCTGGCTTTCCTGCCGTCTGGAGAAGTTAGCATTCGGCACCATGCGGGCAGAGTTCTGCCCGCTACATCAGAATAGAGCCAATCATTTAAGTGCTAATATGCAATCCTGCACTAGTGTTTGAGTTCATCCTCAATAACAGTAAAATTAGAAGTGCATCAAGGCTGTCCTATATATGGGATTATATCAAATCAACTGATGTGGTTCACAGACCTCATCTACTTGCTATTGCTAGGGTGTTTTTGTTTTTGTCTGTGTGTATGTGCATGGGTGTAGCATGTACGTATGTGTAATGTATATTAGATCTGATTGGATTAGATTAACCAGAATGTATATTGTGATGAGATTAGATCAACCGTAGGCAGCCTTGAGCCAAAAAAAAATGCAGCTTTTTTTGGCTTAACCCTTTCAATGTTCTCATTCAAAGAACTGTGCACTTCAATAAGAACAGTCTGAGGGCTGTATCAGATGATGCATTTCACAAGTCTAATCTTCAGAGGAATCTTAAGGCAAGTCTTCCCCATGCTGGAATGCTGGAGAAAGAAGATATCTGATGTGCCGTGGAAGCCTAGGATCAATGATGACAGGGTTTGGGGTTTGTCCGACGCGGATGCCTGCCTCAGGAGGGTAGCTGTGATATTTTCCAGCCGCTTGCCTACCTGTAAAACAGAAATGCAGAGCCATGATCCAGCGGGACCACCCCTGATACATGCTGGGAACCAGGTTGTATCCAACAAACCACAAAAGCCACCAGGGAATGCCCCTGTACTGACGTTGTTGTTTGGATTTATTCTTCAGTTGAGCAGGGGATTCAAAACTGAGGTCTGTGGACCCCTGGGGGCCTGTGGTGATCTTCAGAAATGGGAAAAATATTTAATATTTTAAGAGCAGTTTTTTTAGATTTTCAGATACAATAAATCTGGTCTGGTTCACACATCCTTGGTAATACTGTGATCAATATATTGAATACATTTTATGTTGTACTAAATAGCTGTGTATAGATCCATGATATAATGACATCATGCAGTACTGCTAAATTAGATTTCTCTCCAGAATTATTAGTAGTTGAGATGTCATAGATTGTATTCAGTGTAGTCCGAAATACTGAAAATTAAATTTAATGAAATGCTAGCTTTTCAGTGTATTAAATGATGAATTTAGCATAAATGGAAGCGAAAAGGAGGCAGGCTAATGTGTGGGAGCCATCTTTTACCTTACAAGAAAGCAATTTGACATGGCTTAACACTTCATCAGTGCTGTGATCAGTACATTTCATAGTTACCTTAGTAAGGTTAGCCTATGATACTGAAATATGATGCCAGATCCGAGTATGGCCAATGCCTTGAGGGAGCGGCAAATTGGGCAGCCACTCCCGGGGTGGGGGGAGGTGACTCGGCAGGGAAGAATCGTCGTGCTCCATGCAGTGCTGGAATCATGGTCAAGGGCTCAAGGAGTAACGACTTGAAGAAGATGTAGCAACCTCCTTCCTACCACCAGCCGAAAGGGTTGTGTAGCGACAAATGGTTGCTACACGGGGAATTGAATTGTACTAGGGTACAATTGGCTACCAAATTGGGAGAAACCAGGGAAAAAATCATAAATCATAAATTATGATAAAAAATAATAATAAAAGGAATGGAGTCCAATGAGGAAAGAGGAAGCTGGGTTTCTGAGCGCAAATTATGGGTATCAGCAGAAAGTGACATTATATTTTTATTATTATTTATTCTGGCCTACATCCACTTTTCTTTTCTTTTTTGGAATTAGTGTACATTTACAAAAATCAATAAAGTTGATAAGGTAAAAACATAAAATATATTTTCTTTGTATTGTTTTCAATTAAATATATGGAAAAGAGAATTTACAAATCACTGCTTTCTACTTTTATGTGCATTTTACATACTGTCCCAACTTTTTTGGAATTGGGGTTTGTAGATATTGATAATAATGTGAAAAATAATTAATTACAACAATGTATGCATTAATTTAAGGTAACAGTGTTGACATCTTATGTTTGCTCCCCTTGATCAAACATTATAAAACATCAAATATATTAAATGAGAAACAATATAATAGACACTAAGAAGACACTTGAATCTTTATACAAATGTGAAATTTTAAACATGATGGGCCTCATAAATTTTGTTCGTATTTTTGCATTCATAAAAGTTTTCGTATCTCAGATTTATTCGTACGTACAAACAAAATTTACACCTGCCTATGAACTTATTTTTTATTTTCAGTTAAATTCACAAGACTCAATGTAGCCTTTGAAGTGCACAATGCAAATGTAGTAATTACGACTGTAAAAAGCAAGCACTTTAGATTAAGCCTATTAATCAATTGTAGGCTATGAATTTATTTAATCAGACCCATAACTTATTTAATGCTCCCAGTAGGCTACTATTTTTCTGAATTGATTAAATTAAAATTTTGAATAATGTTAAATTTGCTAATTAAAACACACATTTAACCATTGGACAAAATTTGCTTTAAAGCAGGGGTGTCCAATCTTACCCGAAAAGGGCCGGTGTGGGTGCAGGCTTTTGTTCTAGCCCAGCACTATGACACCTGATTCTACTTATCAAGGTCTTGATTGAAGAGCACGATTAGCTAATTAGTTGAATCATGTGTTGTAGTGCTGGGCTAAAACAAAAACCTGCACCCACACCGGCCCTTTCCGGATAAGATTGGACACCCCTGCTTTAAAGAGTAACTACACCCACTGTCTCAGCTTGTCTCCGCCTACGACACAATTTAGAAAAATACTTTGTGGGGTGAACGAGGGAGAGGGGTGGGGCGGAGGAGCTGTGTCCATCGTCATTTGCATAAATTAACGTACATTGTACAAATTATTTTCTATAACTCGGATCAAACTGTCAAACTAGACATTGCACATTGAATATGAATCAAGATTCAGCAACTGCATGGCCTATTTCTCACCTCAAATATTTTCAGAAACATATTTTAGTGGACTATTTAGGTGGAATAAGAGAATTGAACAGGACGCCACGTTGTTCCAGTTTAAAAACGTGGAGGCAAAACGAAAGTAACGTAGCGGTTCTAACCAATCAGGTGCCGGCTGTTTCCGTTGTGGGCGACAACCTCCTTTCCTCCACTACCCCACTACCACTCCTCTACTACCCGGAAGTATGTGGAGGAAGGGAGGGGAGGAGGGGAGGGAAGGAAAGGAGCCGTGAAAAAAATTGGGACAGCGAATCTGCTTCACCGTCATCAAAATCGAAGTCGGCTATCGATGAAGTTGTCGTATCATAACTTTGACTGATGCCGAGCCCACAAATATTCCTAAAGCCAATCACAGATCTTCCACATTGTCAGCCCATTTATAGCTGCAAAATATATTTTAAGTTACAAGTGCAAGTAACCTACGTAGTTGCATGTAGGCTACAGTGTAAACATAGCCTGTATTGCGGTTTGCGTCGAGACACTAATTAACAAGTAATCAGCAACATTAGATCAAAATAAACATGTTGTAGTATAGGCTACGCAAACATAACAATTTACTGTAATTCCAGAATCCCGATGTCTGAACATACCGAGCACTAATTCACCTCATAGGCCTATAGGCTACTGTAGCTACACTACAGCCTACTATTGCCAGGTCCTTGCATCTCACATATGCAAATTGGGAAACATTTCTGTAGATTAGTGGAATGAATTATCGTCATATTATCGGATATACAGTACTGTGCAAATGTCTTAGGCACCCTAGATTCTTTATGTAAATTTTTTATTATTTTTTGTCTTCTGCATTAGTGTGCAAGAGCAAATTGTAGATTTCCAAACATTGATTTTCCAAAAACTGACAAGTTTTTATGTAGGATATGAACCACAAAAACGGAATGGCATTTTGTTATCCAGTGTAGGATGCTATGTCTTTTGTGTGCTAATAACCTACTGAAGCACAGACAATTTAGGCTAAATATCTTGCATTGGGGCATCATTATTTTGGGAAAATTCATATAAGGCATAGCTACGCATCGTCATTGTTGCCTTTTCTTAAATCTCTGTGGGTGTGAGCGCGATGATGTCACCCAAAAATGTGAAAGAGTCCTCCCCTGTTCAACCAGTGTCATTTTTGCCCTGCCTAAATGGGTTTTCCATTCAAAAAATGGTGGCAAAAATGCCTCTGCAGGCTAATTTAGCCCCTCCTTTTAAAGGGTTAAATCACGTTGGGCCACACATTACACACAATATATTGTAGGGACAACAGGAACTACAATTCCATACAGCCCACAGGAGGCTCCTCCTCCACGTTGGAAGTGACGTAGGACGTTGTACCAGTTGTGATTTCTGCACTGTAATGTGATACTGCACAGCGGAATGCGCGACTGGCAATAAAGTTTATAAAAGGGGCAACACGGCCAGTTCTTCCGCCAGTTTTGTTCTTCTGGCAGTTCTTCCGCTCAGCTCGACAGGGCCTTCACTGTCTCGTCTCACGGCCCCGTGTGGCCTACACGCCCATTTTACTTTGGATGGCTGTAAGCCATCCACCGCGCTGCGTTAGGTTTAAAGGGATAGTTCGGAATTTTGGACATAATGTCTCAATTACGGCTTACCCATGATGTAGTTGATTGATGGAAACCATTTTCAGATAATTCCATGCTGTCCCTTCTTTTGGACATACACACATTGCTAATGCTAGCGCAACTCTGAGGTATCAAGTTGCATCCACTACCAAACACACTTAAATACTCCACAGTGCACCCAAAGCAAATAAAATACGACGACAGTCTATCTGGGTTATTCTCAGTGATTATACCATCATTTTTCAAGTCAAACTATCGTTGAATCCTTTACTTTGTGCTCACCTAAATTCTCAGTGGAAGTATGGTGGCGGAGCTAGCTGTAGATTAGCCAGGGTACCTGCCTGTAGGCTATCTGCTGTACTCCACAGTTGCCGACACAATCCGTTTTGCCTTAAAGTTACATATTTGGTAGACAACAAGTCAGCTAAACATGTTACAGAATAACACAGCATATACAAGCAAGCACACTGGCTACCAATTTGCAGGAAAAGTTTGACCACTTCCATGACTTCCCAATCGTGGCAACTAGCTAGCTAAATTGAATAGATAGATCATGCATGCAATCATTTATTAGTTACCTGCTCATCAGTTGTTTTCGGTGCATGAAGAAAAACAGGTGATGGCACAGCAGTCTCCTTCAGTAGAGGGTGTCCCGACCGTCCTTTTTTGATTTTCACATAGTCATCAGAGTCTCAATTGGTGACATCCATGCGAGCAGCAAGAAGCCACAGCTGTTTTCTTTGTTGATCTTCCACTGGAAATCGGTGAAAACTTTGTGGTGCCCATTTTTTTTGCATAATTTGAACAACCTTGAAATACACACCGAAATACCATCTTACCTGAACGTTAGCTAACAATACTACGAGTCTGATTCTTTCACACGCGCGATATTGTTTTTGGCCGGCAGAGCTATAGGCTACTTTACGTTACCTACTAAACTATGGGCGGCAGTGTAGCATAATGGTTAAGGAACTGGCCTTGTAACCGAAAGGTTGCAGGTTCGATTCCCAGGTAGGACACTGCCGTTGTACCCTTGAGCAAGGTACTTAACCTGAATTGCTTCAGTGTATATCCAGCTGTATAAATGGATAATATGTAAAAAATGCTAAAAAGTTGTGTAAGTCGCTCTGGATAAGAGCGTCTGCTAAATGCCTATAATGTAATGCAATGTAATGTAAACTAACACCGTACTTCCACAGAGAATTTAGGTGAGCACAAAGTAAAGGATTCAACGATAGTTTGACTTGAAAAATGATGGTATCACTGAAAATAACCCCGATAGACTGTCGTTGTATTTTATTTGCTTTGAGTGCACTGTGGAGTGTTTAAGTGCATTTGGTAGTGGATGCTAACTCGATACCTCAGAGTTGCGCTAGCATTAGCAATGTGTGTATGTCCAAAAGAAGGGACAGCATGGAATTATCTGAAAATGGTTTCCATCAATCAACTACATCATGGGTAAGTCGTAATTGAGACATTATGTCCAAAATTCTGAACTATCCCTTTAATGCATCACGCACAGAGCGTATCTTGCATGTGATCTGTCTTTAAACACTAACCAGTCGTAATATTAACACTGCACGCTGATCTCAACGCACACGCATTGATAAGCTTACGGCTATCACCTATGTGTATGGTATGGTTCATGCGCCACCATTAGTTAGCTCCAGCGAAAGCTAGTTTCAAACCTCCCTCCATTTTAGTTTATTTGTTCTCTCTGAACACGTGTCCGAGGCAACCCCCCACACACAGGAGAACATGGAAACCCCACATGCGCCCAACGCGCCACACACACACACACACACACACACACACAGTTTCTTGTACATTATAGTAGTGAATCGTGCCTTGCTCTGTTTGGTACTTTGTGTTCAATAAACTGTTACATTTTTCCAAGATTGCCTGTATTAATGTTGCTCTTATGGTGAACTGAATCAGCCAATGCTAATCGCACCTTCTAGCTGGATCATTTATATTAATTCGGTATCAACTGAGTACATGATATTGTGATTTTGCTAAGACAATTATTAATGTGTAATTTTATTGGTAATTAATTTAATTATTAATTCAAGTTACCCATTTTTAGTTAGTATATTCTCTTTTGAGAATAATATATACATTTTATGAGACTGATTTATTATACAAAAACCATGCCACCAGTTGTACAAGGAAGGTAGTGGCGTATTGCAGTACATAAGTGACGCCCCGTGTATAAATATAGAGGTATGTCCCCTACAATATCAGTGCAAATATACATGTACTTTGTATAAAAGGTGATTTTTGCCTGGCCCAGTACATGTTTCATGCTCAAAAACAAATGAAAAACATGAACATGCATAATTTGTTTCCATTAGGCCTCACACCTTTAACCAGCAGATCAGATGCATTTGCTAGCTGGCTCTGTCCATTTGTATAACGTAAGTTAACATTCTCTTCATGGAGGATTGCTAACTGACTGTTACTATTATTAGCTAGCTTAGACAGACAAATAACCTGTTAAACTAGCTGCTCTTAGGACCTAGCTGGAGCAGCTGGCTAGTGACGTTAGCTAGGCAATCACGGTAGCTCGCTAACTTATGGCCAGCCAGCTAGGACAGCTAGTTAGGATGGCAAGCCGTTTTAACTGTTCAATTAAAACGGCTTGCCATAAGCTATCGTTAGCTTGCTAGCTAAATGTTAAAACGGCTTGCCATGAGCTATTGTTAGCTTGCTAGCTAGCTAACCCAGCATTGTTAAGCAATGGTAATGTTCATGGCATGGCATATTTTGAAGGAACTATGAAAACCCCATTAATTGCTCCCATAGGCTGTCTATTTTTTGATCCGGAAGTATCGAAAATGCTAACAAATCTGGAGGAAATGACAACACGACTTCTGAGGCCTATTCAGTTACTGTTTTTAATAAATTCCCTCTTTCATGAGGAGAGCGGATACAAGTATTTGTGGAACCGTGTCATTATGCGACTCAGAAATCAATTTACAACGTGGCCGTTCAGCAAAGACACTTGGTGCGAGTTTATGGACCTAGACTACAAATGCTGGATTTTCAGCAAATGAGACCCAACAGTTGTCCATTCTGAAAGGAGAGCAATGCCACAATTTTGCGGGCAAAAGTAAAGGGATCAGAATGAGGATCACTGCTTCACGGACAAGGACATCCTGCTCAAGATGAAGAAGATGAAGAAGAAATTATGTGCTGTGGCTTCACTTCACCAACAGTGTCCATGGACAAATCTAATTTCAGACTGCAAACACATCAATTTTCACCTACTACACTTCATGAGAATGCTCTGTTCAAGTACACTTTCAACTGTGTATATGAACATGCCTTTGAGGCTAATAGACAGGTAGTGCAGGGAGAATGAAGAGCACAGTGAAAAGATAATTTCACTCAACCTGTCTGTGAAAAGTTTGATGCCTCAATATCAGCAAAATGTGGCATACAATCATTATTATCCTCAACTTTGATTTCTATATATATAAATGCATGTTTTTTCTTTTTTCTTCACAATCGCAGACTGCAACTTGATAAACCAGATGTGGTTGCTGATGCTCGATGAAACATGGTCTAACTGCAAAATTAGACTGTTCCTCCCTGGGTGACGCTACAGCCAATTGAAGGAATTCTATGCCCAGTGAGGAATTACTTTTCACGATTAGCCACCCAGTGACTTGTTTATGAAAAAAGATTAATTGCGTGTCAAAGTTCAAGACATATGTTGATTGAATCTAAGCCTATGTGCTGCAGATCACCCCCACTTTCCCACAATGAATAGAAAGTATCTCTTGTGGCAAGGGGTCATAAAGGTCCTATAGGTTTGACTCCCCATTAAGCTGGTTGAATGGATATAATTTCCGGTGTAATTTCATTGTGACATTTCATGCGGTACCGTGAGTATGAAAAAGGTTTATCAAGTACTGAGAAGTTTGGAGCTGTACTTTAAAGTTCTCTGTCAGGCTTTTGAAGTGTAATTACTGCAGATCAGTGCTAGGACCAGAGAATGCCAATCGTTTGCAGCTAATTGAATTCATCTTTTTCCACACTAAGACTTTCCTACCAGTCAGTCTACAGGCTTTTGCAGTTAATTCCCCACAGGACTGACTGAAAGTAGCCCTTTAAACCCCTGCCTGTTACGCATTCTGTGCATATCCTCGGTTTACATTAATCTCCTTAAGAGGCTAAATAGGTCTTTGACCCTGAATACTTAGAAGGAATCTGACACTTGATTATTAGGCCTGTAGATAATACTCCACCACAGCATGTCCCTGCAATATGCCTATGGTGGGTCAATATCAAAATAAATCCAAAGACAACATGCTTAATTGCACATAAGAAGTTAAATAGCTTTTTATGTGTATGGGAGTATACAGATGGCTATTTCGAATTTTTAATTTTATACATGGATTTTCTTAATGTTGTAACTTGTATGTATGATTGTTAACGTGTGACTGAATTTCTCTTAAAATAGTTTTACTTGTTTGCTGGTCTCTCTTGTAAAAGAGATATTGATCTCAATGCCTCTAAAAATAAAGGATAAATAAAATACAAAACTAAACAGATACAGTAATGAGACAACAAACCAGACGACCAGAGGAATATATTGGAATTACAGTTCATACATCAGTTAACTCGACTAATAATACAAGTTTGGGTTACGGTTACATAGTTATTTGTCTAGCAATGAGGCATGCTTATATAGGTATCTGAATGCAGTTGAGGTTGGAATTATGGGGTTACTTACGAGTCGAGTGTAGGTAGGGGAAAGAAAAGGAAGGATCTCCGAGACCCAACTGATGTGTGGTGTGTTGGATTCAAAACCGGGAGCTGTCGCGTTGAACAAAAGGCAAACTTGTCGGCAAACTCTGAATTTCAATGCAGAATTTCAAGTCTTCTATGGTCGGAATGGAAAAACTCAGTGTTCCGGCTGCACAGCGATCCAGTCTAGTAGGCGGAGACAGAGATACAGGAACTCATCAAAAAGTAAAAGTTTGCCTAAGTTTGGGTCCGAAGAAAAAAGAAAAAAAAGAGAGGCAAGCTCCTGGCATCATCTACCTAGAAGAGTAAATGGGAGTCTAAGGCTGTGTTCAGAATGGCTCACTCATTCACTCCCTCCCTATACACTACTTAGGGAAATCTACATAGAGCACTAGAGAGGGATTCACTGGTGAAAGAAGGAGACAATTTTGGGCACTACAGATTCTGAGCAGGTTACTTAGCAATGCTTGTATGACAGGTGTCACAGGCTTGGTGAGCAAGCATGCAAGAACCGTGAAGAAAGTGTTCTTTTTTGTTTTGAACAAGGGTTTTCTTGGCTCATTGTAGGTAGATAGGTAAGTTAGGTAACTAGGTAGCTAGCTAGCTAATTAAGTTGCATTTTCCATTTAACATAGCTCGCAATAATTGTTAAATTTAAAAATAGTTAACACTTTGAAATATATATAATCTACTGCATTTATTTATATTTGGGTTATAAAGTTATAAAGTGATTTAAAGGGGACATGAAGCACTCTGTAAAGTGGCTCTGGTTTGTTAGCTTTTCACCTTAAATTAGATATGACTGTGCATTCAAATCTCAAACCGACCCGTATTTGCTGGAAAAATAAGTTACAATTCGCTTTTTTTCCACTAGGGCGCAGCCATCTTGGACCAACTGCGGTCATGACGTCACTAGGTTGGTTGGTCTCAGCTGTTCAATGTATTACTATGGGAGAATAGCTGACTTTCAGTGAGCTCAACGATGTATTGGTTGTGAAAGTCGGGGAGTAAAAATTACTACAGTTTGTCCTTAATATTTCTGTAGTTTGGGGAGAAGGGCAGTGCCCTGCCTATGTCCGGCCCAGTTTCAATGTAACTTTGGGGGGGTAGATAAGGCTTTCTCAGACATATAGCAGACGTGTCCCCTGTGTTAATGACACCTATGTTGCATAGCCAGGTCTTCAGTCTGCGTAACGGTGAGAAGGATCCCTCAGACGCCACAACAGAGATATAGGAGGTGCGGCTGTAGGCTAAGCTACTGTAACGCGAGTGGACTGCAGTCAGACATATAGCGAGAGACGCATTCAGAAGCATTCAATTTAACTTTATTCTTATTTAAATCTGAAAACAAAAGTTTCCACTGCCTGCTGAAAGGTGGTGTGGCCGCACTCCCACTTCCTACGTCTATGGCTGTTCCGGGTTTTACTAAGTGCAGTTATCCATCTAACTCCGTAAGCCTGCTTTGTGAAATACCCCCCTGCATAAATGTTAAGCTAAGATAATAATAATAATAAGAATAAGAATAATAATAATGATGATGATGCTAGCTACTTGCTAAGCTAGATTGAAAAACAAACTATCAAAAAAAAACAAGAGACCAAAAATACTATAACTTACTAGAATATTCAAAAAAGCTGTAGGCTATCTCTCTCTCGCCTTGGCAGTCTCCTCTCCACGCAGATCAACCACTCAGATTAGGTTTTATAGCTGGGGTGTAGTCCGCCCTTACTTGAATTTGCTCATCAGCTGGAGAAAGGGTTTCTGGCCAATAACAGAATGAACATGCAGTACCAAACATTTTACCACTGGAGACACTCTTGAGCTAGATCCTTTGGGTCTGTGCTATTTTGCGCTGACTGCAATACAATGTCAAGATTTGGACCAGAATCAATCATTGACACTTAATGTTTTAGTGCTTTGTTACCCTTAACAAGTGCACATTGTTTTTGTCACAAAAATAAATTTACCAGAAGGGACCTGGCAGGGCTTGAACATGGGTCTCCAGTGGGAAAAGCCGTTGCCCTAACCACCAAGTTAAGTCCGTCTTGGCGACAGCAACAATAGATAAGCATTTTGCCTGTGTATCCTGTGATTGTGCACTTTGATCAGACGACTTTGATCAAACATTCTTATTTCCAGATTAGATGTTGTTATCCAATGGGGAGAATTATTTTTTGAGGGCATGGAGCATTTTTAATGACAAAATCGGCAGTAAAAATAATAATAAATATTCATTTTTATGGTGACATTGTGTCATGTGTAAAAACCGTAACCCGAACAGAGCTGAAGTTCACATCGTCTTTGTCGCAAATGAACCAAGAAATCTTGCCCGCTAAACCGCAACAGGACAACATAGGTAGGCCTACACATCGAAGGATGTTTTTGTCGGCTTTTGTATGAGATTGAGACTAGTGATGACGTTTGAAAATAAATGTTAGTTCAAAACATGTAGCCAATGGCACAGTTATTAATTGATTTTTTACATTACTGCAACAACGTGCTCTGTACCAGATCCTATTTTCTGTGAAAACCTTATTTTCTGTGTCTGACAAATGGATACTTGTTAACATAGCCAACTGCATAAACGTGACCTGCAGTAAATCTTTCATTGGTCGGTAGTATCGTAAGCTACTGGACCATGTCAGTGGCCATTAACATCTTTTAAGTACAAGTGAAACAGTTAACAGTTAATACTGTTCAATTTCTTAACCTTTGCAAAAAAAAAGATGTTTGTTACTGTGAAAAGAACATTAAAAGATGTGTAGCATTTGTCCAATCATTTTGCCAACATTAACTTAGCCATTGGTACCAAGCGGGAATTGAACCACTGACCTCACACATGGAAAACCAAGATCGTAACCTCTAGGCCAAAGCAGATTAACGGAAATGTGTAGGCCAAATAAGACTTTTGTGTTGCGGTATCAGATTGTTTTGGCTTACTGACTTAATAATGCAAACAGTTAACAGTTAATATTGTGCAATTTATTAGCCTTTGCAATGAAAATAACTTGTTTTATGTTAGAAGAACATTCTTAGCATGACATTAACATTGTGTGCCTCAAAAAAACATTTTAAGAACAGGTGGGGATCGAACCACCAACCTACTACACGGTAGTACAATGCCTTAACCACTAAGCTACAGGAACTGTCACAGTTGGCATGGTAGGTAGACAGCCTGTTAAGCATAGATAGTGTACTTGGCGAATGGCATACCTGCCATCCCAACATATGTATTTCTATAGCGCCAGCACGTGGATTGATTGGGTTAAAACTGTAGGGCTCAAGTATTGATCAAACTCTCAATCAACCCACCACGTTTCAGCACTTTATGTCAAACGGTTTTAGAATTACTAGCATTTTTGTTAATAGCCACGCCCAATGCAAAATTCATTGGCTTCTCATTTGGCCATTTTTTCACATAGGCCTTAGAAAAGCAATGCATGTATGAAGGGATATGGGCTGAGTCCCTCCAACAGGTCCCATGCAAATTGGTCAAATTCTGTAGGAGGAGTAGCATTTTAAGTGTTTTACAAAAAATGCTAATTAGCGGAAAATTTAAGATGGCAGACTTCATGGTTCCTTGAGGCAAACTTGTTGGGCATGAGCAGTGGGACTTGTACACCAAATTCTGTGACTCTAGATCAAATGGGGCGTGTCAATGATTTTTTGTGAATTTTTAAATATTTTCTTATATTTAGATCTCTATAGCGCCACAACATGGCTCGATTGGGTTGAAACTGCAGAGGTCACGTTCTGATGTGACTGCTAAGCGACCTACCAAGTTTCATAACATTCTGTCAAATGGTTTTGGAATTATTAGCATTTTTGTGATAAGCCACTCCCATTGAAAAATTAAATGGCTTGTCATTTGGCCATTTCTTGACAAAAGCCTTAAGGAAGGCCCGTGAGCTGAGTGCACACACCAAGTTTCATGCAAATTGCTTGAATTTAGTAGGAGGAGTGTTTTACAAAAAATGGTAATTAGCGGAAAATCCAATATGGCGGACTTTATGGTTCCTTGAGGCAAATTTGTTCAGCATGAGCAAAGGGACCTGTATACCAAATTTTGTGACTCTAGGTTAAACGGGGCATCTGCAGTGGGCATGTCAATGTCAAACTTTTGTCACGTGCACTACAGCACCACCAGGTGGTCAATCTGTGTCCAAATGTAGAAAATCCAAGAGTTTGGCAATCCCAACAAGCCTGCCTAGTTTGGTGATTCTAGGGCAAACCAGCTCACGAGAATTTTAGGTGAAAGGGGAGAAAAAAAAGAAGAAAAAAAAAAAGAATCCGAACAAAAACAATAGGGTACCAGCAGCTACGCTGCTCGGTCTCCTAATAATCCGAACAAAAACAATATGGTATGAGCAGCTATGCTGCTCGGTCCCCTAATACAGGGGTTCTCAATCCTGGTCCTGGGGGACCCCTGTGTATGCTGGCTTTCGTTGCAACCGCAGTTGCAATCCCAGAATTTTAACAAGCTGTTAATTTTTCTTAATTAGGTGCTTGTCATGTTTGGAGGAATTATTCACCCTCTTAAGCCACATTATATCAGAAATAGCTATGGATGCCATGTAGAATAAACACCCCATGTTCACATTGTGCTATATTATTTAAAAAAGATAAGAAAATTATTTAACAGATCCATTTAAAGACTGATTTGAATCAATAGGCTCCTAATTGGTGAAAGTGTGGACACATGGCCACTAAAATTAACCATTTCGTAGATAATGAAGAATTCAAACACAAAGCAAATGATAACGAGCCAAACCTGCATTGTCTTAAGCTTAAAGAAAAAATTGAGTTAAACACATGTGTTCAACAACCTAATTAGGAGCCTATTGATTCACTTCACTCTTTCATTTGAGTGAAAATACATTATTTTGTAACCTTTTCTTATGTAATTGTTGCAATATAGCACAATAAGCACAATGTGAACATGGGGAGTTTGTTCTACATGGCATGCATAGCTATTTCTGACATAATGTGTCTTAAGTGGGCGAATAATTCCTCCAAACATGAAAAGCACCTAATTAAGAAAAATTAACAGCTTGTTAAAATTCTGGGATTGCAACTGCGGTTGCAACGAAAACCAGCATACACAGGGGTCCCCCAGGACCAGGATTGAGAACCCCTGCCCTAATAAGAAGAAGAAGAAGAAAAATTGCAAAAAATAACCCAAGTTTGTGGCTTTATTGTATGGATGTGTGAAGATGTATCTGAACTCTGTGTGGTTACATGAGGTCCGAAAGTAGAGAAGTTAATGTTTTTAAGGGCTAAGAGTCTGTAGTCGTGGTTATTTTTGTAGAAAACCCTGAATAGTGCAAACTCTGGGTGCTGTGTAGGCATGGGACATGTCCCTCCAACCCGTAACTTGGCAGATGGTATACTTGCCATGACAATAAATAAATTAAATGAATAAAGTATAATACGCAGAATGTAGCCTACTTTCTTTCCCTCTGTGACTACTGGAGGGCAATATAATATAATTCATAAGCTGCCTGGCGAGCTAACCATCCTATGTAACCATAGCAACATGGTGAAACAGTATCAAGCCTTGTTCAAGTAGTGGCATCAAAAAAGTTTATATTTTGAGGGCAAATTGCCACAAACATTAACAACCCCTCCTTATATTTTTATCTTTGGCAAATGACCACGGTATAAGTGGGAAAATCCATGGCATTGGTTTGCATTACAGGGTTTTAACGCACTCCGGCGAGGCAACCACCCACCTCCGCATCATGCAATAAAATCATGTAATGCACACCTCGTTGTGGATTATTCCTTATGTAAGCACTTCATCTGTGGTGCTGCTGGCATACTTGCAACAATTCCAAATTTAGTAGAAAATTGGAGTGAAAAAGTATTCTAGATGAATGCATCTATTGTTACAATATAATACTTTGTTCCAGCAAAAAAGTAGATGTAGCCTATGGTACTTGATGAGAATGCACAATAAGAAACAAAAAGCTTTTATCACAGTCGTTATGAGTTGGACACACTTATATTAGTGTATATAAGCACAATCTGTGTAACTTCTTATTTGAGTTCTCTGCTTGCTGTAAGTGTGTATGAGCCTCTGCCAGTCAAACATATTTTCCCAGATGAGATTCCATCTCTCTCTACAGTATGATTTTCATAGATGTGCTCATGATTTTGTTAAGAGATTTGACCATTTAGCAAAACAGTATGCATTAACAAAGCATTTCTCAGAACACAAGAAAAAACATTATAAGCCTGTAATTAAGTGATTACTAATCTTCTTAAACATGATTTTACAACCAGTTTATCCTTGACAAATTTATTTAACTGTAACTACATTATGTCTATCAAAGGAAACCACTTGTGTTAGCAAGACATTTATAGGATTTTCAGTGACATTTAAAAAAAATAAAACACAATAAAACTGTTACACACCTCATAGCACCAACCCTCACTGGGAGGGAAGGCGGTATATGTAAGCAGTTATCCAGAAGTTGTCATGTGAACTAATATTTATAATAATAATAATTATGCCTGGCATTTATATAGCGCCTTTCTCGATACTCAAAGCACTTTACAATGATGAGGGGGGAAACTCACCTCAACCACCACCAATGTGTAGCACCCACCTGGGTGATGCATTTTTGCACCAGAATGCTCACCACACATCAGCTGAGGTGGAGAGGGAGAGAATAATTTAGCAAATTAAACTGGGGGATGATTAGGTGGCAGATTGAAAGAGCCTGGGTTGGGAGTTTAGCCAGGACACTGGGGAAACCCCTACTCTTTACGATAAGTGTCATAGGATCTTTAATGACCACAGTGAGTCAGGACCTCGGTTTAACATCTCATCCGAAGGAGGCCATCTCCTATAGCACAGTGTCCCCATCACTGCACTGGGGCATTGGGGTTTATTTGACCAGAGGGAAGACTGCCCCCTACTGGCCCACCAACACCACAGCAACTTAGTTTTCGCCAGAGTTTCCCCCCTTGGTTAATACTTCCCATCCAAGTACTAACCAAGCCCACACCTGCTTAGCTACAGCCATTCAGCAGACGCAGATTGCATGGTGGTATGGCTGCTGGCAACAAAAAGGGGATATTTCAGTTCTGAACGCTAATATAGAAAATTTGTAACAAATAAACTTTGTTTACTGTGTTCCTCATAAATGTTGAAAATCTTCAGATTCTAGTATTATATAAATGTGGTTTCAGAAATGAATACAGTGCCCACCAGAATTATTGGCAACCTCAATTAATATGAACAAAAAGTGCAGGATTAAATTTAGTTTATCGTTCTATGCTATCTATGCTCAGAATATGGGGAAATTACGTATATAGTTTAATTGTGATACCATTGATCAGAGGAAAAAACAAATCTTTAATGCACCATTATTTTTATTTTGAAGAAGATGTGTGTCAGAATTATTGGCATCTCTGTTTGTAGTACTTTGTGCACCCTCCCTTCGCCAAAATAACAACGCTGAGTCTTTCCTCCATACAGAATTTCTCCAGATCCTTCAGTCCTTTGTCCTCACTTGTGGACCCTCCTCTTCAGTTTACTCCACAGGTTTCAATGGGGTTCAGGTCAGGGGATTGGGACGGCAATTGCAAAACCTTGATTCTGTGGTCAGTGAACCATTTTAGTGTAGATTCTGAGGTACACATTGGATCATTGTCATGCTGGAAGGTCCAACCACTTTTATCCTTCTGCCAGAGGCAGCCTCTGGTCAAAATTTTCCTGGCATTTGATGGACTCCATAATGCTATGTATTAGGGATGCTCCACTCAGGATTTTTGGGGGCCGATACCTGTCACAAATTGTTTTTTTAATATTGGCTGATACTGATACCAGTTTCTTAGAAATAAATTTTACTAGAACTCGTTATTATTATTATTATTATTATCATCATCATCATTAGTAGAAGATCTAAATAAAATACTAAAATGAACAGGACAACAAGATGCAACAGACAGTCTATCCAATTTAAAAATAAAAACAACAAACTAGCATAAATACAATAATCCTCATTTATGAAACATGAGCAGAACAAATTTGCGCGTAAATCATTTGTATTAGCAATTTTGCCCAATTTCAGTGTTGGAATAATTCTTTCTTTTGCTTTTTCTGGGCCATTTTGAGTTTGTAACCTCCATATAAGGCAATTCATGGATGTGCATTAATGCTAATCAGAAAATAACGTGATCGCGCCTGTCATTTATGTTTAAGGACATACGTACGTGCATACAAAAAAATCTGCTTTCTTTTAAAATGTGTTTTTAGAATTGTGAGTTTTAACACTTTCAAATGGTATGTGTGACCAGATTATTTAAAAATGTCACCGTAATGCAAAATGCAGTGAATGCAAATAAACTAAACCAGGTGCTAGTTATGGGTTTAAAGAACACAGTAAATGTGCAATTTATTCAGAAATAAATGTAAACATTTTGGCCCATTTTTAAACAAATAGATAAGTACTTATTTCAACAAAATACACGTGCTGCTACTTTCTTGATGCATTTTCTGCATGCAGGGAGTTTGTCCTCCTTCAGTTTACCATCAGCATTCTTCTGAAAGCCAAATTATTTCCAAAATCCTTTTCAACGGGGGTAACGCTCCATTGTTTCTGCTAACATTGTCTCCTGATGCAGCGATGTCTGACCTCCGCCTTCCGCCATGTTACAATGAAAATTTCCTTTATGTCACTGTACTTACTGAATGTAGAATAAGACGTGCACCCCCTATGTCTGTAGCCAGATATTACTCTGAATTCTTATAGACAGTTGACCAACGCTAAGGTGTAACAGCTGGTTATTTCTGTAATGACTGTGATATAAATTTATGACAATTAAATGACCGTTAATGTCTTTAACCGAGATATATCGTTCTATCGATTATCGTCCCATCCCTAATGACAGTAGAGGCTTCCTTCTGGCAAGCCTTCTATATAGCTTGTTGGCATAGAGGTGGAGTCTAATTGTACTTTTGGTCACTTGGTGACCCCAGGATGCAACTAAGTTCTGCAATTCTCCAACTCTGATCCTTGGAGAAACCTTTGCCTCTCGAACCATCCTCCTCACTGTGCATTGGAGCAAACTACAATTATGTCCACAGGTTCAACTCCAGTTGCTTTAAACTTCTCAATTATTGGCCTAGTGGTGGATAGTTTCAGAGTTTTCTATAGACATTGTCTGATTTATGAAGGTTAACAACCTTTTGTCTCATTTCATTTTTGTGTTCTCTGATCTTCCCCATGCATGTTGATGGCTGAGTAAGGGGTTTTTGTCTGTTTATCACCTCATATTTATACCCCAGTGAAAGTTGAGAATGACCACATAGTAGATCCTAAAGTCTCAGTTGTGCTTAAAAAGTCAAATATGAATGGGACTATACTTCAATTAGGTTTTGTTTGTAACTATTTATACCATTGGCAATAATTTTTTAATGATTTCATGAAATCATTTTACCTACATTAAAGGCTGTTTCTCATATTTTCAGTGTAAGGTCATGCTGACATTTTTTATATTTTCCAAGGTTGCCAATAATTCTGGTGGGCACTGTAGGATTACTATTAAATATCAAGTCTTTTTTTAATCAAAAGACAGTTTACACACTGACAGCTGTGTGAAGTTATGGGATGTACGTACCACTGTGTGCTATTAAAATATATGGCTTTCAGATTTCAGGAACATAGCACTGTCAGAATGCTCAACTGTGAGAATGAATTAGTCTAGGTCACAATAATCAGTCCTGGAACACCATTACAGAATGATTAGTTGTAAGAAGCCAGTATACTGGTGTAGTCTGTCATGTTTGCACTAGTACTTTAGTGGATCTCCTGGGAGGAAAAAAGAAAATAAACACACAAGCATGCACAACACACACACACACACACACACCTTTTTCTTTCTACCTTCAATATTTATTATCGGTATTACAGAGGTGAACTGCAAGCCCTGACTGTTTGTATATAGTTAATTCATGATCATTGTATGTCATGTGCACTCTTCATCAGTCATCAACAAAATGTTGAGCATCATAAGCATCTAATCCATCAGCTTAACAGTTTAACTATAGGTCGATTGTTTGATAGTAATATACAGTATTAGTTGGAAAGTGTAAGATTTTGAGCTTTGAAGAACATTGTTGAAGAAAAATCATAAAAAACCAGTAGTTACTTTTGAAAAAAAATCTTACCCTCAAGCTAAAAGCTAAGCCCCATTTGAAATGCATTTGTAGCATAAACGAGATAATGGTCCTTTTTGTAGTTTTATTACACTACTCAGATACTGAGAAACTCTTGCACTTAACATTCTGTGAATACTGTGATAGGAACAATGTCCATGCACTTACATCTCTTTCAGACCCAAAAAGGTAAGATTTTGAGGAGAAGATCAGGAGAGCTGGATCCACCAGCGTCAGAAGGGTGAGAACCTTGTGCAGCCTACGCCCCATCAACAGCTGCACCGGGCTGTATTCATTCTGGAGAGGGGTAGGCAAGTAACACATGACACAGATCAAATGTTTTCTTCATTAGGTTCTTTACTGTTTCAACAGCACGTTCAGCCTCCCCATTACTCTGAGGAAACGTGTTTGAAGCCGCAATCAGCTGCAATGTGACCCCCTGAAAACTGTGGTCTGTTTACTGTCAGGAGTGTTTCAGGAATGCAGTGATGTGAGATGATGGATGTCCGTTGTGTGTGTGCGACCTCCACATACCCCAGAAGTAATCCACAACTAGGAAATAATTACTCCTGTACAGCATGAATAGGTCGGCGCCTAAGTTCTGCTAAGGCCTGGCAGGCATCTTGGTTGGCATGAATCTCTCCATAATGCTGCACTTCACCACTCCCTGGTGTCCGTCATGCTGTTTGTCAAGAACCCCGTTTCTCATATTCGATGGGATGACTAACCTTGTGCCTTGAAGGACTAGTCCATCATGCATGGTCAGAACTACCCTCTCAGTCCAGTAGTGTTTCAGTGCCCCCTGCAGTTTGGTTTGGTCTGGCCAGCCTTCCTTGCAGAACATCAGCGCAAAGCAGGTGCTGTCTGCCTTCAAATTCTCTCGAAGATTGGCCAGGTAGGTTTTCTATGACTGAGTCAATGTAGATATTTGTGTTCTCCATTAGTTCAGAATCCGCTCTGCCTTCGCCGTCTTTCACAGGAGCATGAGAGAGGGTGTTGGCTGTACAGGCTTTTGCCAGGAACGTGAGTGACTGAGTAGGAGTATCTCATCAACCTCATCTGGAATCTTTGTATTCTGAAGTGTATCCAACTCCTTTTCTCACCAACGGCTCACCAACGGCTTGTGGTCTGTTTCCAGGTCGATGCATCCCCTGATGATGAAACAGCCGAACCGCTCACATGGCCACGTTGACGGCAGCACTTCTTTCTCCACTTGGGCATAGCGCTGTTCAGTTGCCGTTAATGGCCGCGATGCATACGCCACAGACGGCCGCACCCAGTCCAAACAATGATGCATTAGCTGAGATTTTCAGCTCTATGCATAGGTTATACAGCACAAGAACAGGACTGGATGAAAGCTCTTCCTTCAAGCAATCAAAGTCTGTCAAATGTCGTCTATGCGACACACCACACTTTCCAAGCCATCTGTCACCTCCGTCACCATTCGGTTTTGGTAGTGTTCAGGTGCTGATGCTATGCCAAATGGCAGACGGTTAAAAAAATAACGCCCAAAAGGTTTAATGAAAGTGGTGTACCTCGCTGACTCCCCTGGTAGTGGTATTTACCAGAAGCCCATGTTAGCATCAAGCTTACTGAATATTTGCACGCCTGCCAGCATGCCATGGGTTTGCTCCACTGAGGGCAAGATTTACTTCTCTCTGCACACCGTGTTGTTCACCCTTGTAAAATCCATGCAAATTCGGACTGCTCCGGATTTTTTGGGCACCACAACCATCCCTGAACACCAATCAGTGGGATCTTTAATTCTACTGATGACACCCATCTGTTCCATATGCTCAATCTCCTCTTTGACCTTTTCCAACAAAGGGAGAGGGACTATGTGGTGTTTGGAGTGAAAAGGGTGTGGCATCTGGCTTGAGTCTGATTGTGTAGGGCCGCTGCACAGCTTCGGGTAGCTCTGCTTAACAGTCTCCATGTTGACGGCATCCATCAGCCCAGCTGCGCCATGTGCAGGTTTTTCACTACATAAATGTCCTCGGTAGCAGTGTTTCCGCTGTCGCACAGTGTTTCTGTAGCCACCCCTAGCACGGTGAGCGTAGCTCCCCCTGGTCCTAGCAATGGCCGCTTTGCCACTGTCCGGCTCTCCATATCCTTCCCTGCTCTGATGTCCTGGTACACCTCTGCAGGAAGTACAGTGATATCAGCGCCAGTGTCAATTTTATAGCGCACTTTGTACTTCCTGATCTGGAGTGCCATCGTCCATGGATCTTCCCTGGCGTCCACTGTGCCTAAGAAGAAGCTCCCCTCATCTGTTGTGACAAAATTCACAGATTTCACTGTGGATTTTCATACTTTTCCATAATGTCCTTTTTTTACATATGCGTGGACAGTCCATTTTGCACAGGAGGGTGTTTTTCCACATTTAAAACATCGTTTTTGTTAAGACTGAGCGCTGAATTTAACTTTGCTCTGCTCACACGGGTGTAGCTGTGGCTTTTTCTTGAATATGGGCTTGTAGCTATTTTTAGCATTAACAGCATCAACATTTGCGCACTTGCTTGCACTGCTGAGTTCTGATGTCTGTTGCCGTTTAATTTCTTCAAGTTGCCTTGACTTCATAATTGTCATGGTTTTAACCCTTTTTGCCTATGCGGTCGTTCTCCTTGGTGGCCACGCGAGGGCGCTGCTCTTTAGGTGGATACTTGCTCCGCCCTGCTTAGATTACGGGGCTGCTGTTAGCGCCCACACCTGTGCTTGTCACCTGGAGAGGGGTATATTCAATTCAATTCAATTCAATTTTATTTATATAGCGCTTTTCACAGATGACTGTCACAAAGACGCTTTACAGAACAGAAAGGGGAGAAAAGGGGGAAATGGGAAATGCCAGCTCTAAGCCAGCTCTAAGCCCCCAGATAGCAGAGGTAAAAACTCTAGTAGGAGAGAAAAACCCTCATACTGTGGCGAGAAAAAACTCCCCGATGGGAAGAAATCTCGAGAGGAACCCGGCTATTGGGGGGGATGCCCATCCTCCACTGGCCTATGGGTTGATTATGTCATAGGGAGGTATTCGATACAGATGACTCCATCATGTAGAGATCAGCAGTGGCAGGTGGGGGGCGCCTAGCTGGTCTTGGGCTGGAGCTCCGGGCCAGGAGGGGGGGCGGGGGGAAACTTGGGCTAGAGCTCCGGGCAGGTGCCCAGAGCAGGGAAGAGGAAGAAAAAGAAAAAACATTGTTAGGGGGTTCAGATGGTAGCAGAACAAGCGCAGCAGGAGAGACAGAGGTGTCTGCTGCGATAAGGAAACCCCGGCAGAATAAGGCTATGGCAGCATAGCTAAGGGCTAAACAGAGGCAGGGGCCAATACAGCCATGAGGGCAGGCTTGAGACAGTCACCACTAGACCATGACCGGTCGAGCTTAACACAACACTACCAATAATGATCCAGTGACAGCACAGACCGCTCAGTCCACCAGCGACTCTATAGCTAATGCCAGCCACCCACTCCTGCCCCTCAACTATAGGACAGACTAAAAAGATGAGTTTTAAGCCTAGCTTTAAATAGACTGACAGTGTCTGCACCCCGAACATGAGCAGGCAATTTGTTCCATAGGAGAGGAGCACGATAGGAAAAGGCTCTACCACCTATTGTACTTTTAGCTATTTTAGGAATAACAAGGAGGCCTGCGCCCTGCGAACGGAGCGTTCGTGAGGGATTATAAGGGAAAAGTAAATCCCTTAAATATAAGGGGGCAAGCCCATGTAAGGCTTTAAAGGTAAGTAATAGAATCTTATAGTCTATTCGAAATTTGATTGGCAACCAGTGAAGTGAAGCTAACACTGGGCTGATATGTTCAAATCTTCTAGTTCTCGTGAGAATACGAGCAGCTGTATTTTGAATTAGTTGAAGCCCTTTCAGAGAGGACTGTGTACATCCAGACAAAAGAGCATTACAGTAATCTAATCTAGAAGTAACAAAAGCATGGACTAGCTTTTCAGCATCATGTAGGGACAGTATTTTTCGTATTTTTGAGATATTCCTCAAGTGATAGAAAGCAACCCTAGAGATGTCTTTAATGTGAGTATCAAATACTAGATCTGGATCAAACGTAACACCAAGATCTTTAATGACAGCACTTGAGGTGATTGAAATTCCATCAATGTTAGGCATATAGCCAGATAGTTTGCATCTCAGGGACTTGGGCCCCACCACCATTACCTCTGTTTTATCAGAGTTTAGTAAGAGAAAGTTATGGGTCATCCATTCCTTTATATCTATAAGACAAGCTTCCATTTTTGACAGCAGGACAATTTCATCAGGCTTGACTGATAGATACAGTTGGGTGTCGTCTGCATAGCAGTGGAAGTTAATGCCATGTTTACGAATGATTTGTCCCAGGGGAAGCATGTATAGAGAGAAGAGCAAAGGCCCAAGGACAGATCCTTGTGGTACTCCATATCTAACCCTAGATTTATAGGAGGAGTCATTGTTAAGATGCACAAATTGATATCGGTCAGATAAGTATGATCTAAACCAGGAAAGGGCCAGTCCACGGAGGCCAACAATATTTTCGAGCCTATCCAGAAGGATGAGGTGATCAACTGTGTCAAATGCTGCACTTAAATCCAGAAGCATGAGTACAGAGATATAGCCACTATCAGAAGCAAGGAGTAGGTCATTGAATACTTTGACTAGGGCTGTTTCAGTGCTATGAGAGGGTCGAAAACCTGATTGAAAAACTTCCAATATTTGATTAGGGTGCAAAAATGACCAGAGTTGTTTTGAAATGGCCTTTTCTATTATTTTAGAGAGGAACGGAAGGTTTGAGATAGGCCTATAGTTAGACAAGTCGTTTATATCCAAGTTTGGCTTTTTAAGAAGGGGTTTGATGACTGCAAGTTTGAGAGTCGGTGGTATATGTCCAGAGGCTAAAGAAGCATTAACAATATGCAACAGTGGTGTTCCAATTACTGGCAGTAGCTCTTTCAGTAACTTCGTTGGAATAGGGTCTAGAAGACAGGTAGAAGATTTTGAAGAATTTACTATAGTATTAAATTCAGTGAGATCTATTGGAGCAAAGGAGCTCAGATAGGCCACCCGTCCATCTGACGATTCTGCACCCAGGTGTTGAGTGGACGAAGGGGCAGACCCTGTATGAGGGGTGGTAGAAGAACTTTGAATCTTGTCCCTGATTTTTATTATTTTGTCATCAAAGAAATTCATAAAGTCATTACTATTAAATGGGATTGAAACACAGGGATCAGCATGATTCTTAGTCAGTCGGGCAACAGTGTTAAACAGGTGCCTAGGATTGTTTCTATTTTCATCTATTAAAATAGAGAAATATAAGGAACGCGCTGTGATAAGGGCATGTTTATAATGGAGAAGGCTGTCTTTCCAGGCATGGAAGAAAACATGCAATTTGGAGGAACGCCATTTGCGCTCAAGTTGGCGTGAAGCTTGTTTGAGAGCACGAGTATGGTCATTGTACCAGGGAGCTAATTTCTTATTGCAGACTTTCCTCTTTTTAAGAGGTGCGATAGTATCCAGGGTTCTACTAAGTACGTTATTAATGTTGTCAGTCAGCTGATCAATTGAGTTTATGTCTGCATTTGTATACGCATTTTGGCTGGAGCCTAGAAAATCCCCACAGTGCACAAATGAGCCTGGGAGCTCATTAATAAAATCATTTGCAGATCTGGAGGAGAGCTTACGACTAAAGTAGAATGTAGTATCTGATGGCACATGACAGACTTGTGAAAGGTGAAAGGTAATTAAGTAATGGTCTGATAACACAGGATTTTTAGGCATGACTGTTACGTTTGCTATTTCTGTATTATACGTTAAGACCAGATCAAGAGTATGGTCATGAGAATGGGTGGACTGATGTATATGTTGATTAAAGCCAATGGGTTCAATAATTGACAAGAATGCAGATCTGAGAGGATCACCTTCACTATCCATGTGTATATTAAAATCACCTACAATTATTATTTTATCTGAATGAATAACCAGGCTAGAGAGGAAATCAGCAAACTCAAGTAAGAAACCACTGTATGGACCTGGTGGCCTATATAAAATGACAAGGGTAAAACTGATTGCTTTTCTGTTTGGATGTGCAAAACTAAGAACAAGCACTTCAAAACAGTTAAATTTGTAGGCAGATTTCAGAGTAGCAAAGAGATTAGATTTATATATAGCAGCAACACCACCTCCACGACCCGTCAAACGGGGAATGTGTGTATAACTGTAACCAGGAGGAGTGGATTCATTTAGTGCAATATATTCATCAATTTTAAGCCAAGTTTCAGTTAAGCATAGGATCTCAACTTGGTGATCAGTAATTAATTCATTTATAAGAGTTGCCTTAGGGGCGAGTGATCTGATATTAATCAAGCCAATTTTTGGCTCTCTCTGTTCAGCCCCATCATTAGTAGAATGACAGGGTCTGATTTTTTTTAAATTAGCCATACAAACACCCTTAATGGGCTTTTTAGCAAAGCCTACTCTAGGTCGGGGGACAGAGACTGTCTCAATAGCATGGAACCTGGGCAGCAGTTTTTGGGAACATGCAGAAATCTGTGTAAGACAGTAGTTCTGCTGCCTGGTCTTGGCTCTGGTGTGTCAGGTTATAGACTTACTGAGACTATAAGATAGATTCCTGGAAATAAGAGCGGCACCCTCCCACGAGGGGTGAATACCATCTCTTTTCAAAAGACCAGGCCTCCCCCAGAAAGTACTCCAGTTGTCTACAAAGCCAACACCGTTTGCAGGGCACCAAACAGACAACCAGTGATTTAGTGATGTCAATCTGCTGTAGATTTCGTCACCACGTCGAGCGGGGATGGGACCAGAGCAAATTACTGACGCAGACATCCGTTTCGCCAAATCACACACCGATTTAAAATTATCTTTGGTGATCTCCGATTGCTTCAACCGGACATCGTTAGCGCCGACATGAATAACAATTTTAGAGAACTTATGTTTAGCCAGCACTTTTAGTTCGCTTTGATGTCGGTCGCTCTGGCCCCTGGGATACATTGGACTATGGTCTCTGGTGTCGCTAAATTCACGTTTCTTAAAATAGAGTCGCCAATCACCAGAGTTTTTTTAACAGGTTTCACAGCCGGTGCGTTACTGAGGGGGGAGAACCTGTTGGAAACGTGAATGGGTTGTTTGTGCACTGGTGGAGGCTTAGGTTTTCGACTACGTTCCCGAACTGTAATCCACCCGCCTTGCTGCGAAGGCTCTGCCGGGGTCCTACTTAAAGACAGGCTAACTGGTGCATCCGGAACCGTAAAAGATTCTAAAAACATTTCAGTATCTCGAATTTCGTGTAAGGTGCGGATGCGAGCTTCCAATTCAGCAATCTTCTCCGTCAACCTAGCATTTAACTTACACTTATCACAGGTAAAATTATCATTAACGACGGAAGATAAATAACTAAACATATCGCATACAGAGCAAGAGACAGCCCAGGAAGGAGAGACAGAGTGAGAGATGGACGAAACCGGCGAGCCGAAAGCAGCCATTAAGCCCCGTAAATTACTTACGTTTTTATCTGGCTGTATTGAGTTCGTTTGCTCGTGGATGATATAGGACGTAGAGAGAACTTAAGCGCTTTATTGGTAGTACTGTGGTCCAAAAATTACTTTCAGATGATGATGAATAATAACGAGATTCAAAAAATTAAAATAAAGCGACAATTCAGCAGGGAGTTTTTAGCAGCTGTTTGGAAAAACGTCGTTCAAACAGGAAACAGGAAACAGGAAGGTATGTATATAAGCCTACCGTTTTCTACGTTCGGGGCTTCGACATTAATTGTTAATTGTTATTTTGTCTTGTACTGTGGTGTATTGTTGGCTGTGAGTTCTCGTACCGTTTTTGGCTACTCGCCTATTGTTAACGTCTCTTAGAGAGGCAGGGCTTATTTCTTGCTGGCTTGGTGGTTGGTTATCTCGTAGGAGTTTGGAACCGTAAATCTCTGCTCTATTTTGCCTTTATTTGTGCGTTTTCTCCGTGTATGGAGTTTTGGGCGATTCTGTTCAGAACAGTGGTTCTGCTCGCCTTTCGGCACATGTCTTCCCATTGGGAGATCAGGCGTTTCGCTTCTACTTAGTTATTAGCTCGTAGAAGTATATAGTAGCAGTTCTTTGTTCCATTTTCGCCTGTTTGGTTTTCTCTGAGAGACCTGGCGTTTTGCTTCTACTTAATTCCGTGTTACTGTGAGCCAGTAAGTAGCCTTGGTACGTTTTTCCCTGTTTAGTCTCCTTCTCGTGGACTACGTTCCCCGTTGTTGTGATTCAGGGTTTTTATTTATAGAGAAGCTGTCGTGCTATTTTGCGTTGGTCTTTGTTGCAGCTGTCCTCCGTCCTTTTTACCTACGGGACGATTTTGTTTCGGAACTATTGTTCTGTTCGTTTTCCGGGTGTGTTTTCTCGTGTGGAGTTTGGGCTAGGTTGTGGACATGTTTGTGTACTGCGCGTAGCATGGTAATTTCAGCTCTCTGTTCTTTCGCTTCGTTACATTCTTTTACTGAGGCTAGGGCGGTTGTTCCAATCTAAGTTTGCGTGAGTCTTTTGGATAGTAGTTATGGGACGACGGTGCTCCGTTCGGCTCACCTGTAAAATGTTTCTCCTTCCTGGGAGATCGGGTGTTTACCGCTTTGCTTTCTGCATTTGACGGCTACTTATTAAACTAGCCATGGAACGTTAAATCTCGGTTCCATTTCGCCTCGTTTAATTTATTCGTTTATTGAGAGGCTAGGGCGGTTGTTCCTTTTTAGCTTGCGTTAGTCTGTGCATAGTAAAGTTATGGGACGACGGTGCTCTGTCGGCTCACCTGTAAAATGTTTCTCTCTCCTGGGAGATCGGGTGTTTACCCTCTTGGTTTTATGCATTGGACTGCGAGCCTTTTTATATCGCCATGGAACGTTAAATCTCTGTTCCATTTCGCCTCGTTTTCATTAATTCCTTTACCGAGAGGCTAGCGCGGTTGTTCTAATTTAAGCTTGCGTTAGTCTGTGGATAATAAAGTTATGGGACGACGGTGCCTCGTCGGCTCACCTGTAAAATGTTTCTCTTCTGGGAGATCGGGTGTTTACCCTCTTGGTTTTATACATTTGACTGCGAGCCTATTTATCTCGCCATGGGAACGTTAAATCTCTGTTCCTGTTCGCCTCCTCTCTTACCATCGTATTATTTTGCGGTGTTTGTTTATTGTTTTATGTTTGCCTTTACGCTACTCGCCCGTTCTGATTTGTCTCGTTGCCGAGACAGGGCGCGTATTATGTCTGGCTGTTCAGATTCCTGTCCTTGCGCTCTACTTAGCGTTTGACAGTTAGCCGGTTAGTAGCGTCTGTGGTGTGTTCGTTGTTCCTTGTCTTGTCTCCTCCCTTATCTGCGGGTATCCCGCCTTAGTGGCCTAAGGGCTTAATGATTCCCCTTGCTGCGTTTGGCTCCTCCCATCTCACACGTCACACCCCATTACAATAATAGCTGATTGGAGTGTCAAATCTTTTGTCTATTTGCAGCCTCTCAGAAAACATGGTGTTTCTCAGACCCACAACTAATCTGTCACGGATTAGTTCATCATGTAATTCGCCATAGTTGCAATTTTCGGCCAATCCGTACCGCGCTGTGATCAACGAATTTACACAATGAATCAAATGTTTCATTCGCTTGTTGCACTCGCTGGTTAAAGCTAGCACGCTCATAAATTAAATTTTTCTTTTTGCTTCATCTCCCATGCAATAAACTAATGTATTCACCTGGTTTTCCTCAGATGAAGCATTTGGGTTGCTGGTGAGTCTAAAGCGCTTGAATCTCCGGATCCACCGCTCCAAATGTTGTGGTTTAGCGAAGTCGAATGCCTCTGGAGGCTGGATAGTGAACGTAGCGCTCGGTGTTGCCGCCGCCATCTCTAATTCCATCTGTAGCACAACAACTTTTTATCCTGGACGATTCAGCTCCTACTGCAAGTTGAGCCACTCTGACACCATGTCGCGTTAGACGTTTTAAATGAATAAAGTTCCACAACTTCGCGTAGGTTTTACTGCTTTAATAACAACCAAACTTGTATAGCTCATGCTTTCACAATGCTTTCCTACCGTATTCCCTTCCGGTTACAATAACCCTTAACCTATAACATCACAGCCGCTGTGCATGACTGTTATCAATAACACCACATTGTATAGGACAAATTTCATGGTTTAGATAGATTGAACCAGACAACTGGAGTGATGAACTTTGGTGAATATGCAAACGCAAGACAAAAAGGAAACAAAATAGGCCTACAAAATGTGTGGCTGGGGTGATTGATGCACATAACTGGAGGAGTGCCCTTTGGGGAGAAGGAAAACTGAAGAAAATAAAATACAAACAACACTAAAGGAGTGGTGGCGGGTTTTTAAAAATCAAAGAAAATTCTTAATGACTTGTCATCGTGCCTCGAAACCAGCCACATAATGGGCCTGTCTTGGCACATTCACACCCAGAAATCGCTCTCCTCCATCCTCCGCCTCCTGTTCTTCTTCCTCCTCTCTGTTCCGCAACAGTGCTCTTGCTCGCACTGCAACGTTGTGCATCATAGCGGTAAAACCCATAGCAGTAGTCTATGTGTTCTAGCTATATCCTTTATTTCTGGACGTTTGCAAAAGCATAAATATGACCCAGAAGCATGTTTCGCTTAAACTGATGACTTTTGTTCAGAAAATGTATAAAACAAAATTGCCTAAAGCTAGTGTCTGCCTCCAGATTATAAAATTGACACATTCACATTAAACCACGTTATTGAAGCTCATTCAATATTAGACTACGTGGAAACAAGGTTGATACAACGGCAATTCATCAGTTTACAAATATCTTGCTATCCACGTTTTTTTTATTTCAAAAAGTAAATGACACAAATTGAATCACCTAACATTTCAGCGCCTTCCAAGCCATCAGCGGTACTAAAGATACATTTAAGTCCTTAGGATCGCACTTTCAAAACATCATGATCTCAAAAACAAAAATGTCTTTACCTCTAAGATCGTTCAGTATTGGGAAATAAGACCCAGGTCAATTAAACAGAAATATATGGTTCTTTCTTCAGGGAACAAAAGCAGCCTCAACACTTTTAGTTTTTTGCTGGACATTTGTATTTTTTCCTTTTTCAGTGCTGGACATTCTGTCCCCATGTCCTTGGGGGGTAAGTTTAATAGGCCTTCATCAAGAATACTTTTTTTCTAAAAAGAACTGTCACATCCCAGTGCTGGTTATAATATGTTCACACACTCCATTACTTTTTCTTTGTGTGGGAAATGGCAGCAATGGAAGGCCAATAGTAACACTTCAAGTTACTCCCTTTCACCGCAAGCGCCCCCTCACTGATATTGATGTGAAGGCATCAATCAACACAACAACACAGAAAGCTTTTTTTTCCCCACACAGAAACAGCTTCCTCACTGGTTAATGTCTCTGCCCTGTCTCCTGCTGTATCCAAAAGTGCAAACTTAAAGGGATCGGACATAATGTCTCAATTACGACTTACCCATGATGTAGTTGATTGATGGAAACGATTTTCAGATAATTCCATGCTGTCCCTTCTTTTGGACATACACACGTTGCTAATGCTAGCGCAACTCTATGCCAACCGGTAGCATCCACTACCAAACGCACTTAAACACTCCACAGTGCACCCAAAGCAAATAAAATACGACGACAATCTACCGGGGTTATTTTGAGTGTTTATACCATCATTTTTGCAGTCAAACTATCGTTGAATCCTTTACTTTGTGCTGACCTAATATTCTCTGTGGAAGTACGGCGGCGGAGCGAACATGGCCATTGCAACTTTTTACTCTTCTTTGTTGTTGTAGTCGACCAGTGCCGGCACTACATTCGTAGGCAACGTAAAGTATCGCTCCCCTGATAGAATGTCGTCGTATTTTATTTGCTTTGGGTGCACTGTGAAGTGTTTAAGTGCGTTTGGTAGTGGATGCTACCGGTTGCCATAGAGTTGCGCTATCATTAGCAACATGTATATGTCCAAAAGAAGGGACAGCATGGAATTAGCTGAAAATGGTTTCCATCAATCAACTACATCATGGGTAAGTCGTAATTGAGACATTATGTCCAAAATTCCGAACTATCCCTTTTAAGGTAGCCTCCGCATCAGCCAAGCCACAGCCCCCAGTGGCCTTATGTACCGGCATGTCGCACTCATCATTAGCAGCCTCAATAGACCCTTGCAGCGATGTCATTCTCGTGTTTCCTTCAAGAACATTGCCACTTGAGGAATGCCACTGGCCACCAGGCAGTTATGAGGCTTGCAGGGTGGCAGTGATGGTTAATGAGAGCCCTGAAATAGCATGTGATCCCCAAATCCCCCGTGGGGCATGGACAATAACTGCTTCCGCTCATTCCCCCATGTGAATTGACTCACAGTTCCTTTTCGAGGTGCCACTGTGAATGGGGAATTGTCAGGGTCAAGGAGAAGGAGCTGGAAGGGGGGGTGGTAGCTCATACTAGCAGACAAAAACATGTGGGAGTCCAGCAAAAAGCATTCACCAACATTTATGAAAAGCACCCGACCAGGTGCAATTATTCTTGAATAGTGAAATGGGGAATACTTGGCAGAGTTTGTTACAGCTGAGGATGCAATCTCTTCAATCAAACTGCCCATCAACCGCTTTTTTCAACCTTTTTTTGACCAGGCTATTTGTTTTCATGCATTCTTTCAATGGCCTCAGAAGGACATTGTTTTTTTCCTGCAAAATTTGCTGCGGGATTTTAAGCCATTCCAAAGTATGAAGTTGAGACATGACAGATTCAATGTGCTGCCATTTTGGTGTTTACTTGCTGCAGTCTCATATGTTTATTGGACCATGCCCACATATTTCTTAACTAAATAATGGCTTTCATGCAGATGCAGAACTGCAGTGCATCAGATGGCTTTGATTGCATTTGATTGCACTTTCCTGAATGTGGAGGTTTGTGAAAATTGGGGGATGTTAATTGAACGGTCCATCAGTCAAATCAGTTTATTCCCTGGCACATTTCTAATTGATGAGTAGTTTTTACAGTGTAGTAAATTAATGTCCAGCTGTGTTACCAGATTGCAAAGCAACACTTCACAAGAGTAAAGGCTTATTAAGTAATTAATTCAAATATGTTAGAATGAAAAGTTTAACTGAAAGATTTTTAGTCATTGATTTAGTTAATTTCTACTTAAGGAAATAAAAAAGCATAAAAGGCATCAAGGACCAGAAAATCTAACAATGGCTTTGATTGGGTTATTTCTCCTGACTCATTTTCCTATTGAACTCTATGGAAAAATAAGTCAGGAGAAACAACCCTTGAAGTGATCCATCCATATTTACTGCATATCTGGCAGCAGAGTGATGTTTTGAGGCTGTGATACCTCCAGACCCTTGATGACTTACAGCCAATTAGCCAACCATGGGTTCCATACTATTCCCGTGTAATTTACAGCTATCTAGTCCCACACCCAAATTCCCATAAAGATTAATTCAAATGCAGAGAGGTTATAGTATCGCTTGTAAGAGTACCTGAAAATAAGATATCAAGAGTCTTTTGATATCCTTTTAAACCCAGTCATGAGCATCACCTGTTTACCTGTGGAATGTTTAACCACTCTAGTCTTTTTTTTGCTCCTGTCCCATCTTTTTGGGAACGTGTTGCAGGCATCAAATTCTGAATTAGCGTATATTTACAAAAATCTATGAAGTTTATAAGGTAAAACATTAAATATCTTTTCTTTGTACTGTTTTCAATTAAATATATGTAAAAGAGAATTTACAAATCATTGCTTTCTGCTTTTATGTGCATTTTACATACTGTCCCAACTTTTTTGGAATAGGGGTTTGTAGAATTTGAGCTAGGTTGTTGGAATCTAAATGCAAATTCTTTTAATGTACTAAACTATTTGAAAATGGCTAAACAAATCTTTCCAGTATTTGTTTTATGTTGAGATGCTTGGTAATTGGTGCTAAAACGGCTGAGATATTGGCAGGCGAAATTTGTGTTTTAACATGGACGTAAGTTGCAACCAAACAATACTTAGAGACTTTTGACTCCAAATAATTACATATTACGAAACAAAATCTTAAAACTGTAACAGGATTCCCTCGCTAGCAAACAAGATACTGACTAAACCTACCACTAGGATGCTAGTTAAACAAACAATTGATCAAATTTGAAAAGACATTTTTATGACATTGCAGTATTTTAGCTAAAATGTTTATGAGTGCTTCAAGCACTGTGCTTGTGTAACATTTCCCACCTAAAAATAATAGAAGTATTAAAACCGGTGAGCTGGGCTGGGATATCAGCAGCTTCTTTACTGATTCCAATTGCCAACTGAACAATCCAGCTCCAACTCCTGAATTTTACCTGCTACTACCCCGTAGCGTGTGGATGCTTTCATTACAAGGCAGAGACCTAATAAATATTAGCATTTCAGCACGGTAGTACTGGGAGGGGCCTTTCGCTATGGGCGGCTGATTACGGGTTTATGGTCGTGGGTGTCCAAGCCTGCACTAACCCTAATCATGAGCTGAATGCAAGAGGATGTGTGAGAAAAAACAAAAATGACACAGCAATTTTCCAGACGTGGGTGTGTCTAATGACCATGTCAGGCAGTCGGAGCAGATTTTCCTGCAGTCATGTACCCTTTTGTAACAATATTGTATGGATCATAAACAAATTACCCGTAGAAAAGCACATTGTCTCTTCCTCGCATATGCCATAATAGCCAAAACTATATTGACAGATATACAGCTAGGGTTGAATTGAGTTTAAGGTCCACAATTCTGTAATTTGCTGTCCCACTTATACAGTATGTGAAAGAACAAGGGTCATGCTGTATAATTATCAAGGATCACAAAAGTTTCCAACTTGTAGAAGTTTCCATTTCCTTTATCAAACCAAAAGAAAATGGCAAATAGAAAAAGCTAATTCTGCACTTTGGGAGACAGAAGAGCGCACTGATATATCGGTCCTTGTACATGTCCGCCCTGAGGATCCAATTGTCTTCAGACGTGGGACACAGGAAATGAAAGATGGCACATCTTATTGAAATTGTTATAGTTGCTCAATTAAGTATTGGGGCCTTTGGTCTTGTCTGCAAGACATATTGCATTGCCTCAATGAAAAGACATGAGGGAGAAATTTTAATGAAGTAAAAATGTTTTTTTTAAAATATATAGTCAAGCAAGTAACCCAAGCAGCCTTTAGTCTAAATGTCACTCTTATAGTATATTTTATATCGATGGGAAGAAACAAGCTTTTTAGAGAGGTCCGGGATGCAGTTTATTTCATGTAGACCTTATCCGACTGGCTCAATATGGAGCTTTAAGCCAAAGACTAAATAAAAGTCAAACAATTCCAACTTCTGGCTAATGGTAGCATCCTTCACCCTATGAAAGTAATAGGGCTCATGCCAATTAATCCAGTGTTCTGAAATGTTCAGTGTATGGATATTATCCGAGCTGAAGATAGACACTTGAACTATAATGCAAGGGAATTACCAGCAACTCTCAGCCCCCATCAACCTGTGAGGAATTTGAATGGCAACTCTCTATCAAATTTTTATCAGAAGTGTTACTCATGCGGCAGGGCTCTGGCGCTCTCTGATGGCCACACCATGTGTCATCTGCCTGGGGACTGATCATTTTGAGGTCTGAGTTAGCATGATGGTTACCTGAAACTTCAGTCTATTGGCTTAAAGCCAATTCCCCTACAGAGAACCATCAGTTTGCTCTTACATTCATAAAACTAAGGTTACCTCCATAAACTGATATTTTAACACGCCTGTACTCATATTAGAACCCTTCTGATACATTTGGCACAGTTTAAGCTGCAGGTGTATTTGAATATGTTTAATGGACAGTTTTTGTTTCATTTTCAATTTTGTGCACATAAAGAGATCTCTGCTTGATACACCCAGTTCAAGACCTTCAAATAAAAAAAGCAAATGGCTGAAAAGCAGGTTACCTCCATAAACTGATATTTTAACACGCCTGTACTCATATTAGAACCCTTCTGATACATTTGGCACAGTTTAAGCTGCAGGTGTATTTGAATATGTTTAATGGACAGTTTTTGTTTCATTTTCAATTTTGTGCACATAAAGAGATCTCTGCTTGATACACCCAGTTCAAGACCTTCAAATAAAAAAAGCAAATGGCTGAAAAGCTATAGAATTTTGATTGCTCGTGAAATTGTTTCAACAGGTAAGACTACCAAATGGAAAACTGCATAATACTGTTCAGACACTGAACATCTGAATGTAACTCACGCTGATAGCTTAATTAGCCTTTAAAAAGCTTAAGCTGAGCGAAAGCCTCTTGAGATGAGAGCCAGCTTGTCACTTGAAAGTAAAGGGTATCAAATGTTAATTGCTACTGAATATGGGCCACTCTCTTGGATACAACGTAACTACACAAACCTGAGACTACCTACATGAGTACTAACTGACACTGTACTACCAAACCTGTTCCTCTCAGGTACAGTATGTAGTCATTTTGGACTCAAAGGTCTAGTCCAAGAGGTCAAAACCGGGCTTCACTGTTGAAGCTCACTTCCTGGTCTTGTTGAGAGCGTTGCTCTCTGGCGCCAGTGCAGTTGGCTCCAGTATAGGTCTTTCAGGCCCATTTTTCAATGCAAGTCAATGGTATCAAATGCAGTCAAAATACAAATCAATACATTTTTCCCACAAGAACATGTAGTCGCAATTTGTGCTTTTTCTTCGTCTAATGTCTCGCCATGTGCCGATTTGGTATGTAATTGTGTTGTTTGTATTAACATTTTGGGGACCAATCCATGACAGTTTGCGGCACTTCCTAGTCACTGTGTGTCACTAGTATCTCATGCGCTTAGTGAACGAACCACTCGGACCAGTCGTAATGACCATGTAAGGGTCCCCCTGCTCCCTACTGGACAGTCTCTGGCTCCAAATTCTGGACAACTTGGCAGCACATTCGCTGTTTCAAAACGTTTTTCACAAGCCCATGGAAAGTCGATGGGTGACGTTACAGTCACTTTGTCCATATTGTTCTACAATCTGTGGTCTAGTCACACCTTATCTGGGACAAACTTGAAGGAAGTGTTTGTGATGAAGAGTTCTAGCTATTTATAAGAGCCAGCTTGGCAACCTACACATACTTTTTTTCTTTCCAGTAGTATTGTACTATATATTCTACTATGCTGAAACCTACACTACAAGGGACCTTATAATAAATAAATAATAATATTTATTAAATAATAATTGAAAATATTTTCACTGTAATATGTTTTTGTCATCCAAAACACTTGTATTATGTCAAAAAAAATTAAATACTAGTAATTAAAACAATTTCTGCCAGGTCTCAGGTGGATATGAAGGAAAAAAATAACACTTTCTGTTTCAGTTGTGTTTAATTTTAAGGACAAATGTTGGTTGACTAGTCCTTGTGTCTCAAGCAGGGTAACAGAGAAGTACTTTCATAAGTCAGTGCAGGTTTTTAATTTTATTTTCATCTGTGAGAAAACATACTGGCTAGAAGTGATTTATAACATGATTTCTTCCCAACATGTGTCTCAGAATTCAAACGCATTAACATTACAGGGTTGCGCGGAGAAGACGGATGGGAAATATTAAACTGGGTTCATCATTGTTCATTAGCGTACATTGAAGACAAACATGCAATATTATTGTTGTCTGATTTAGGTGAGAAATACCTTTCTTGCTTTCATTTTAAGAAATCCCAGAACCAGCAATTGATATTCATTTCAAATTAGCAAATACCATCACCAGGGGCGCAACTGTAATTGCCTGAGCGTGAAAGCGTTTGCGTTAGCAGAAACCTATAGTTTAAGCACCATAAGTGAACTGAATAGGAGGTGTTCATTGTTATGGATTAGGCAGGCATGGCCTCTGTGTTTGTATCTGTTTTCAAGAGAGAGCGATGAGGAGTGAAGTATCAACATAACACCACCACTGTTATCCCAGCTATTAGGAATTCATCCTTCTTCTTGTAGCTGTAATGAAATCTGCTCCCATTAGTGTTCCTTTCATAGACCTACACTGTGTTGGAAGCTAAATAATGGATCTACAAGCAAAGTAATTACAGACTGCTTCTGAATTTACTTCTGTTCTGCAAATATGAGTCAAACAGATAAATACCTGTACTAGTTTTTTTATTTATTGCAGTGCTAGAGGGAGGGGCAGACAGATATCTGCTTCACACCAAAGGGAACCACTGGCCACATTAAATTCAATTAAAACCCATCTGATGTAATTGGTTTCCTGAACAAGCACACACGTACTACTGAGGGAACGGACCTGACTTCTGGTTATTGTATGCTATGCCAGATTCAGTTGGAATAAACAAAGTCCAAGGGTTGCAAGGTAAAATTCTGTTGATACAAAAGCATAAGAAAACTGGCCAGACGGAAATGAAAATAGACAATGTGGCTCAGGTGGACAAATTTGCACATTGAGATGGATTTGAAATTGGAAATATAACAGATTGCTCATTGATTTCCCTTGATCAACTGCTATCTTTATTCTAGCTTTTTTGCAAGCCACTGGACAGTAGGCCCATGCATGTTTTACCTGATGATTTTATTAGTATACTCCTTGTACAATTTATATTGTATGGTGTGTTTTGGGTATTAAGCCTTGTCTTATTATGTTATTTTAGATTTTTATTTAATTTTTTTCTACAAATGCCATGAACCAGCTTGTTTATGTAAAGGTGAATACATTCCACACACCTAGCAAAGTAAAATAATAAATAAAATACATTGAAATAATACTGTATAAAGTAAAATTGTTTTTTAAATGTGTGCAGTTCACAAGACGTTGTTTTGTTTATCAAAATCTGATATATATATATTTTATATAAGTAGACAACCTTACCTTCATTAACCATTTCCTAATAATTATTTCCTCACTGCCTAATGAATACTGTATCAGTCTTTGTTAAGACCTTACACATCTCATTTACATGCCATTCAACAATACAAAGGTGGTGACCCATTTGCACTCCTAAGCAGAGACATAGTGCACCCAAAACATTTGAGGGGGGCACAAACTAGGGCTGTCACAATATCAAATTTTCTCGATACGATTATCATGGCAAAACATATTGCGATAACAATATTTTCTTTAAAACTGTCATAACAAATGATTACTATTTTTTTCTCCATGCTGTTAACCAATCGAGAGAGAGAGAGAGAGCGAGAGAGAGAGAGAGAATGTGAATAGTGTGTGTGAGATAGTGTGAGTTATTGCCTTTCTAAAACATATCAGGATGAGATATGAGGACGGAGGAATCGAGGCAACGTATTAGGCAAATGGAACGTCCTCCTTCAGTCAAGCGTCATTCACAGTGTGTCTTTTGTATAGCCTACTTGTCTGTGGGTTTTGAATGAGGGAGCACACATTTGATAAAGCGGTTGTAATTAAACATCAAAATCAATCCAACTCCTTATATTGCTGTTATCTAACGCTAGTTAGTAGGACATATTTTGCATACTATCACACAATTTTTCTGAAAATAAAAGTCAAGTCATATGCACTTCAGTACCCATGGAAGTTCAACTAACGTTACTTTGGTCGTGCTCCTTGTAGGCAATTCGTACGCGTTCCACTAATTAGAGTCATATTTTGACCAACCAGTCTAGTGTTGACTTACGATGAATAAAACAACTAGACTATAACTTCGTTGTTGAATCATGTCAAGTAAATTCACACATTGATTCTTATTCTTAAATGTATTATGTCGTATTATGGGAAATATGACTCGTTAGCTAGCTGCATAGAAAGGTTTGTGGGATTGTCTGCTTTGGTGAATAGTGTACCACCATATTTCCTGCACACGGGGTAGCCTATAAATCCCTCCTGCGGAAGCCAAAGAATTCCCACACTGCACAGTTTACTGTTTAGAAGGGGGTTAAAGAATCTCAACCATGGAAAAACCACAAAACTGGTATAAATGCACCAAATGTGGATGGTTTATTTCCAGAATTTCGATTCATGTTCTCCATGACTAAAAAAGTAGTCTATGAATTTCCAGGTTTTCTGGGGGGGGGGCTAGTAAACCTGGATGGACTGGCGATAGAAGCTACCAGTTCCTTTGCTAAGTAGATCACCAGCAATCAAGCTAACTACACATTTTCCAAACTGAGCCAAATGCTAATTGAAGGTGTTTTTTTAGTTTAGCATGTTTGCAGACAGTGACAGGTCTTACTCACCACTCTTGCATGCCAACCAGTTCTGTGATGCCAACTGGACTGGCTGAACTCCCTCAACTTGCACAGAGTTGAGTACCAACAAAGACGTTCTAATGCTAAGATGTCGTTACTGCTCTGATCTCTATCTGCATTGTATCAATTAACAACCCTCTCCCATTGAGGTAATATCTTGTCGCTATGTTATTATCTCTGATGCCACCTGACTCCTGGAAGGAACTATTAAAATGGGGAAACAGGGATTGGGGTTTTTAGAAGAATACTTTTGACTTGTATAATCCAAAATCATCTATAGCCTAAATGACAAATTTGACAAAACTAGTTATTTTGAATGGGCACAACGCCACTGCCCCTAAGCTTATGCAGTCAGCCACAGCTCCTATTTCACTCTTCAATCAACTAGCTAAAGTGTACAGCTGTTACCAAGCTAATGCATGTAGACTGCAGGTTGACTAGATTAGCTGGTAGTGTACTTTGATGCAGGAGATATCCTGCTGACAGAAACCTCCTTCCATTGGCAATGTTGGAACCAGTTAAGTGCCGCCTCATGGGACTGTCAGCCACAGCCATCACTGTCATAATCTGGAACCTTTTCTAGAATGTGGAGCCCATCACTGTATGAGGTCTGGTACCTTAGCTGGATACATCTGGTTATTAGCAGCCTCTGCTGTTTCTGCATTCGGTTTTCTTTTTAGTACCGTTGGGACACTCTATCGGATATTTTCTGCCTCCGTTCCGGTGTTTGAATCTCGCCCGGCAATTATCCCTTTCACCTGTTTTGGATTTCCTGCTTATTATATATAGCTCAGGACTTCCACCTTTCGGCACTTCGATATTGTCTTTGCTGAGTTGTCAACAAAGTCGGTAAGGTATAGGAAATTCGGTCACTGCATTTCTGGTTCGTACGAATAAGAAACGCAGCAAGTCCAGTTATAGAATTAGGATTAGATTGGTTTTCTCTTTTATTTCCAATCTTTCTCTTTATCCTTTCTTCTTTTTACCTGTTACATTTTGTGTTCAGCTCTTTCGCCAGAAGAGCTTTGGATAACAGGTTTTCTTTTCTGTTCCTTTCCTTCACTCGTTCTATCGAGAACCTGTTACGCCTAATGATTTATTGCGTGAGGTTCTTTTGTTATTCATTCTCGCTGTTTATCGAGACTCGCCTCCTTTTGAGGTTGCTTTGATTTGGCTTGTGCTAGGGAAGTTTTGCTCCCGTTCTTTTGTTTTCCTCTCCTCTGGTGCGGCTACTTGCGTGTTTGTGGCGTATCTTTCTAAGATACGCTTTTAGAATCCTTATCGGTCGCGTCTGGTTCTCCAAACCTTAACACAACCCTCACAGCATATCAAAGTCTTTATGGAAGAACCAGCGACTTCTAAATAATCTAAGATGCTGCCTAGCCAGGGCGCTACAGGGATTACCTCTGAGAAGGTGTTTCTCTCATTGCAGATTCAACAAGTTAATGGAGCAATTGCACAATCAGGGAGAATGTCTGCAAAAGCTGACAGAGAGCCTATATAGACTTTCTGTGGCAGTCAATCCTCCCTCAGTAGCACAAGCACAAACTCCCCCCGTACCTACACCTTTTGTTTTCCTTTCCTCTGATGCGGCTACTTCTGCGTTTGTGGCTTATCTTTCAAAGATACGCTTTTAGAATCCTTATCAGTCATGTCTGGCTTTCCGAACCTTAACACAACCCTCACAACATCACCAGAGATCCTCTTGTTTGTGCTTTGATCTTCCCATAATTTCACCTGTCAATAGAGCATGTACAGCAGATCATGAAGCAATGAATGGTAAACAGTGGTCTAGATCAGGGGTTCCCAAACCGGTCCTGGAGTACCCCTGTATATGCTGGTTTTCGTTGCAACCACAGTTGCAATCCCAGAATTTTAACAAGCTGTTAATTCTTCTTAATTTGGTGCTTTTCATGTTTGGAGGAATTATTCACCCTCTTAAGCCACATTATGTCAGAAATAGCTATGCATGCCATGTAGAACAAACTCCCCATGTTCACGTTGTGCTTATTGTGCTATATTGCAACAATTACATAAAAAGAGGTTACAAAATAATGTATTTTCACTCAAATTGAAGAGTGAAGTGAATCAATAGGCTCCTAATTAGGTTTTTGAACACGTGTTTAACTCAATTTTTTCTTTAAGCTTATTAACACAATGCAGGTTTGGCTCGTTATAATTTGCTTTGTGTTTGAATTCTTCATTATCTACCAGATGGTTAGTTTTAGTGGCCATGTGTCCACACTTTCACCAATTAGGAGCCTATTGATTCAAATCAGTCTTTAAATGGATCTGTTAAATATTTTTTTTATCTTTTTTAAATAATATAGCACAATAAACACAATGTGAACATGGGGGGCCCTATCTTGGCGATCTTGGCGCTTAGTCTAAGCGCATGGCGCTAAGTCCATTTAGGGCGTGTCCAAGTCCACTTTTGCTATTTTAACGGCGTGTTTTTTGGGCGCTAAGCACAGCGCAAGGTGCAACTGGGCTGAACCTAGTCTCTTCATTAATTATAGGTGTGCCTTGGGCGTGACATGCAATAAACCAATCAAAATGTCATATCCCATTCCCTTTAAAAGCCTGCTTTTCCACCTTGGCGGATTGCTTATGATGGCGAAACAGACATGCTCGTGCGTGTTTAGTGCGATCAAGGAATAGGCTATATGGATCAGTAGCAGTAGTAGTATTATGAGTTCCCGGTAATTCCTGACAGTGCTGTTTACAAAATATATGCTGTTAAATTTCGTTAAATGCACCTGCAACAGCTGAGAATAAGCGACCAATTGCTTCCTTCTCACCTTAGAAAACGCCAAATTAGCCTGCTTGTTTAGCGAATTTTGTTTGATTATGCAATGAACTCATGTTCAAGCTTCATCCGAAGTTCATTAGGCTACCTGCATTATAATTTAGATTAATAACATAACTAACGTTATTTTGCCTTAATGATGACACTAAATACAACAAATCTGTCAGGTTGGCAACCCATAGGTTCAGCATATTTTCCCTTGTTTTATAATGTCCTGCTTATGGAAATGTGACCAACCTGTTTTACTGGTAGCGTAATACTTTAAAACGATTCACTTTCCCAGGAAGACCGTGAAAAGTGCGATGTACAGCAGGGGAAACAGACCTGCTCTTGTAAAGCGAACATGCAGATAATGGAATAAAAATTAATTGTGTAAGAATTTGTTTCTAATTAAACACTTAGTTCTCTTTAAAATCTTTTGTTCAGTTATGGAATAACGGGTGAAATCAGCGGGGTTTTAATAAGCTGAGGGTATGGAAACCTTGTCACTGTAATTTAAAAAATATGAAGGACGAAGAATAGCTAAGGTTAGGCTACAATTCAGTTAACATGATGACATTTATCTCCGTTTTTTAACCATAGTCTATCGAAAAAACATTATGCACAGCGAGTCCGCTGTAGCCTAGGCTATTTGAAAAACAATAAAAGCAATATTCACTGGACAAGGTTTTGAACTTTTTTCAGTCACAAACCATTCTATTTAGCCTACTTACAGGCTGTATTCCTAGATAAACAGAGCTGTATTGTAATGACATCTGAAGCGCATTTTCAGAACGCAAATGTCCGTCTATTGCAGTACGCGAGTTTTCCATTGAATGACAATTCACGCATTAGGTGCAAAGACAATTCGCGCATTAGGCTTGATAGCTATAGGTGTTATCAGCTCCTTTTTAATGGATAGCCATTGTCCCGTACCATCGCACATCGCCTGGATGTTGATGGAGTGGGCTGAGAGCAATGTAATGTGGCATTGTTTCCCTTCGCTGAGGGAAAGGTATGTGGACCTATGGAACCTTTTATTATTATGCATTTTTGATATAGCCTACACAATAATAATATTTCACATTGTGATCTAGATATTTTAGTCATGCTTGTGCACGCCCCTGTGTGTAACAGACAGGAGGGTATGCGCGTTGTGCACACGCCTATGTAGACGCACTTATATGCGCCGTTAAAATAACATGTAAACAACTGCGACATGACTTTAGACCAGGTTTGTGGTGGTTCTAGCGCAAGCGCTTTCTGCTGGCTCAAGATAGCAATACGCCAAAAAGAATCCTGGCCACTCCTCATCTTAAGACCAACACGCCCAGTTCACTTGTGATGGCGCAAGAATACATGCTAGTTAAAGGACGTAAGCGTTAGGCGTTATTATGGACCTAGCGCCGGGTGTAAGATAGCAAAGACACTTGCGTTTGGGTTAGCGCCGCTTTGTGCCGGGTGTAAGATAGGGCCCGGGGTGTTTATTCTACATGGCATCCATAGCTATTTCTGATATAATATGGCTTAAGACGGTGAATAATTCCTCCAAACATGACAAGCACCTAATTAAGAAAAATTAACAGCTTGTTAAAATTCTGGGATTGCAACTGTGGTTGCAACGAAAACCAGCATACACAGGGGTCCCCCAGGACCGGTTTGGGAACCCCTGGTCTAGATGAGCATATTGTGCCTTCATCCTGGCAATATTCACTTTTTCGTCCCCCATTTTCATGTGTTATTTAAGGACAAGATGTATCTGTACCTTGTGCCCCAACAACAGCAAAGCGCAGCTTTTCTTCCAGCACTGTGTCATGTTTTTTTCTTCTGTTCCCAGGAGGGACACGGATCACTGCAATTCATTCACACAAAGGAGCTTAATGAAATTAAGCACATTAACTCCCTGACACTTAAACTGGCTCAAGTCTCTCTCTCTCTCTCTCTCTCTCTCTCTCTCTCTCTCTCTCTCTCTCTCTCTCTCTCTCTCTCTCAGTAATAAAGGCTGCTTCAGCATTCCACACACAGCTATAAAAGCATGTAAACATAATGCGCTTTGCGTGACTAATTTAAGCACCTACAAGTTGGCGTTGTTCATTGTAATGAACTGGGAGAAAATATCCCAAGAAACCAAAAAAGTTACTGCTTCTTTCTACTTATTGTTAATTGTATAGGAACCAGAGAAATATGGGCAAGATTTTGGCAAACTTCCCAACCTGGCCACTTAATTACCCCCTAATTAAATCGGCTTAATAATTTCATCCCCATCCACCTCAGCTGATGTGTACTCAGAATTCTGGCACAACATGGTTGGCATGCATCGCCCAGGGGGGTGCAGCCTTTTGGTGGTAGTTCGGGTGAGTTTGCCCCTCCACTGTACTTGGAGATATTAAAATGAAAGGCAGAAATGGAAGAAATGTTGAATAAATGGAAGAAATGCTTGTAAGAAAGGCTGTTTCCCAGCATAACAAAACAGTTACAAAAATGTTGCCACGAGTTTAGAGGTCAGTGACTTCTCCTGTACGTTGAGCCTGTTAATTACCAGTGGATTACAAAAATACACCTCCTTCTAGATCGTTCATAAAGGGTGGGAGTAATCCTCCTGAAAGAAACCTTATCTTTCTTTGTCAGGTGGTTAAAAAAAAGGAAAACTGGTGGGGGGCAAATGGAATACAAAGGTTGCATTGAGTAGCACACATGGGAGTTTGTATACTGATAAATGCTTAATCTGGTGTTGGTTCTTGTGATCCTTTATAATTGAGAGCTTCTGGAAAGTATTACTGACAAAATAATGTCTTATGATTATATGGTTGGACAACATGACGGTTATGAATAAAGTCTGGATTAACAACTTGTCTCAGACAGGGAATTCACATTTCTCAATTCATGAAAGCATTGAATAATAGCTTCAATCCATGCATAAATAAACTACAAAGAATTAAATTTGCCTTCTGCTGTCTGTGCTAGACTGCTGTCTCCATTTGGTGACTAAAAATGATAACCCAAAATGTTTTGGTTGAGCTCCCAGCAAAAATGCCTATTTTCACCATGCATACAGCAGCATTAAAATGTAGGCGGTCCTATTATAATTCCAGTGATGAGTTGTTAGGGGACCGTGATCTCACGAACATATGGTGCAAGTCCTGCCCAGTGGTAACATCCGATGTGGGTGGGTGTTGTGAAGTGTCTGGGCAAGGTGATGGACATTAGTCCCATGAATCACGATTCCCAGTAATTAAAAGGTCAATGTGCTATTTCTTTTGCCAGTCTTGTTTGTGTGAAATCCTGAGAGACTGTAATGTAGGCCAGAGTTAATAAAGACTAGTAATTACCCATAGAAATAGCCCAAGTGGCATTTCCTCATTAGCCAGGGGCTGCTAGCATGGAGCTCCAGTCGGACAGATTAAGGGTTGATTCCCTCCCCTTCCCAGAAAACAACATTGCTGCCTCTGCCTCTCTATTCATTATTTCACACATCCATTTCCCATGGACTAATTAGCTAGCATACAGTATCAGCCCTAAGCTTTAAATATACTGCTGTGAGTCACAAAGGATGCCTGTACACCAATCAGGAGCTGGTCAGATTGTCAGGTGAAAGAAAATGGCACAGCAAGCATTTCTAAAATCACATACAAAAGCCCCTTTTCCATGGCAGGAACCTTTTACAGAACTTTGCGGTACTGAGGAACTAAAGCCCCTTTTCCACCGCAGGAACCAGGTCCGATTTTGGTTCCTGGATTATGGTTCCTGTCCCCTTTTTAGTCCCTGCTTATGAGGTAGTACTTTTTGATGGTTCACAAACTATTGGGGTGGAGCTTACAGTACTGAATATCACTGATTAGTCAAACGCAATATTCGCGAGAATCGTTAAGCAGACCACAAGCGCTGTTTTTAAATACCGGCAACAGAAAAACATTTAACAGCACCAGAAAAGCATTTAGCAGCAGCTAGACAGCTATGGAACACTGAGAATGCCAGAATGACAAATAAATAAATGAATAACTAAATAAATGTGGAAATCTAAAATTTATAAATAAAATAATCTGGTAATAGGCTAAATCTGGAAATGAATATAGAAAAGTACATGTACAATTAATCGGGCCGGCAGTGTAGTATAATGGTTAAGGAACAGGCCTTGTAACCGAAAGGTTGCAGGTTCGATTCCCAGATAGGACACTGCCGTTGTACCCTTGAGCAAGGTACTTAACCTGAATTGCTTCAGTATATATCCAGCTGTATAAATGGATAATATGTAAAACATGATAAAAAAAATTTAAAAAAGTTGTGTAAGTCGCTCTGGATAAGAGCGTCTGCTAAATGCCTATAATGTATAATGTAATCTGTTATTCAATTTTTTATAAATGTATTTTTTATTTGTTTTCATATGTTTTTTCAAATATAATCATTTATTTATTTCCGTATATACTGTATTTCCCAATTTATTTCCCTATTTCCCTACAAACACAATCTGTCAATCAACTTGGTCAACCTGGTCCACCCACTCAGTTTGACTAGTTCACACCCTTATGGTTCCATACACACCCTTATAGTCTTTTCATGTTGTTCGGTCACAGACATCAAGACATCAAGAAGTCATGCAAAGGATATGCTACCAAATATTAAATGAGATGGTGGCAGTGTAGTATAATGGTCAAGGAACTGGCCTTGTAGCCGAAAGGTAGCAGGTTCAATTCCCAGGTAGGACACTGCCATTGTACCCTTGAGCAAGGTACTTAACCTGAAACGCTTCAATGTATATCCAGCTGTATAACTGGATAATATGCTAAAAAGTTGTGTAAGTCGCTCTGGATAAGAACGTCTGCTAAATGCCTCTAATGTAATGTAATGATGACTTTATATAAGTTTATGTTAATTTGTTCAATTACTTTTGGTCCCCTAAAGTGGGGGGATGGGACTATGTATGTTTGTTAAATAAGAGAAAAACTTATAAGGAGAAAAACAGTAACATATGTGAGGTGTTCTTCTAGAACGTGGCGCTGTGATGGCGACATGTAGTCTAGCTGTCTCTCGTTTCATGTTTGCTAATTTGATTGCGTTTTATTGTATCAAGCTTTTATCTTTTGTCTTTTAATGGATTATAGGATTTAATTTTTTTCAGGGCGCTCCTGCTGCTCTTTTTAATAATATTACCAATTTATCCAGTCGCGCTAATTTTTTTTATGATCGTCACCATGGAGACACATTCATAACATCGGGAATGTCTGTTAGATCTGTGGCAACAAAGTTACCATTGCTTTTCGCCAGCGTTTGAGTTTGATATCAAGATACAGGACTGCAGGCGATCCTCAAGGCCACCATGGAAAAGAAGGAAAACAGGACGCAGGGGAGGAGTGAGGCAAAGACTGAAGAGGCTGAGTGGTAAAAAGACATGTCCACCACTTCCCTCGATAGTTCTAGCGAACGTCAGATCCCTTAGAATTAAATTGGACGAGCTTCACGCCAATGTTGAATTTCAATGGGCATACAAAGATGCTAACATCATCTGTCTAATGGAGACGCGGTTGGATGATAAGATTGCTGAATCTGAGCTTTCTTTGGAAGGGTTCGGTTAGATTCCGGCTAGATAGGGACTGTACGTGCATGGAAAAAAGTCACGGAGGCGGAGTTTGTGCGTATGTTAACAAAGCTTGGAGTAAAACAGCTGTGATCCTAGAGACGCAGTGCTCCGTGGACGTGAAGTTGCTAGCCTTGTCTTTTAGACCGAAATATCTACCGTGTGAGATTGGTCAACTCTTTTTAATCCTTGTCTATATCCCACCTTCAGCCAATAAGACCAGTGCAACAGATACAATTGTATCTTGTGTTCAGCGCCTAGAATCAAAATCTCCTGATTCTCCGGTGTTAGTCTTCGGTGATATGAATAGGAGTAAACTCGATAAATCCTTGCCACTATACATCAGTATGTTACCTGTGAAACAAGGGGAAGCAAGACCATTTATCTGTGCTATAGTAACATCAAAAATGCTTACAAATCAATCAAAAAGCCACCTCTAAGTACAGCGGATCACAATGCTATTCACCTCATTCCATCCTATAAAACAAAATTGCAGAGGGTTGTCTACAAAACTGTTAAACAGTGGAATGATGATGTTTCTGAGACTCTCAAACACTGTTCTGAATGTACTGATTGGAAGCTTTTCTCACAGAATGCCACACTCGATGAGACTGTAGAGTCAGTGACTGGCTATATACATTTTTGTGAGGAAACTATTGTTCCATCTAAGAAAGTGAAATTGTTCTCAAACAATAAGCCCTGGATAACAAAGGAGCTTAAATCAATGTTAAATGAGAAAAAGAGAGCCTTCCAATCAGGAGACAGAGTTGAGTCAAAATTGATTCAGGGCAGGCTGAATAGACAAGTTAAGGATGCAAAAAGAGCCTATAAAGATAAGGTGGAAAATCTGTTTCAAGAGGGGCAGCTGAGAGAGCGCCTGGAAAGGAATAAAGATCCTCTCAGGGATTTCAACTAAGCAGAACGTCCCGGGCCCTCAGTCTAAGGAAGACTGCAGTCAGTTTGCTGAATCCCTAAACATCTTTTACAGTAGATTTGACTTCCATGACTTTAAAGGGATGATGTAACATCAGAAGTGTTGTTTCTAACTGAGGAGAGAAGTAACATCAATGTACAGGTGGAGGATGTTAGCAGGGTGCTAAAAAGGGGGAAGTTGAACAAAGCCATCGGTCCAGACAATATGAGCAATCATGTTCTGCAATCCTGTCACAAACAACTGGCACAGGTTTTCTGTGACTTGTTCAATCGCTCACTCAAGGAGCACATAGTTCCAGCACTATGGAAGTCATCGATTATCTCCCCTGTGCCAAAGAAGGCCAACCCATTTGCACCCAATGACTATAGACCTGTCGCATTAACACCTGTTATAATGAAGTGTTTTCAACGCCTGGTGCTCTCACAGGTCCAACAGAGTGTGCAGTGCATAGTAGACCCTCTACAGTTTGCCTACCAACAGAACCGAGGAGTTGATGATGCTCTCCTGACACTGCTTCACCTGGTCCAATCCCATCTGGACACACTAAAGTCCTACATCAGACTGGTGTTTGTAGACTTCTCTAGTGCGTTCAACACAATCCAACCACACCTAATGGCTAAGAAGCTGCTGAAGATGAACCTCAACCCTCATCTTATCCTCTGGGTAATGTCCTTCTTAACTGACAGACCTCAGTGGGTTAGATATAAAGGCCACTGCAGCACCACCAAGACCATCTCTACTGGCTCACCACAAGGCTCGGTAGTTTCTCCAGTGTTATTCACACTCTACACCGATAATTGCCAAAGCAAATGTCCTGAGATCACGTTCCTCAAGTACTCAGATGATACAGTAATTGTGGACTCATCCAACTCTGATGATAAGCTTCAATCTGCTGTCAGCCAGTTCCGACAGTGGTGTGAAGTCAATTTCTTGGACTTGAATGTGGAGAAGACTAAAGAAATCGCCATTGACTTCCGGCGTGAGCCATCCCCACTGAGGCCCCTTACCATCGGAGCCAAAACAGTTGAAAGAGTGGAGGAGTACAGATATTTGGGTCCCATCATTGATAATAAACTGACCTTTGAGGCAAACTATCATCGAGTGCATGCAAAGTGTCAGTCAAGGCTGTATTTCCTCCGGAGACTTTGGATGTGAGCAAGTCAGTACTACGAGCCTTTTACACCTGTTTCTTTGAGTCAGTGCTGACCTTTAGCCTAACAGCTTGGTTTGGCTCATTAAGTGAAATCAGGCAACAGAAGCTGGAGAGGGTGGCAGTATAGGCTACTAAAATCATAGGGAACCAACAAAAACTACTGAAACATCTGTATGAGGAGCATACAATGAAAAAAGGAAAGAAGATTATGGCCCTTCCATCACATCCCCTGAACTTTCTCTTTCAGACTCTTCCATCAGGTCAAAGATTAAGGTCCTTGCCCCTTAAAGCAAAAAGAGCCCCAAACAGCTTTGTCCCTACAGCTGTTAGACTGCTTAATGACATTGGACATCTCAAGACAGTAAAGGCAGATGAGGAACTGTTATTGCTTTTAATTAATTGAATATAATATAATATTGATCATAATACTAATAATAATAGTAATTTTAATCATAATCATAATCACACATACCTTCACTATAATGTGAAACATCTGATTCAATTGAATTTCTTTATTTAACATGTTTGTTTGTGTTTGTGGGTCTGCCCCACAGTCTATGTCTGTTTTACTGCTGGAAACTACAAATTAAGTTCCCTAATGGAAAAAATAAAAGTTATTCTATTCTATTCTATTCGAGCACTGGACTTTTGAATGTTTGGAGGCTAACGTTATATCCAGCTTGAAACCGGTCACACAATATGCTGCTTTTGTGGCGACAAGCTAATGAAAGTTATTTGGTTTCATCTCATTTTACTCTAAAAATGTCTTGGCTTTCATTATCTGTGTGTGTTGATGTCAAATCCAATGTGAAACTATAGTTTTGAAGCATTTAAACGTAATATGACAAGCTAACACCGGAGTTTCGTTTTTTCGGATATGAGACCTAGCCAAGTTTCTCTCCAGTAATGTTAACGTTAACGCAACTTTCGCAGATGAACTTTGAAGGGGTTTTTCTCAAAAACATGGTTTGATTGCATTCCAAATATAATGGGGCATAACTCGCTTGACATTTGAATTAGAAAGATCATTTTGGTATCATTAGAAAGCTTACATCCTCCTTCAGGTAGTATAATCCCAACATGTTACATATTTAGTGCGGATTTGGTGCAAACTTTGCCACATGCGGCCCCAGGTCTGATAAATATGTTAGACTAGCTAGTTATTTTTAGTTATCTGATACGCTTCCTGAGCATTTCATAGTAGCCTACCAAATTCGATCAACCATGGATGCAGAATGCCAGTGTGATCCAATCCATGTGCCTGTAAGGGGGAGGCGGGGTGACAGCGCGGTCCCGACCATGCCCACACAATCCTGAGGATTTTTCAATACAGATTTTATGTCTGACTTGAGATGTGTGTTTATTATAGTTATTGACATTACTTTGAATAGATATTTGGTGGATATGTAGTGGATACATCCCTCTGTGATAATTTGTAGTTATAACTACTTTTCAACCCCTTTACAATCCCTTTAAAAACAGTTAACCTTATCTTTTCATCTTGACACTAAATTACTTCTTAATTTGTTGGGATTAAATAGTAAACACGCAATAAACATAATGCCACGTTTTCAAAAGTCCTCAACCACCATTGTATACAAAGGTGTTGTGTGGGGTCATTTGTGGGGTAGTTCTAAGAAAATATACAACCTTTTTTAGTTTTTATCTGTTTGTTTTTGTGGGTAATTCCGGTGGCACTTTCCCATACAGGTTTTTAACTTCACAAATTTACCTCAGGCTCTAAAATGAGATGTTTCATCACAGATTTTTAATATTTAGTGATAAAAGGCTAGTCAAAGGCTCGACACACATATGGTGATACGGAAACTGTCAAATATTTCTATCACAATAATTTAGTGTCAGTTTAAACTTTTGTGGTCAATTTGACCTCAAACATAAAAGGATTCATAACATGTCAACATAATATGAGGGTTAACCTCATAGTTCCATTTCAAATCCAATGCAGGTTTCTGCAGCATATGGTACCATCACTGCCATTGTACAGCACCATAATCTAGATCAGGGGAACGTCCTTATAAATTTGGCAAAATCTTCCAGCAAGTAAGAGCTGTGGAGTGCTTATGCCATCTGGAAGGCAGCCAAACATCAAGGCATCAACCTGGTGGAAGGGACTCTGCAAGTGTGAAGCTATGTCCCCTGTTGCTTCAATTATTCTCCAGATCCTCATCAGATCTGATCAGCTGCATCAGAGTGGAACTGGTCTCTGTTTGGTCGAACACACAGCAGAGTGCACAACAGACTGACAAAAGAAAGAGTTGACAATGTCATGGTTTCTAGCAGCCTCTGCTGTTTCTGCGTTCGGTTTTTCTTTTGGCGTCGTTGGGACGCTCTATCGGATTTTTTCCGCCTCCGTTTCGTTGTTTGAATCTCGCCCGGCAATTATTCCTTTCACCTGTTTTGGATTTCCTGCCGGTTATAAATAGCCAAGGACTTCCGCATTTCAGGTTCTTTTGTTATTGATTACTCGCTATTCTCGAGTTCACGCTCGTTTGGGGTTGCTTTATTTTTGGCTTACGCCGGGTGGTTTTTTCCCACTGTTTATTTTACCCTTTTCCTGTGCAGATCTGTCTGCTTTAGTGGTGTAGGTGTTAGTATCTACACTTCTAGAATCCCTGACGGTCGCGCTTGGTCCTCCGACTCAGCCACTCCCTTGACAGAGAAACTGGTGGCTACTCAGCCTATCATGGATGAATCTGAGTAGGATTGTCCAAATTCTTCAGAGTCTCTTTCTGAAGATGGAGGGAGCTATGTTTGAGATAAATAGATAGCTGAGGTCAAGCAAGTCAAGTTAAAATATTTAGTTTGTCCTTATTTTAGTCAAAACATGAAGTTATTCATAATACATAGGCATATCTAATTTGATGTCGAAGATGGAAGTTTTTTATTAAAATATATTTTTACATTTATGTGTAGGGACAACGGACTACATTTCCATTCATTCCACAGGAAACACAAAATACATTTACAACACGGCCACAGTGTAATGTCTGTTGTTAGTGATCCAATCATGTTGCTTCGAAATACGAGACACTAATGGTCATTAAAGTATATAAGACTGAAGACATTCCAGTCTGCCTACTACTCCATTTTTGTCTTCCCCCTTTGCTAGCTACACAGCTAGAAAGGTGATCTCCATTTTGCCTTCTCCATTGTACCGGCAACACTGCTGCAGAAAGCTCTGCAGGCCGAGGAGAGAGAAGCAAGTGCCGCGCCACAGCAATGGGTTAGCTTGCCTTCCGGCATCTAATCATAGAACGTGAGCTAACAACTTCGACCGAGGTGTTAGTTCCAGCCCACGGACAAAGACGCAACCAGCAGAACTCCAGGATCGGAAAGACCAAAGGCGCTCTGGCGATCCACCTCACGGACAAGCCATATCAGCGCACAGTAAATTGGAATGAGCATTTGTCATGCCCTAAGAGACAAGTATATACGTCATAGCCTATATTATGTATGAGAACATGAACATAAAATAGTATTCCACCATCTGCAAAATGCTGCCAAATGTTCTATCTTCAATCAACATCGGTAGCCTACATCAAAAATAAATTTAACGATTGCACTACAGTATGTGAAATGCAGTCAAAATGCGAAAATAACAATAGGGCTATCAAACATATTGGAAAGACAGTGCTCGAGTGGAAACACGAATGTAGCCAGCGAGACCAATGGCATTTTAGACGCAAAAATACTTACATATCGGGAAAGGGAATCTCCCCTCCCTAATACATTTTCTATAGAGCTTGCGTAATACCAGACCGTTAAAATTAAAACTGCCGTTATGCTGGGCTGTAGTAAATTGTTCAAAGCACCCAAAAAGACATGGCATATACCGTTGCTAAGGTTATAATGTACTCTATTGGATAAGAAAGACGACAATTAAACCAGAATGAACTGTTATGAATGAGACAGGCTTACAGGGCATGAGTCGACGTTTCAGATAGTGTAATAGTGGCATAAAGTGTATATTTCTCAAACCGATTGTACCAGACAATAAATGACCACTGAATTTTGAAAGGAACATCTCGATGTGTAAAACCAATGGTAGGATTGTATATTTATTTCATATTTAGTAGCATATATTGCTAGTAGAATACATGGTAGAACTTTCACAGTTTATTTTGCATTTGAGTGAGCAGGGCTTTTCATGGCTTTTCTGACATACGATCAGGCTATTTTTGGGTTTATCTTGTTGCTATGACGGAATTCTGATTTTATAGAATTAATAAATATATTTATGAACTCAAACATAGACACTATTGTCCACTATGTCACGCATGGGTACGTATAGACAAGGTGGGGGGTTGCTTGTTAAATGGACTTGCTACGGGGAAATAGTGACACTTAGAAACTCTGTATTCGGCAGAAATCGTCACAAATCGTCTACCAATAAAGTTCTGATAAAACAAAGCAATGTATTTCAAATGTATTTCTCCAGATCACACTCCCAGATTGTTACAACCAAGATATGTACAATAGATGGGAGGGATATTGAACAAGTGTCTTCCTACAAATATCTGGGAATCTGGCTGGATGATAAAATTAGTTTTAAAGTGCACATTCACAACCTGGTTAAACTGAGGTTAAACTGGGGTTTTATTTTAGAAACAGTTTGCTGAAACAGGGGGTTTGCTGCCCGGATGCTTGCATGCTTGCCTGGATTGACAGGAAGGCTTTTTGAACAGATCCATACCACCAAACCTAACTGTGTTGCTTTAATAATGTTAATAAGGATTTTAACTTTAACGACAGTGGTCCTGACTGAACTATAGTTCAGATACGTCTGTACAGCCGTGTATAAACAAACAAATGCAAGCATCCCCTGGTAAGATCTATGATAACTCGGTTAATTCTCAACTAATTTCGTGAAATTTGGCTTGTTATAAACGTGAGAAATTTATGTATAACACAGGTTACTTGATTTACGATTTTCTCAGCTAGGCTATTTGTGAAAGCTATTTGGACCTGTTTTTACTATTTCCACAATGCTGATCGGTAGGCTCATAATAATAATTTTGTCACATCTTTCTTTGTGCACCAAGCGAGCCTGCATTAATCAGTGACTTGGTGAAGTCCCTGCACTGGGGTGGCTTTCCCGATTCCGATGTATCTTCAGAATTGACAACACACTTCACAATCTTTTTGAAGACATGTCTCTTGAAATTTTCACGACTTTTTCCCAAAGTATATCGTGGACTGAATATTTCAAGACACACTTTCACGACAAACTTTGAGTAACACAGACCCGACAGGTCGATGTAGAAAAGCAGATTCACACCACAGAAAGTATCACACATCATTATCAGCCACTTTCCCAAAAGCATTGTAGAGTTATGATCATCTTTGAATATTTTTTTTCTTTGCTTTTCATTTTAAATCTGATCAAACCTAACTGACAAAAAAAACAGCGACAAAGAGAAATATAAATATACTAAGTAAATAATTGGCTCTTCAGGCAGCCTAGCTGACAGTGAATTAATCTTTGGCGTAGTGGTTAGCGCCGTGGCCTCTCCCCCTGAAGTGCCATGGTTCGAGCCCCGCCAGAACCTCGTTTGTTACACCAGCAACGAAAGAAAAAGAAAATAATCTAATATTATCTTAACTATAAAATGCTTTTGGCAAACTGATAGGATCCATTTATTGCTGTCTAAATTTATTGAAATTATTTTGCCTATTGTGAATGTACAATGTCAGCGCAGGACACAATAAGTCCTTATAAACCCTATGATGGGATAATTGATTACACCTGCTCTAGACTAAGTTGTTGTTGTTGTTGTATCTATCGCGTAGATTAGCGGCCTCTGTCTAAGAGGTGGGACTTGCACGTACTATCGCATCTCAAGACACATTTGAGATTTCACGACTAGTCCAATATTGTCTTGAACTCCCGACACATTTCACAATCTCTTTGAGTTACGAGCACTTTCGGAAAAGCGTTGTGAATGGCAAGTATATCTTCACGATACGTTTCACGACATACTTTTCGCTACGACATGCTTTGGGAAAGCCACCCCTGATTGAGATTTTTTTTAATTGCACTTAATGTTCTACTATGGCACTGATCTGACTTCTTACAATCCCTTAGGGTGGTTTATCCATTGCAACTTATTCAAGACTCAAACTCAGTATTCAAGAGTTTATAGCGTATATTTGATCGTACCAATTCATCAAACTTGCGTAAACCACTGTTTTGAGTATAAATGTGTTCGCAGGTTAATGAATCTGACTTGATCGTATATTAGGAAGCACGCGCGCATCATTATGAATGACCATACTCACATGTCCATTTACTACTATATTGGGTAATGGCACCTCTTTTAACCCCTTTGTGCAGACCCCCTAGTGGCCATGGCGCCAAGATTTTTCTCAACTCAGACATTCATTGCTCCTGCAACCAAACTATGAGTGGCAACAACAAACCCCATGTTTTACCTTTATTAGTACATGATTTGTGACAACTCTGCATTTCTTTGCATTTCTAAGTGCCAGTATAGTCGCGTAGCTAGTCCATTTAACAAGCAACCCCCCACCCAGTCTCACCTACAACTATACCTACCCATGTGTGACACAGTGGACAATAGTGTCCATCTGGGAGTTGATAAATATATTTTTTCACCACCAAAAATTTGTATTCCATCGTAGCAACAAGATAGCCCAGATAGCCTGTTTGCCAAAACAGCTGTGAAAAGCCAGAGGTGGAACGTAACGAAGTTCAAATAGTCTGTTACTGTACTCAAGCACGTTTTTCACGTATCTGTACTTTACTTGAGTATTTATTTTGTTTGGGCCTTTTCACTTTTACCCACTACATTAAATAAAAAATCGGTACTTTCTACTTCCTACATTTGTAAAACACTGTTGTTAGTCTTTGTTTACAGTGTTTTTGAAAAGAAACATTTTCGTCTATTCGTTTTCATTTATTTAAATGCAAAGGAAGTGGAACCAAGTCGACCAATATGCGCGCCTTCAAAAAAATATTTTTTTTTATTTTTGCAGGTTTGCAGTTGTGTTGTAGCTTTTGCAGTTGTGTTGTCACTTTTGCATTTGTGTTGTGGCTTTTGCAGTTGTGTTTTCCGTTATGCAGTTCGTTCGACACTTCTCGGCCACCGTATTTTCCCCACTCCCATACTCCAATCAGTTCACACTCAATGTTATGCAATCTCTTGTTTTTTCCTTGTTGCAAGCACTCAATAAAACTTTAACCCTATAGACTTCACCCCTAGTGGTTGAGACGCATGCGACTCAGTTACAGTATTCATGTTCATCTGAAAATATAAACTACAGCTTTAAGAAAACCCCGAAAATTTTGACGCAGTATTTTTTTAAAGGGTAGCCTCTTGCGAAAACCGCAGCTTCTCCAGTTACACTGCGGTGCAATAAATTAGGAGGGTGCTATTAGTAGCCCACAGCACTTACGACCTTCCTCTGGCTACAGCCACAGACTGTAAAATGCATCAAATGCACCGTTTATACACGCTAAGAAAATCATGTTGACGTATAGAAACAATAATATTTTTTTTAAATGTTGTACAAATGAGTATTCGCCGTTTTCCCTTGCTTACTGTACTATATGCAGTACCTGATGCACTTTCGGTTTAGAAGACACCTAATTTTTTGCTCCAAAATCTCTCGTATAAATATGTTTAAGAAACCAAGTACTTACCAGTATATTCAGCTACAGCTGTTTTCTCATGAACCTTGAAGAGTTTATCTTGTTATATTTCGCCAAAGTCCCGTACAGTCGACATTTCCGCAGTGACCACCCCTCGCACTGAGGGCTGAAATACGTTGCTGTACTTGTGTGAATACACACGCGCTTTCGTACGTTCTTTTTTAAACGTATTTAAATACATTAGGCGACGTATGTTATGGTTATTATATATACTGTATGTGACTATTCTGAAATAAATGTATTCTGTAGCAAATTTCTGAATGACACAGCTTCTTCTTCAGTTCAAACTTAAAACCATGGATTTTGCAGGGAATATTTTTTTAGATATTGACATTTAAATAAAACTAGTAGAAACCAGGAGGACATTGCCTCAAAAGGGCCAAAGTAAATAGGGTTAAATAGCCTCCTTTTAGACACACCGTTTAGTGTTACCTATATCATAGCCACCATTTGACAGGAGCTGTCATCAAGAGCAGCAGAGAAATTGCATAGCATTGAGTCACAATTTATGAGAGTTGGATTGTGGGGAAGGTCGGAATGGTATTTTAGCTTTTTAAATCTGCGTCGTTAAATATCTATTTACCTTGATATTGCAGTGATGAAAATGGCAACTTGATTTGATACAACATGCCAGTTACTGACAAGCTTTGTCCCTGTCATATCTGCCATGCATCATGTCCTAGTGGACATTATAAAATTTATATTCCTTGTATTTCAGTAAGCAAGGCAGACTGGTTGATTTCCTTCAAAGGAAGACATGCACCCCACAGTAAAAAAAACACTTACTGACAGCATCTTAAACTTGTTCAGTCATGCAAGCCCTGTCAATGGTGGAAGATGACAGTTTCTGTGCCATGATCCAAACATTCTACAAAGACCACCACTTCCCATCGAGGACCCATTTCACCAAATTAGTGGCGAGAAAATGCCAAGTTAATGACCAGAATCAAATCTGTTGACAAAATCACTCTCACTGCTGACATCTGGACGAGTATTGCCACGGAAGCTTACCTTGGTGTGATATGTCACTTCATAGTGGATAACTGGGAAATGACCACTGTTAACCTGGACACAAAGCCTCTTCAGGAATATCACACTGCAGTGAACATTGTTGAATGGATGGAAGAGGTTGTGGAGACATTTGACATTCCTCCAAATAAAGTGCTGGCAGTTGTGCATGATAATGGTACTAATATCGTGTGAGCTGTCAAAATCTTACTTGACAAGCACAAGTGGTTTTCTGTGCGCTGTGTTGGCCACACCATTCACCTGGTAATAAACCATGTACAAAGCATCCTCCAATCAATAAGGCCATCGGAGCAGCTAGGTGCTTGGTGGAACATTTTTAAAAAGTGAGCTGGCCTGCAAGAGAAGCAAAAGCAGATGGGAACACCTGATCACAAGTTGAAGCAAGACGTAGCTACCAGGTGGAACAGCACCTTTATACATGGTGTAACAGCTGCTGGAGTAGAGGTTGCAGACCCATCTGTGTCACAAAGGGGAAAACAGTACCTTGACATACAACATGAGCAGTGGACACTCTGCTTGGAGAGCGCACTAGAACCTTTTGAGGTAGCCACAGTGCTCATGATTGCTGAACAGTACATCACTGTCTCAGCTGTTCCAACACTGATCAAGGGGCCTCTGAAGGCAACTCATGGTCATCTCAAGTTCAACTCAAGTTCAGTGCAAACATTTCAAGCCACTGCTGCTGAGCAGATTGAGGAAAGCTGGAGACATGTGTCATGGTTTGCGCCTGCTTTTCCTTTGTTCTACGGTCGTTTGTTTTTTTCTGTTCGACGGGGCAATCTATCGGATTTGTTGGTGTTCCACGCCGGGGTTTCCGTTCTTTCCGGCACTTAGTGAGTGCACCTGTTGCGGATTTCCTGTGTCTATTTAAGCCTAGGATTTCCTCCTTCTGGTGCTTGGTTGTCATTTGCTCATTTTGACTTAAAGCCGGTAAGGTATAGGTAGGCACTTTAAGGAGACCTCTTGCCTTCATTGCCCTGCTTTGGAGTTACTTGCCTTTTTGTGCGTTAGACACATAGGAAACACATTTTATTTGCTTTTTCTGTTCCTCGCTCCTGCTACCACTCTGGTCTCTCTGAGACAGTTTTTCTTTCTGTTTGCTCTGTGCCTCTCTTTATTTCCTTGTGTTCTCTCTATCTAGAGTGAGAGGCATTTTTCCTTATTTTCATTTTCTCGAGCCTACGAGTCTCGCTCACCCGATTATTTTCAGGTCGCTTTTATTTCTCCCTTTTTGTCAGTCTCCTTAATATTGCTCTCCAGCTGGGAGAGCTGGAGCTGTTTATTCTTTCTGTTTTTTCTTCCTTATTCGCGGATTTTGTCCGTCTCATTGGTGTTCTTTATTGGACACTTAAAGAATCCCTTTAGTTGCATTCGGACCTCCGAACCATTCACCTCCCCCTTACAACATGAGACAACCTTCCCAAATGATGCCAGTCTTACACTGAACCCTGTGGTCCTCACTAGTTTTCTAGACCCAGATTTAGGAAACTGAAATTGTTGACACCTGAGCAAGGTTCAAACGACCCTCCAGATCCTTGCGTCATCAGGCAATGCTAGACAGATCACTGACCTTCCACAAAATGAAAATACAGATTTAGAGAAGAGTACTTACTTACTGTCAGAGACGAGCAGCGATGAAGTCTGAAATAAATTGTGTCAGTGGAGCTGTGAGCAAGTAAATCTTTAATTTTCTTGTTGAAAAGCCCATTATAAAGATGCAAAACCCCCTTTGGTGTTGGAATGCAAACAAGGCATGCTTTCCTGCATTGGCCAGACTTGCTAAAGCATTATCTGAGTGTACCTGCAACATCCACTCCTTCTCAACACCTATTCTAGTACTAGTTAGAATAATTCATATTGCTATTCACCATTCATGCCATGTTTTGAAAAGTTAATGTTGAAATAGATGGAAGGTCATTTTGTATTTGTTCAGTGGGATCTTGTCAGTGTGTCATCTTAAAAAATGTTACACATGTGCTTGTTTCCTCTTTTTATTTCAAAACATTTGAAAATGAAAATATTCATTTCTTTCAGCCCGAGTTGTGATCATGGCTCTTTCTACTGGTTTACATTAACATGGTTGCCCGGACACCAGCAATTTCCAATTTCACAAAGATCTTTCACAATGATGAGGAATTTTTCTCCAGCTATCAGCAAACAAAAAAACTAAAACAAATGCTCTGTACCTCACATATATTCTTTGGAGGATGACATTTCAGGTAATCTATGACTGGCTTCACACCTCAGCAAGTATATGAAGGTTCCCAGAGGCCTGGAGAGCTCACACAGAAGCAGTGCTCAATAAAGTAATCTACACACAAATTAACCACATGTTGAAGCTACAGGAGCACTTACACAACGGCAGAGGCTCTTAATAATGTCGGCAAGCTTGGGGCTCGTAAAAAAATGGATGACAGATACGTGAATCGGTGAAGATTATCCACAAATTCAAATTATGCAAAGATGAAGGGGATTCAAATTAGATGTCCTCATAAATCATTTTCCAAAGAGTATGCTGAACAGATTTTAGAAGACGTTTCTACGGATTCATCTGCGATAGGTTAGGTCTTTTATTATTCTGGGGTCCTCAGGTGTCCGAACAGCAGTCACTGTCATGGCATGAGATCAGCCACTCTGCTGTGGTTTTTCACTTTAAAAAACGCACGCAAGCAAAATCATAATTTCATAAATTAATTTTAATCTTCATAAAAGCTTCTCATCTACATTTCTGTGTAATTTACATATCCCAATCTGTCCCGTATCCACATTGTGTCAGATTCTATTTTATTTCTGCTACGATGTACTAGTTGAACAATTTTCCTCCATAAGTCATTGTTGGCTTGGTTGTCTGCAGACTCATTATCCAGCAGCTGTGCTGTGCCAAGGAAGTTGGTGCATCGAGATCCTGGAAAGGGCATATGGTGTGAAAGCAGATGTGCCTGAACTCAAATAACTGGTGCCATCCTCCTTAACATTTCAAAAATAAAACGCGTACAAAAATAAAGGGCTTATGAAAAAAAGACCTGTTTTTGAATCCAGAGTCTGTGTCTTCCCAAAATTTTATTTATTATTTATAAGTTGGAGGAGGAGTATTTTTTGTTAGATTGTGCAGTACATTTGACATGGGTTTGATTAAAATAAATTTGAATTTTAATACAATTTTCAAACTTCTGGGGATATTGAGCACATTTGCCAGTTAAGATGACTTGATAGGAACCTTTTTGCACAGCAAACAAAAAAAAGCTTTGGAGGTGATTGTGTTCCAAAGCCCTTGAATTTCAATGGGAATGCAACAATTGAAGTTTCATTCTTTTGGATACACTATTTGAGCTTTGTTGAACGGGATCCATGGGATGTAGTACAATAAATATGGTACTCGCACAATCAAAAAGTATGGAATTAAACCAAAGCCATGAATTTCATGGCCGCCTTTAAGAGTATTGAGCGTAGCGTTAGTTCAGGCAGGTCACGTGAGTGATGCTCCGGTCGAATCAGCTGGCTGCTCAGCTGTAGTGATTCACCTACAGTTGAAGTTGAAAGTTTAGATACACCTTAGCCAAATCCATTTAAACTCAGTTTTTCACAATTCCTGATATTTAATCCTAGTAAACATTCCCTGTCTTAGGTCGGTTAGGATCATTCATCATGTTATTTTAAGAATATGAAATGTCAGAATAATAGTAGTGAGAATGATTTAGTTCAGCTTTTATTTCTTTCATCACATTCCCAGTGGGTCAGAAGTTTACATACACTCTGTTAGTATTTGGTAGCATTGCCTTTAAATTGTTTAACTTGGGTCAAACGTTTCGGGTAGCCTTCCACAAGCTTCTCACAATAAGTTGCTGGGATTTTATCCTGACAAAACTGGTGTAACCGAGTCAGGTTTGTAGGCCTCCTTGCTCGCACACGCTTTTTCAGTTCTGCCCACAAATTTTCGATTGGATTGAGGTCAGGACTTTGTGCTGGCCACTCCAATACCTTGACTTTGTTTTCCTTAAGTCATTTTGCCACAACTTTGGAAGTATGCTTTGGGTCATGGTCCATTTGGAAGAGCCATTTGCGACCAAGCTTTAATTTCCTGGCTGAGATGGATGGGCTCCCCCCTCAGAGTCAGGTTCTGCGAAAGGTTTCTTCCTGCTAACAGCAGGGAGTTTTTCCTTGCCACTGTCACCCAGGGCTGTTTCAGGCTCTGCCTGCCCCCCACAGCCAAATCCAGAAAAAATGTATCCAACAATACGAAGTCGCCACCCGTAGCGCCGTCTGTAGGCTATTAGAGCTACAGACAATTCGGCCAATCATAAAAATGCCACATCGAAATAATATATTTCTCTAATATCTGATTGGTTGGTTTGGCCATATAAAACATTGAGAAGCAGCGAGAGGGGGGTCATTTCTTTGATCAATCTATACTTGTTAGGGTTCCCGCAAGGGGGACCGGACCCAAACGCAAGACTCGGAGACGGCTCAAGGGGAAACTCCACAGGGAGTACATTTATTGAAACACAGGCAGGGGCAAGACAGAGACAGGCGTGGCAGGAACAGGAAGGGTTGGGAACTGGACGGGTCGGGAACAAAGGGGAGGTCAGGAACTAAAGAGAGGTCAATAACTAAGGAGGGATCAGGAACCAGGAAGGGTCAGGAACAAGACGTGACCCAGGCCGTGGGGGTCAGGAACAAGACGTGACCCAGGCCGTGGGGTCCAGCTTAAGGATGGCATGCCGGCCGTGGGGTCAGGAACAGGTGCGGGGGAGGCCAGGGAACACACGCTCAATACCTGGGACGGCGCTCAGCCTAGGGGTAGGAACAGGTGCGGGGGTCCCGCGGATAGCACGGAGGGCCCGCAACGGCACTCTAGCCGTGGGGGAACAGGAACAAGAAGGGAGAGGAACGAGGAAGCCTGGAGGGAACAGGGGAGCCTGGAGGGAACAAGACCGACACAAGGGAAGACAAGAACAAGACAAGACCTAGACAAGAGGAGGGGGTCCATGACACGAGGGTACATAACCGGGTGGACGGGACGGGACGAGACGAGACACACAACGGGAAACCCAGCTCACAAAATAGACGAGCAACACAAGACGGTCCGGCCCTGAACAAAGAGACAGGGCAGACTATATACAAGACATGACGAGGACAAAACGAGCAACAGGTGGGAGATGGGGGACACAAGACATGACGAGGACACGAGAGGAAAACACAATTCAGGTGTGGGGAGTGCAGGACACAAGTAGGAGGGAGAGAGGGAAAACACGGGGTGGACTGTGAGACAAAGGGAAAACCCAGGATGGAATCCGGGTGCCACACAATACTGTCTCTTCTTGATAACTGTAACTGTTACGCATTGCTTAGGATATGATATTAGCTAGCCTAGCTTACTCAGTGAGTTGAGAATAGTGGCGAGAGTCTCTGTCTGGGAGATTCGATTTTAAATAGATTGATTATATGTTGCATCTAGCCTAGTTGTTTAGATTTATATTATTGCTGCGATTCTGCTAAACATCTGCAGCATTGCATTAGCTGGCTGCACATGTGTGTGCGTGCCCTGTGTGTGTGTGTGTGTGTGTGTGTGTGTGTGTGTGTGTGTGTGTGTGTGTGTGTGTGTGTGTGTGTGTGTGTGTGTGTGTGTGTGTGTGTTAGCTAGCCTACTGCTGCGTGTTGGCTAGTCAGCCCTACTTTCCTCAAACTTTGGAATACTTCACATATATTAAAATACACTATCATCTCTCTCTCTCAGCAGCCGTCAACAGAGGCAAGCCCCCCAGCGTCTCAGGCATAAAATATATTTAAAAATTATGATATATATATAAATTGGCTCAGTATTTCATATAAATGAAATGATGAGCCAATTAGGCTACAGTATCTTAGTTTCACATCTAAATAGAACATAGTACAAAGAGATGGAAATGATGAAGGAATGTAGCTCATCTTTAATATAGCCTACTTGTTTCCATATAAGATTAGATACTGATTTGGTATTATTGGGCATAAATAAAGTTGTCCTCCTATATGAAGGGGGGTGGAGGTGGGTTTAAAATGTAATCAAATTATTTTATCCACTAATGTACTGATTAGCCTATGCTTTAGCTTTATATGAAAGCATCTCAAATCTCATCTAGGGCTTTAAAAAAACAAAAATCTTCAAAATGTTCATAAATTAAACATTTTATGTTAGAAAATGCCCTGTGTGAGGTTGTGTAGAAATGCAGGAAATTAGTTTTAAAAGGCTCAAATTTTTCTGGGGGAGGACCCCCAGACCCCCCACTACTTCATCCCAACCTTATGCCCCACCAACATCTCTTCATGCCCCCCCAATCAAAGCAGTCTAGAACCGGCCCTGCTGTCACCTTAGGCATGCTCTATGGGGGTTCAGGCCCGGTTCTCTAAGCTTAATATAATTGCACTTTTAAAAGCACAAAATGTACATGTATATGTACTAAACTAAATGGAATGGAATCTATAAGACCATCCACATTGCTGCTTGATCTGTTCTGAGTGTACCCCTATAGGGGGTTTTGCTGCTGCCCTCACTGCCTTATCCACGCATGCTTGCCTGGATTGTCAAGAGGGCTTTTTGAACAGATCCATACCGCCAAACCTAACTGTTGCTTTAATAATGTTAATAAAAGCTTTTAACTTTCACGACAGTGGCCCTGACTGAAATGTATAACAGAATCATGTACGTGTATCAACATTCTCCATGCATCTTTTGAGCAGGGCAGGGCAGGGAATTGGTGGGGAAAAAAAATAAAAAAATAAATAAAAATAAAAAATAAAAAATAAAAAATCATACTGACTGCGCCTGTGTTTGAATTCGTATTTACCTTTTAGGGTGGTTTTAACACACTTGTTTCAGGTTGGAAAATGCACTAATGTACGTCGCTCTGGATAAGAGCGTCTGCCAAATGTCTAAAATGTAAAATGTAATGTAATGGAACGTGCGGGACATCATAGTGCTCTGTCTTGATGCTTGTAACACCCAGGTCCTGTAGATTCGAAACAACCCTATAACATCAAAGATCCACCAACTACTTCACCGTAGCCTTGATGTCCTTTTCAGCATGTGTGTCCTCCTTCCGATGCCAAACCCACCAAACCCCAATTCCAATTGAAGTTCCAGTGCAGGTGTTTGCATTACCATATAACGTGTTCGGATGAAGCATGGAGGGCAATGGAGGACAGGAACAAAAAAACAACAATTAAGGGCTGATCCCAGTTCAGAGTAAAGGTTCCGCTTCACTGAAGGCCGGTTTACTGGGAACAGGACACAGGACGATCCTGGAACTGAGTCTGCCTGTGCGTGCTCCCCCCCGCTCACAGTACAGTTAGTAGCTCTGCAGATAAATGACCTGTAGGTCTTCCTGTCATGAAGGTGCGTGACAGGAAGCAGAGGAGAAGGGAGCAAGTGCAAGTGCTGTGGTCCATTAGTCTGTCAATCCTGTGGATTACTCTCTGGATCCTGCCTAACCTTTAGCTGGGGGAGCCAAAGTATAACACCCACTTTCTGGAAAGGCAGCAATATTCCTTCTCTCCTCTGCTCAAAAACACCACAAAAGACATAAAGAGACTCACTTTCAAAACATTACTATCACAGCTTATCTGCACCACAGGTATATGCAAAACAAATGTAAATGTTCAAGCATAATACTATCACTTTTGAGAAGGTGCCCATATACAGGGAAAATTACAGCTGAATATTTACTGAGGCAAGAATATTTATTGAGGTAATACTCAAGGATAGAATGGCTGTGCATAATCTATGACTCAAACTTTCTGGTTATAGGCCTGGTTCTTATCCCACCCCACAATAGGGCTAACCATAATTGAAAGCCACCTTGTTAATGCAAATGATTTTTAATGCAAATTAGTTTGTTCTCTTTTCCAGAGTTTTAAATACCGTTCTCACTAAACGAATGCACATAATTTCATGAAATGCTTGAGGAATATCTGTTTGACAGGATCAGGATGCACCCCTTGCCTCTGTTCCGTTTCATTCCACATCAGTCTCACAACCTTTCATGAGGATGCTGAAAGCTGTTGACAAGTTTGGTGATAACAGCCCACCCTCAGACCAGGCCCACAGCTGCACACACGCTGGCTGCTATGAAAAGCTACTTTAGACAGACTCCCTCGTGAGATGGTGTCACGCAATAAACTCTCACAGTCATCCATAAAAATTATTTTGCTCCACTGCTGAAATGCTGCACGCAGCCTTCCAGAATATTCTTACTGCTATTAATAGGTTCCTGTCTGCATGTGTCGTTGTTCATGTGCTTACGTGTCTGTGCTTGTATTCAGACCCTGTGGACTAATGAATGCAATGTCATTTACTTTCACGGCTGAGACCTGTTACATTGAGGGGAATTAAACTGACTCAACCAGCACTCTTCTTTGCATGATATTCTGGTAGAGCAAGTGGGGCGAGAGGAACTTCATTGAACTTTAATTACAGGAAGTACATTAGGAAAAATGAGACAAATTTCAGCTGACGTATCTGTGGCAACGCAATTCCTCGGTGGAATGCAAATGCAACTTATTTTCACATAAGTGTCCACGTCTACACTGATTTCTGAGAGCTGATTTTGGGAATTATGTGCAAGCAAACTACTCTGACCTGTAGTATGACACACAGAACTGTAAACTTAATTACAGAAAGCAATTTAACTGATTAGTTCAAGCAATAAATTACACGCTTGAATCAACAAAGTTCTCATTTCTAATAATACCTGTATCAAGCCGGTTCTCCATATTGTTTACAGTAGCAGGCAATGTGGAGTACTGCTTAGGCAAATAGACAATGGTTAAAGAACTGGATCCTTCATATGAAAGCCATAGGTTATATACATCTGTGTGGGCACTGTTGTTGTCCAGTTGTGCAAAGCAACTAACCAGCACTGCTTTTGTAAAGATTCATCTGGACAAAGAGAAGGTGTGTTAAATGTAAGTCCCTCAGGGTGAGGTGCAGAGGGTTCTTCTTGAGCCATCATGGAGGGATTTCCTTCATAGTCTGCACTTTTATTGGACCCAAACCAGCCAGAGAGAAATGCAAATAAGAACTGGGTCCAGTTGAGCTTGGCAATCCAATGCACACTAGGGCCTTGCTCCAGGCAACCGTAGGAATGGATGTAAGTATTGTCAGCCAGAGATGCTTGAGACTGGTGAGACATAAGACTTCCGCTTAACATGGTGGTGAGCCCCCTTCCCGAGTGGGGAGATGAAAAAGAGCCATGGAGCACTTATCGGAGCCTCCGGCTATCTCCTTGCCGCAGCCTCCCCGAAGCTTGCAGTGGTGCATATTGATCATGCATCTGTTTCTTCTTGTCAGTCTGGTGACAGTGCCAGGGCTGGGAAATGAGTACAAGAATTGGGGTTAGCGACTTGGAATAAAGGCCAATAACAGGGCTCTTTTTTCCAAACATATGGTGACTCAAACCCTGAGTATATTCTAAACACCATCACCTGGCTCAAAAGGTCCAAACTGTGTGTATGGCAGTCACACTCAAGCGGCTGATTGTAATGTATCCAGAAAAGCTCAAAGCTTTAGTGGGGGGGAAAAAAAGCTTTTAGAACTACCCTAGCTTACAGCCCTTTTAATGCACAATGTAGGTTCTGTCAAAATTTCTTTACTTGAGAGGGATTATGTAATAACTGAAAAGTGTAAAGGGCAAGTCAACAAGTGTGAAATAATTTAATCAATCGGAAAGACGATGACTCTAAAATGCCATGCAACCTGACATTGCCATGACAACAGTGCATGAGCAGAATATAAATAGATGTAATGGTTCAATTCCAACCAGGCCACACATTTAAGATGACACAATTCCTTCTTAGTCAGTTCGTCCCTTGCTTTAAAATGAAATGAAGCCTTCATCAGGCAAGGGAACCTAAGTATTCAAGTAAAAGGGCTTGAAGAGGCAAATCATTTTTTAAAATTATTAATACTGTATCCCACACACAATATATCACGTTTACCTCTTCTTCTCATTTTGTGTATGTTTTATAAATTAATCAAAACTAAATATTCCACAGAAACTTCTCCCGTGCTAAATTTAGTTCAGTAGACATTATATCCATGCAAAGTACATGCATATAGGAATTTATTGGAAAATACAGTATATTTGAAACATGATGCATTTGAACCCACGGCAAGATCTCTTCTGGCCAAAAGAATGAGGCCGTAGACCCTCCAATTTGGACATCAGTGACAAAAGAAAAATAAAAAATAAAATGTGACATGTCAGGAAGTCAATATATGGTGATATATGGTGTATCCCTGTAGAAGGAAGAGTTTAGCAAGATTATGTGCTAGCATAAGGGGTTGTCTGGAAATGTGTCTCCCAAACTGCTGTTGAAAATTTCAGATTTTTTATTTTTTTTTTTTTTTTTGTGAAAACTTCTAGAAACAATAGACCAGACCATATTAAGGGATGCTATTCAATCAAACACAAGACAAACAGTCCCAGATTAATATTTACAATAATTACAATTCATTGATGCTTTTGCTTGAATCCTTGGATCATTAATACAAATAAATCTGGGAGAGGTACTATATTCTGATCCAAAAAAGCATTAGACCAGGTATGCTGTGAATACAGAGGCATTATGTGATGTTTAACTTTGTTGCTGGCAGAATAAGATGCAGTAGCTAATATAGAAGAGCTAAAAGAAAATTGTTCTCCTATTATAAGAACTGTTCTCTTACAGTCATTTTTTTTATGTTTAATCCCAGTCAATTTACCATCTAAGGCCTGAAAGAAAGAGCCCACCAGAAGCCACCGTCCCCAGAGAGTCCCTCGACACCACCTGTCACCGTGAGCCCTCCAGAGGAATCCTCAACGCCGCCCGCCACAACAGCGAGCCCAAGGAGCCCTCAGAGCTGCCAGAGGTTGCAACCCCACCACACTCTCCTGAAGAGACGACAAAGGCCGTCCCGCCACCCGGTCTATATGACCCACCGGAGCACGCCATCCCGCCGTCTGGTCCAGATGACCCACCGGAGCACGCCGTCCCGCCGTCTGGTCCAGATGACCCACTGGAGCATGCCGTCCCGCCGCCTGGTCCAGATGACCCACCGGAGCATGCCGTCCCGTCGCCTGGTCCAGATGAGCCACCGGAGCACGCCGTCCCGCCCAGATGAGCCACCGGAGTATGCCGTCCCGCCGCCTGGTCCAGATGAGCCACCGGAGCATGCCGTCCCGCCGCCTGGTCCAGATGAGCCACCGGAGCATGCCGTCCCGCCGCCTGGTCCAGATGAGCCACCGGAGCATGCCGTCCCGCCGCCTGGTCCAGATGAGCCACCGGAGCATGCCGTCCCGCCGCCTGGTCCAGATGACCCACCGGAGCATGCCGTCCCGCCGCCTGGTCCAGATGACCCACCGGAGCATGCCGTCCCGCCGCCTGGTCCAGATGACCCACCGGAGCATGCCGTCCCGCCGCCTGGTCTAGATGAGCCACCGGAGCATGCCGTCCCGCCACCTTGTCCAGAGGCGCCGCCAGACGCCGCTACCACCCTGCCGCCCCGTCTTGAGGCGGCACTAGTGTAGCCGCCACCTTGTCCTGGGCCGCCCCCAAAGGCCGCAGCCCCACCGCCCCGTCCAGAGGCCACAGCCCCGCCGCCCTGTCCAGAGACGCAGCTGGGGGTCACTGCCCTGCCGCACCGATCAAAAGAGCTTCTGGGGCCCACCACCGCCCTGTCGCTAGTTCCAGAGGGCCTGGTATGTGATCCTGGGGGAAGGGGGCCCTCAGTCTCAGGCATACCTTCCTGGCACTGTGTTATCGCTTCATTCCAGAGCTCAAAACTAGGGGGGGGGGATACATAAACTTGTCATTATGTATTCAACAAAAAATAAGACAAATGCAGAAGCCATATATTGCATATTAGTTATGTCCTAACATGTAAAACTATAGAATTGAAAGAAGGTTTATTTTCTTTTTAACATCGCTGTATAACTACAATAAAATGTCATTTAAAATATACATATGAGACTTCACTTCAATAACACCCTGTACAAGCCTTGATTATCAACACAGGACACATTTGTTGTATAACACGCCCTCCGCAAAACAATAAAAATGTTTCACTGCTTTGCATAGGCCTGGCTATTTACGCTCCAACCCAAAGGGAGACATGAAAAACAACAGGCAAATATTGCTTCCAGGATGTGGGCAAATGAAGCACACAAAACTTTAATTAGACATGACAGTTCCTCCTATCGGTTCCATTAAAACTCTGATACAAAGAACAAACCAGTTGAAATCCTGCTTCAGTGCCAAAGCAACAAACCTTGTCCACTTTGGTTGTAAAGAAGAACCAAGAATAGAAATGGTCTTCATATTAAGACTGAAAAAAACAACGTTCTTAACAGTGATGGGAAATGCTTGGGTTTGTATGTTGGGTTTATAAAGTTTTTAGTTATATAAATGGATTGGGGGAAGGGCAGATTGTTGAAGAACATATCTGACATTTTAATGCAAGGATTATGTGGTATTCTATGGCACACTATGCATCAGATTTTCCAATACTTCCAATACTAATACAATCATTCTTTAACCATCCATCACATTAGCAGCCTATTGCTTTAGTTTGTGTGTGAAACAAGTGATTTTAGAACAAATATCAGTTGGAAGCAGTGCTTAGGGTTATGGTTACAGTATGGCTATTGCGTGATGTAAAATAGAAGCAATCGTACCAAACCCAATTGTAGAGATTGCACTGGTTGCTGTGGACAGCAGGCCGTGTCGCACATCAACCCTACAGTGAGGTTTCAGTATGTGTATTTAACAGTCACTTTTGAATAAAAGTAACCACCCCTCACAGCCAAGTTCCATGTTATGGATGTATTCTACTTGTCTGGTACGTTCTGTGTCCAGCTCAAGACACTTCAGCCCTCAGCTTTGATTTGTGAAACTAATAAGAAAAAAAAATCACCTGGCCCAATTTTTTTTTAAATAAAGTAAAAAAGCAAATGTCTATGCCAGAATAGGCTGAACACGTCATGTACAAAACATGTTTGTCTGTGAACATATTCCCAAAAACACACTGTGAATTAAATGTTTTTTCAAAATCATGGTTTATGACCTGCCTCTCACAGTGGGTCTATTGCAGTACTGTCTCTCATTTGTTACAGCAACTTGTTTATCTCACCTAGCCTATCATTATACCAGCCTCACAACAGGCTGTTCTCATATCTAACAATTCATTAGGGCTAACACAAAATGTTCACATTAAAAAGTATGTTTCATGAGAACCACCAATACAGACAAATTGTGGTTAAAATAAAACACCCCAAAGTGAGAGGGGCATTTTAGTGGATAACTGCTGCTCTGCAACTCACCCTGTGAAGCACATCCATTTCCCACATCCCTGATAGACCTTTACCTCCATGTTATAAAGTTCAAATTTAATCACAAACAAACAGAAACAAATGGTGAACAAGAAGAGATATCCCTCCAGAGTCCACGCCTTTGATTCTGTGTTACACACCTGACAGCAGCAGGGCCCGCTCTGCACCTGCACGCCAGCTACTCCATGTGCCTCTGCCTAGTAAGGAACCCGTGATAGGCTATTTCTGGTAATGGCAGAGATCCTACTGTGGTAGATAAAGGGATTGTTGACAAATTTCAGGCGCTGTTCGCAGCCAAGCCTTGCTGCCAGTTCGAAGACTGCCATATTTTCCCCCCGCTCAATGGGAATCACGTCCTCCGCGTTTCGTTTGGCTGTGAGTCACATTTCTGGGAATTCTGGGAATGAGTTCCACCATGTTTATGACATGCCAAATGTGTGAAATGGGTGTCTGTTCCCATGGAAGACAGATCTGCCAACGAACACCACCCAATATCCTGACCCTTATTCAACACTGCTCCCACCACCACGCAACACCACCCAACCACCAGCAGGCAAGACCCCTCCCCCTTACTCCCCTGGACCACCACTGAAGATAACCTACACTATTATCCATCAACCCCCCCCCCACTCAGCAGTACCTATACCCAACACTCTCATCCCCACTCAACAACAAGCTGTAACCCCCACCCAATAACATCCTCACTCAACACCTGACCCCCATAGATCCCACAAACAAGTCAGAATGAGAAATAACAGTAATTCAATCTCCCGATACATATCTGTGAGACAAGATGCATGCAGGTCTTTACATCCCCCAGCAGGAGTATAATCATTTCCGCTGGGGCAGTTCCAAGGTGAGGTCATATCTGTCTGTTGGCACGGCTTCTGTTGCAATCCGTCACAAGGCACGAGGCAGTAGTCGGTACCATAAACCAGGTGGAAGGCTCAGGGCTGCTGAGTGCATTTAATCACTAATCAAGGCTCTTTCCAGAGTAAGCATGCACCGGATCTATTGGGACCAGCGCTGAACGGTGTAGCATTCACTTTATTGCGAGATGGCTGTTGTTTGATGAAATTTATGGGCCACATTTCCATTTCACAGGTTACAGGTCCATTTCACAAACTTATCTTTCTGTTTCTTTCTTCAACCAACATGGCTCCATGTGATAGACGCTCTCACGCCAAAGCTTTGGGATTCTTTTCCACAGCTCTCAGTATCTGATCACTCAATGAAATGCAGGTGTGTATTTAGAGGTTTGGCTTGGGAGGCATACCACACGTTATGGAGACCTAATGATTCTGAAGTTCAGTACTGTGTACAATCAACATTGAAATCACCTGCCTGAGAGCAAAGTGATTACCTTTATCTCCTAAAACATCGCAGCTGGCAAAAAAAAAGCTTTGAATCGTGACGTGGCTTGTACTAGAGTAGATGTCATGATTCCATTGAACAGTGTGGGTGGGGGGGTCGTCTCTTACAGAGAAAAAGCGGAATGGCGGCTCAGTAGGCATCAAAGAACCACAATTTCATTCTGAAGTAAACAGCACAAGAACACAAACTGCATAATGCAAAAGGAATCAACTACAGTTCATGGACAGCTGCCAGAGTCTTGTCAGAGTGTGGGTTACTTCGTCTGCAGAAAAGTGTGCCTTGAACTACGTAGCTTGTAAAAGACTTATTCATTGGACTTCAAGTCACTGGAAAAACCTCAACACATTATTCCACAAATGATTGGTAGCAGTAGTAATAGTAGCACTACTATTATTAGGGGTCCAAGCATGTAGTGCTGGAACTCTATTGTTATTGCTGGTTTTATTATTATTATTCCCACATTTGGTACAATTGCAGCAAAACCACATGATAACTTTTGCTGAAACTTTGCACACATGTAGACACTGCGACACGACACATGTTCAGCGAATTGCAACCCAATTGACCTAATGGTGGCGCTATAGAGACAAAGTGAAATTTTATAAACTTTTTTGGCTATAACTTTTGAACCGTTTAGCCTATCTTCAAAATTATTTTTGCTTCAAATTCGTTGGTTTGTGGCAAATAACTTTGCCATTAGGACCAATGAGGTCCGCCATATTGGATCTTTTGCAAATTTGCATTTTGTGAAAAACTTATAAAATCGAACTCCTCCTAGACCGTTTGACATATCAACATGCAATTCACACCCTTTTGTTCAGGGGACGATTCTATAAAGAATCACAAAGTGATTTTCCTGATTTTCCAAATGTTCTGATTGCAGTAAGCCAATAAAAATTGTTGTGGGTGTGGCTAGTCACAAAAACGTTAATAACTATTCAATTCTTCAATGCATATTAATAAAATGTGGTTTCTATACTTGCACTGACCTTCTGACCCAAACTGTAAAGTATTGGCTCAATAGAATCAAATGGTGGCGCTATAGAGCATAATATATTTTTTTTAATTCATAAAAAATCACCATTATTTTTTAGACATTTAAAACTTGCTGTAGTGATCAATTTCCTCATCTGGAACATATGTATGTCCCATATATGTCGCTGCCATCTTGGATTGGCCGCCATTTTGGAAATGATATTACCATTTCCCTTCATGAAAAATCACTGTTGTGTTTTAAACATTGAAAATTATGTGTCGTGATCAATCACTGGGAGCCACAGGTTGTCTGTTATGGCTTAGTGGTAAGAGCAATGGCTCGGTATGTGGGAGACCCGGGTTTAATCCCCACCATAGATTACTTTTCTTTTCGATGAAAACAATCTACAGTTTCTTATGCTTTTCACACTTAATAATGTTCCTTTCACATTATTGCAAAGGCGAAGAGATTTCACTATATTAACTATTCACTGTTTCACTAGTACTTAAATGAGTGAAACAAATAAAGGTTTAATAAAGTTATTCTTTTTCCTCCCAAATTCTTCATCAAAAATGCTCCATACCCTCCAATAATTCTCCCCATACCATACAACATCTGCAATGGCTTTGTGGTTAGAGCGATTGCCTTTGATGTGGGAGACCCGGGTTCAAATCCCACCGGGTACCAAAGATTGCATTTATTTCCAACAACACAACATGCGCTTTCTTATGCTTTTCACATCTACAAATCTTATTTTCACATTAATGGGGTAGGAAACACTAAAATACATTTGAGTTAATATCTAGGCATTGCCTCAGATTGAAAGTCTCTTTCATGAATGTCTTCTCAAATTATTCAGTTTACCCAGAATTAACTGAAGGTGGTGGTCTGAAAACAGTTTGACCTTTTATACATATTCATATTTAGACACTCACGTCATGCAGCTACATGTGTCTCACATATACCTTCCGAGACTCGATTGTAAAAGGAAACCAATGTAACATGATTGCAACAAAATTACAACCTTTTGCTTGGACCCCGTATAGTCGCACAGCTATATTTATTAAATTTTTTTTGTGCAGACCTGAGTTTTATAAACCACAATATGTTATTCCAGAAAAGAAAAGGAACAAACAGCTGTTGTTGCTTTATCATTGATGAAAAAATCAAGTCAGATCACCCCCCCCCCCCCCCCCCCCCCCCCATCTCCTAACCCCACTTAAAGTGTATCTGGATTCAAGAAAATGTAGTAACTTGATATTAGTTCACACTGTGCATGCACGCGATCTTCCACAAAATGACAGTATCTCAAGGACATGAATTAAGCCTGTAATATGTGAAATGTGAACAACATGCTGACTAAGTGGTGACCAAGGAAGGGGGCCTTAGCATTTACAACTCTTCCTCTTTCACGCCTATTAAACCCTAATGAGGGTTGGAGCTGCCAGCAGCCTCAGGATGTTGCAGAGGAGTGTGTTTCCTTCACAAAAAATCAAAGAGCAAAAACGGGGCCCCAGGGACAGATAATGATGCTGCATACCTTCCTACTAATCACATCTCCCTAATCTCCCTCCGATCCAGTCACTAATCACATCTCCCTAATCTCCCTCAGATCCAGTCACTAATCACATCGCCCTAAACTCCCTCCGATCCAGACACTAATCGCATCTCTCTAATCTTCCTTGGATCCAGTCACTAATCACATCTCCCGAATCGCCCTCTGATCAAGTCACTAATCACATCTCTCTAATCTCCCTCGGATCCAGTCACTAATCACATCTCCCGAATCTCTCTCTGATCAAGTCACAAATCACATCTCTCTAATCTCCCTCGGATCCAGTCACTAATCATATCTCCCGAATCGCCCTCTGATCAAGTTACTAATCACATCTCTCTAATCTTGTTACGGTCCTGGGGACGGTTAGGACCTAAATGCACGACTGGGAGGCAGATTCAAGAAAGGGGTTTTTATTAAACTAAGTTTTGGGGTAGTCCCAAAACTGTACAGGAAAGCAAGCACAATATCACACTGGGTAATGTCAGGAAGCCCGGAACGGACTGCTCCAAGCCGGAGCTGGACTTGAGGGTCCGGAACGGGTTCCAAGCCGGAACTGGACTGGATAGTAGGTGAAGGCAACACCTGGACTGGACTGGAACTGGACCGGGAGGTCCACTCAGGAATCGGGTTCTGGAACGGGTTTGTTCCAAACCGGAACTGGACTGAAGAGGTAGGTGCACGACTCACACCTGGACAGGACTGGAACTGGACCGGGAGGTCCACTCTGGCAACGGGTTCAGGAACGGATTGCTCCAAACCGGAACTGGACTGTACAGTAAGGTGTACGACTCACACCTGGACTGGACTGGAACTGGACTTGAAGAGGTAGGTGGGCGACTCACTACGGCTGGACTGGAACTGGACCGGGACGACTACACCGGTACGGGGCAAAAAGCAGAGGGAGGTTAGTTTGGGAGTAGGCACGGGAAGGACCGGGAGGTTCTCACAGGGGTGCAGGGTTTGACAGGTAGGTAGCTGATGAAGCACGGCAGAGCTGGGTGGTGTGGCGTAGCTGCGGTAGGTCCGGTTGGAGCTGACTGGTCTCCAGAGCTCCCGGAACCGTAACCGAAGAACTTGGTGGCTGCTTCGGCCGGACAGGAACAACTGGAGGGTAGCCAGGTTATAACGCCACCACGGATCCTACACGAGCTGGAGGTGGAGGTACCGCAACACACACAAACAAACACGGGGAAAACGAACACTGCAACGGAGGACTGGAAGCCGGGTAAACTGGAGGTAGAAGGAAGACAGGTTAGCCGCATGCAATACTGAAATGACAGGGGAGGTAAACTACCAAGCCGTAGTTCGCGAGAACTAAACACTGTAAGGGGATAAAATCCCACAACCAAGCGAATAGCACTTTAAAAGACCAGGAGCGAATAGCATTAACACCGAGTGAGGATAGTTAGCGAACAGTAAACAGGGTCTGAAGGGTTACACATGTAATGAACCGACAAAGCAGGGGAGACAGCAGGTGGGTTAAATAAGGGAGTGAGATTGGAATCAACAAGGCACAGGTGCGGAAAGTAACCGGGAGTGCTTGTTAATTAGACAGGTGAGGAATGCAAGAAACGAGAGGGGAAGGTGATGGGCGGAAACTAAAGTGGGAAACAAAGAGAGCCAAACAGAGGGGAAACGCCCAGCCTGAAGCAGAGGGGAAAACACGGACAAGGGAATCCAACAAGACACGGAGGGACATGACAAAACCGGGAAAACGGACTGGAAGGGAACGGAACGTCACAGTACCCCCCCCTAAAAAGGACGCCTCCTGGCGTCCAACAGAAACACCACCGGAGGAAGAGGGCAGGAACGTTCAGGAGGTCGGCCACAGTGCGGACTGAACCGTACAGGAGGCCAGACGTGGCGCGGGCGGAGCCGCTCAGGAGGCCGGCTGTGGAGCGGGCGGAACCGCTCAGGAGGCCGGCTGTGGCGCGGGCGGAACCGCTCAGGAGGCCGGCTGTGGCGCGGGCGGAACCGCTCAGGAGGCCAGCCGCGGCGCCGGCGGAACCGTTCAGGAGGCCAGCCGCGGCGCGGGCGGAACCGCTCAGGAGGCCGGCGGCGTAGCGGGACTGGAAGAGAGGAATGGGGCGGGACTGAATGACTGGAACGGGGCGGGACTGGATGACTGGAACGGGGCGGGACTGGATGACTGGAACGGGGCGGGACTGGATGACTGGAACGGGGCGGGACTGGATGACAGGAACGGGGCGAGACTGGAAGACTGGAACGGGGCGGGACTGGATGACTGGAACGGGGCGGGACTGGAAGACAGGAACGGGGCGGGACTGGAAGACTGGAACGGGGCGGGACTGGATGACTGGAACGGGGCGGGACTGGAGGGCTGGAACGTGGCGGGACGGGAGGGCTGGAACGTGGCGGGACGGGAGGGCTGGAAGGGGAACGGACAGGAGGGCTGGAAGGGGAACGGACAGGAGGGCTGGAAGGGGAACGGACAGGAGGGCTGGAAGGGGAACGGACAGGAGGGCTGGAAGGGGAACGGACAGGAGGGCTGGAAGGGGAACGGACAGGAGGGCTGGAAGGGGAACGGACAGGAGGGCTGGAAGGGGAACGGACAGGAGGGCTGGAAGGGGAACGGACAGGAGGGCTGGAAGGGGAACGGACAGGAGGGCTGGAAGGGGAACGGACAGGAGGGCTGGAAGGGGAACGGACAGGAAGGTTGGAAGGGGAACGGACAGGAGGGCTGGCAGCATCGCCCTGGAAACAGGAGGCGGTGACGACTGCCTCGCCCAGGAAGCAGGAGGTGGCGACGGCTGTGTCGCCCTGGAAACAGGAGGCGGCGACCGCTGCGTCGCCCTGGAAACAGGAGGCGGCGACGGCTGCGTCGCCCCGGAAACAGGAGGCGGCGAAGTCTGCGTCGCCCCGGAAACAGGAAGCGGCAACTGCTGCGTCGCCCCGGAAACAGGAGGCGGCGACGGCCGCACCGCCCAGGAAACAGGAGGCGGCGACTGCTGCATCGCCCAGGAAACAGGAGGCGGCGACGGCTGCGTCGCCCTGGAAACAGGAGGCGGCGACGGCTGCATCGCCCAGGAAACAGGAGGCGGCGACGACTGCGTCGCCCTGGAAGCAGGAGGCGGCGACGACTGCGTCGCCCTGGAAGCAGGAGGCGGCGACGGCTGTGTCGCCCCGCAAACAGGAGGCGGCGACCGCTGCGTCGCCCTGGAAACAGGAGGCGGCGACTGCTGCATCGCCCAGGAAACAGGAAGCGGCAACTGCTGCGTCGCCCTGGAAACAGGAGGCGGCGACTGCTGCATCGCCCTGGAAACAGGAGGCGGTGATGACTGCGTCGCCCTGGAAGCAGGAGGCGGCGACGACTGCGTCGCCCTGGAAGCAGGAGGCGGTGACGGCTGCGTCGCCCCGCAAACAGGAGGCGGCGACCGCTGCGTCGCCCTGGAAACAGGAGGCGGCGACTGCTGCATCGCCCAGGAAACAGGAAGCGGCAACTGCTGCGTCGCCCTGGAAACAGGAGGCGGCGACTGTCGCGTCGCCCAGGAAACAGGAGGCGGCGACTGCCACGTCGCCCTGGAAACAGGAGGCGGCGACTGCCGCGTCGCCCTGGAAACAGGAAGCGGCAACTGCTGCGTCGCCCTGGAAACAGGAGGCGGCGACTGCCGCGTCGCCCTGGAGACAGGAAGCGGCGACGGCTGCGTCGCCCTGAAAGCAGGAGGCGGCGACGACTGCATCGCCCTGGAGGCAGGAAGCGGCGAAGGGCTCCTCGCCCTGGGGACGGGCGATGACCACCACATCATTGCCCTGGAGAGGGGCGGTGGAGGCCGTATCTTTGCCCTGGGTACGGGCGGCGAGCAACGTCCGCGTAACCTGCTCTGACAGGCCCCTTAGAAGCTCAAACATCCCATCAAGACGGCGGCCCCGTCGATCACCAACCGCGGTCTGGCAGGCGAGGGCGTGACGGATCTGCCCTAAAACATCGTCTTGGGAGCTGGAGGGAGCGATGGTGACTGTATTATCGCCCTGGGGAAGGGCAGCGGAAAAGGACTCCTCGTCCAGGGAGCTGCCGACAAGCGACGTCTGCGAAACTTGCTCCGCCAGACCCTTCAGCACCTCCAACACGTGATCCACCCGGCGGTCCAGTAGATCGTCGGTCGCGGATTGGGAGGCGAAGGCGTGACGGAACTGCTCCACAACGTCGTCTTGGGAGCTGGAGGGAGCGACGACGACTGCATAGTCACCCTGGGGACGGGCAGCGGTGACCGTAACATCGCCCTGAGGGCTGGCCGGCGGTGACTGTGTAGCCTTGGAGGCCGGCCGGTGGGGACGGCAATGGCGTCGCCTTGGAGACCGGCCTGTGGTGACGGCGAGTGCGTCGCCCTGGAGGCCGGCGGTCCTAGCATCGCCCGGGCCTTGGCTCTCACCCAGGCACTGGCTCAGGTGCTTCTCCAGAGCATCCTGGCAGGCCAGTTCGTAGCGGGACTGCCTAGCAGCATAGCGGCCGAAGGCGGGGTGGAGCGGGGACAGGAAGTCGGCTAGGTCCTTATCTGGTCGGTTCATTCTGTTACGGTCCTGGGGACGGTTAGGACCTAAATGCACGACTGGGAGGCAGATTCAAGAAAGGGGTTTTTATTAAACTAAGTTTTGGGGTAGTCCCAAAACTGTACAGGAAAGCAAGCACAATATCACACTGGGTAATGTCAGGAAGCCCGGAACGGACTGCTCCAAGCCGGAGCTGGACTTGAGGGTCCGGAACGGGTTCCAAGCCGGAACTGGACTGGATAGTAGGTGAAGGCAACACCTGGACTGGACTGGAACTGGACCGGGAGGTCCACTCAGGAATCGGGTTCTGGAACGGGTTTGTTCCAAACCGGAACTGGACTGAAGAGGTAGGTGCACGACTCACGCCTGGACAGGACTGGAACTGGACCGGGAGGTCCACTCTGGAACTGGGCTCAGGAACGGATTGTTCCAAACCGGAACTGGACTGAAGAGGTAGGTGCACGACTCACACCTGGACAGGACTGGAACTGGACCGGGAGGTCCACTCTGGCAACGGGTTCAGGAACGGATTGCTCCAAACCGGAACTGGACTGTACAGTAAGGTGTACGACTCACACCTGGACTGGACTGGAACTGGACTTGAAGAGGTAGGTGGGCGACTCACTACGGCTGGACTGGAACTGGACCGGGACGACTACACCGGTACGGGGCAAAAAGCAGAGGGAGGTTAGTTTGGGAGTAGGCACGGGAAGGACCGGGAGGTTCTCACAGGGGTGCAGGGTTTGACAGGTAGGTAGCTGATGAAGCACGGCAGAGCTGGGTGGTGTGGCGTAGCTGCGGTAGGTCCGGTTGGAGCTGACTGGTCTCCAGAGCTCCCGGAACCGTAACCGAAGAACTTGGTGGCTGCTTCGGCCGGACAGGAACAACTGGAGGGTAGCCAGGTTATAACGCCACCACGGATCCTACACGAGCTGGAGGTGGAGGTACCGCAACACACACAAACAAACACGGGGAAAACGAACACTGCAACGGAGGACTGGAAGCCGGGTAAACTGGAGGTAGAAGGAAGACAGGTTAGCCGCATGCAATACTGAAATGACAGGGGAGGTAAACTACCAAGCCGTAGTTCGCGAGAACTAAACACTGTAAGGGGATAAAATCCCACAACCAAGCGAATAGCACTTTAAAAGACCAGGAGCGAATAGCATTAACACCGAGTGAGGATAGTTAGCGAACAGTAAACAGGGTCTGAAGGGTTACACATGTAATGAACCGACAAAGCAGGGGAGACAGCAGGTGGGTTAAATAAGGGAGTGAGATTGGAATCAACAAGGCACAGGTGCGGAAAGTAACCGGGAGTGCTTGTTAATTAGACAGGTGAGGAATGCAAGAAACGAGAGGGGAAGGTGATGGGCGGAAACTAAAGTGGGAAACAAAGAGAGCCAAACAGAGGGGAAACGCCCAGCCTGAAGCAGAGGGGAAAACACGGACAAGGGAATCCAACAAGACACGGAGGGACATGACAAAACCGGGAAAACGGACTGGAAGGGAACGGAACGTCACAAATCTCCCTCAGATCCAGTCACTAATCACATCTCCCGAATATCCCTCTGATCAAGTCACTGATCACATCTCTCTAATCACCCTCGGATCCAGTCACTAATCACATCTCCCTAATCTACCTCGGATCCAGTCACTAATCACATCTCCATAATCTCCCTCCAATCCAGTCACTAATCACATCTCTCTATTCTCTGTCGGATCCAGTCACTAATCACATTTTCCTAATGTATCTCGGATCCAGTCACTAATCACATCTCCCTAATCTCCCTCAGATCCAGTCACTAATCACATCTCTCTAATCTCCCTCGGATCCAGTCACGAATCATATCTCCCTAATCTCCCTCCGATCCAGTCACTAATCACATCTCTCTAATCTCCCTCAGATCCAGTCACTAATCACATCTGCCTAATCTTCTTCAGATCCAGTCACTAATCCTATCTCCCGAATCTCCCTCTGATCAAGTCACTAATCACATCTCTCTAATCTCCCTCTGATCCAGTCACTTCTCCCTAATCTCCTTCGGATCCAGTCACTAATCACATCTCTCTAATCTTCATCGGATCCAGTCACTAATCATATCTCCCGAATCTCCCTCTGATCAAGTCACAAATCACATCTCTCTAATCTACCTCGGATCCAGTCACAAATCATATCTCCCGAATCTCCCTCTGATCAAGTCACTAATCACATCTCTCTAATCTCCCTGGGATCCAGTCACAAATCATATATCCCGAATCGCTCTCTGATCCAGTCACAAATCACATCTCCCTCTGATCAAGTCACTAATCACATCTCCCTAATCTCCCACGGATCCAGTCACTAATCATACCTCTCTAATCTCCCTCGGATCCAGTCACTAATCACATCGCCCTAATCTCCCTCCGATCCAGACACTAATCGCATCTCTCTAATCTTCCTTGGATCCAGTCACTAATCACATCTCCCGAATCGCCCTCTGATCAAGTCACTAATCACATCTCTCTAATCTCCCTCGGATCCAGTCACTAATCACATATCCCGAATCTCTCTCTGATCAAGTCACAAATCACATCTCTCTAATCTCCCTCGGATCCAGTCACTAATCATATCTCCCGAATCGCCCTCTGATCAAGTTACTAATCACATCTCTCTAATCTCCCTCAGATCCAGTCACTAATCACATCTCCCGAATATCCCTCTGATCAAGTCACTGATCACATCTCTCTAATCACCCTCGGATCCAGTCACTAATCACATCTCCCTAATCTACCTCGGATCCAGTCACTAATCACATCTCCATAATCTCCCTCCAATCCAGTCACTAATCACATCTCTCTATTCTCTGTCGGATCCAGTCACTAATCACATTTTCCTAATGTACCTCGGATCCAGTCACTAATCACATCTCCCTAATCTCCCTCAGATCCAGTCACTAATCACATCTCTCTAATCTCCCTCGGATCCAGTCACAAATCATATCTCCCTAATCTCCGTCCGATCCAGTCAATAATCACATCTCTCTAATCTCCCTCAGATCCAGTCACTAATCACATCTGCCTAATCTTCTTCGGATCCAGTCACTAATCCTATCTCCCGAATCTCCCTCTGATCAAGTCACTAATCACATCTCTCTAATCTCCCTGGGATCTAGTCACGAATCACATCTCCCTAATCTCCCTCTGATCCAGTCACTTCTCCCTAATCTCCTTCGGATCCAGTCACTAATCACATCTCTCTTATCTTCATCGGATCCAGTCACTAATCATATCTCCCGAATCTCCCTCTGATCAAGTCACGAATCACATCTCTCTAATCTACCTCAGATCCAGTCACAAATCATATCTCCGGAATCTCCCTCTGATCAAGTCACGATTCACATCTCTCTAATCTACCTCGGATCCAGTCACAAATCATATCTCCCGAATCTCCCTCTGATCAAGTCACTAATCACATCTCCCTAATCTCCCTCTGATCCAGTCACGAATCACATCTCCCGAATCTCCCTCTGATCAAGTCACTAATCACATCTCCCTAATCTCCCTCTGATCCAGTCACGAATCACATCTCCCTAATCTCCCTCTGATCCAGTCACAAATCACATCTCCCTAATCTCCCTCCAATCCAGTCACTAATCACATCTCTCTATTCTCTGTCGGATCAAGTCACTAATCACATTTTCCTAATCTACCTCGGATCCAGTCACTAATCACATCTCTCTAATCTCCTTCGGATCCAGTTACTAATCACACCTCCCTAATCTCCCTCAGATCCAGTCACTAATCACATCTCCCTAATCTCCTTCGGATCCAGTCACTAATCACATCTCTCTAATCTCCCTCGGATCCAGTCACAAATCACATCTTCCTAATCTCCCTCCGATCCAGTCACTAATCACATCTTCCTAATCTCCCTTGGATCCACTCACTAAACACACCTCACTAATCTCCTTCAGATCCACTCACTAAACATGTGAAGGAATTTTCTGTTTTACAATGTGTGTGCATTAACATAGAGACAATCACATGATTATCATTAAGCATTTAATATAGTAGATCAATTATATTGAGTTAAGTAATTAAACAGTGTATTATCTGTGAACACTGAGTAGGCTTTAAGCAGGCCTGCTGTGTTTCACTCCCACTGTGTCTCTCCCTTCACAATCTGCAGAGACATGGATGTTTTCGTTACTTGGTTTGAAGGTTAGAGGTTATCGAAAGACTAAACACCAAGAAATGGATACCCTTGTCTCTGTATGTTTAGAAACCGCCCCTTGTGGCAAATCAGTAAAGCAATAATAGATTGTGTATAAATGTCCTCTGTATTCTGTTTTCAAGTTAGAGAGATTCTGGTAAGACTCTCTCTCATTCTGAGTTTCTCTCCAAATAAACTGAAATTATTTTTCTTATTCTATTACATGGTTTTGTTGTGGTTCTGTTTGGACAGACTTGCTCACTGTGGGTTGAAAGGGAAAAATCCACAACAATATGGCGTAGTCGGCAGGATTGCTAACTTGATTTTCTCCTACGCAGATTTCTCTCAAGTCGGAACGGCTTAGACAGTGCACTGCCGGGAGTTCAAACCCCGAGACCGCAACCCACCTTCTCACAGAGTGGTAACTGTAATCAGTCACCTAGAGGAAGGACGGCGGTGACCGGACCGAGGAGAGTAAGACGTCTGGTCTGGGGTGATCAATACGCAATCCATAGAAAGAGAATCACAGGTGAGCCGCCACAGCAAAACGTAACTTGAGGCTGTATTGCGCTCAAATTTTAAAGTTTGATTAGTGACCGACGGGTCCATCACTCTGTGGAGTGATTCAAACTGTGGAGGCTGTATGCTGCTCCTACCCATGGGCTAATATTTCTCTTTTTCTTTCTCTTGTAATGAGCTCTGAAACATTTTTGTAATGTGGTACCATGTATTGTCAGTAGGTGCAAACGACATATTTGGACCAGTACAGGAGAGACATTTTTGCAGAGGAGATGATTATGGTCATTTATACCTGTACGAGACACTTAATGAGGTTGACGGATTTGGAAGTGGTGTTTCTGTTGTAGCTATACCTAGAGGTGAGTGGTTAAAAGAGAAGGAAACGGCATCAATAGAAGGTAGGCTAAACGTTCACCCTGAAAGTGAGGACAATTATCCAGAGGATAGTGCAGAATCTGAAACTGATTCTGACTAAAATAGGCCTAATTAAAAGAAAAAATTAAAAGGCATAGTCTGGTTGTGGGACAAACGCACGACAATGGGTTCTAAAAATTCAAGGAAACAGGACTCTGAATTCACGGGTCCAATGAAAATAATGCATGAAAAATATGGTCCGGCAACCACACACCAGCGTGTTAAATGGCAAAAGTTAGGTTTCCCTGAAAAAGGCTCTGTTAGTCTAAATCAGATTGAAAACCTAAAAATGCGGCTGCGGTCATATGAGGTTAAAAATAGTAAACGTAAATTTAAATGGCAACCCGGCTGGGATGCAGTAGATTTGTGGGAAAAGGAATCAAAATTAAGGCAGGAAAAACAGACCAAGGGAGAAAACAAAATTACTGTGGAGAAATCCCAACAAAGTAATTCAGTGCTATCTCCTGTTGTGCATTCCGGCGGCTCTTTGTATCCCGATGTAGCACAGCTTGCAAGCATACACAAAATGAACCTGGACTTGGACTGTCCTGCGTGTCCTCCAGCTTATATCCCACAGCAAGCGGCAGGAGTTCACGGACATCCCTCAGCCACTGCTCCCCAGGCAGTGCATTCCAGTGCTGCTGCACAACCATCTGCGAGTGGGCCGGCGGCCAGAGCGAGACCTGCAGCTTCTGTAGGCCCAGATTCCACAGTACAGGTAACTTCCCACAAGGGCGAACTGCACGAGGTAGAGATGCCTACCCCGCCGCACACCAGGGGAGGTACCGCGTACGGCCCGAAGACGTCGGCACCTGTGCCGGGACGGGACTCATCCTGGGGGCCAGACACGTACCCTATGCTAGAATGCCCCAATCCCAGGGCAGGACAAGACGACCAGGGTCCGACGGTCCTGGTATATCGGCCCTTGAAGGTGTCAGAGTTACAGGCTGTCTGCGAAGATTTGCCGGATCCAACCCAGGTGCCAAGTTCATGGAAGCTTTGAGAAATCTGGTAAGAACTTGTCACCCAACTGCAGGTGAATTACAAACTGTACTGATTAAGAAACTGAAGTTACGGTGGGGTAACGTAAGGGGAACTTGGTCTACGAACCATCCATACAATGATGGTGCTACTTCTGAGTATGTGAAACAGATAGATACTTTAGAAACCAGTATGAAAACCAAATTCCCTGTTCGTCTGAACTGGGAAGCAGTCAGACAGGTTAAATAAAAGCCTGGTGAAACTTAATGATTTTCTTGAGAGACTTTCAGAGAAGTATGACGCGCACAGTGGAATGGACAAACCGGAAAACAGCGAGACTCTTACTCCGTACGAGACTCAGCTAACCCACTGTTTCCTGGATGGATTGGATAAACACCTTGCAACCGCTATTAAGACCTCCTGTGTTGGCTGGCAGACTCGGAGACTTAAGGACGTTCTCTGTTATGCTGTTCACTGCAAAGAACAGTACCACGACAAGCAACACAAAGACAAAAAGAAAAGCGACAAGATGACCTCTCAACTGCAGCTGGCACAGCTCCAGTCCTACCAGGGGAACCGGGATGGTGCCGGTGGACAGCAGCAGCAAAGGAGAGGCTGCGGCAGACGTGGAGGACGGAATCAAGGGAACAGACAGAGACCCAACTCCATGGGACCCACTACTGTGGCGGATTATGATGTTTGCCGAAAATGTGGAAAAAAGGAACATTGGGCTCGCGGTAATGTTTTCCGGTAATGCTGATAATTGGGACACAGCACCCCAAGGGAATGTTACTTTCCAACATCCTGGGGGTCAAACTGGATTACCTGGACAATGAAGTTTTGTGGGGGACGAGGAAACGCATGCGGACAAGGGTGAGTTTGCTGGGTTCCTTTACCATACGGCTCCAAATGCGTTACCACTTTGGTCATTAAAAGTTGATGGGCGAGCATTAGACTTCATTGTGGATACGGGAGCTGGTCGGTCTGTAATAACAGCTAAATCATGGGATTCAAAACCTCCTCTTTTTAGTGGTAAAACCATGCTCAGCCAAGATGCTGGTGGAAATACCACGACAGAGAAATTTACAGCTCCATTACTGGTGCAAGATTTCAATACGGGCTCCAATATTACTTTGAAACATGCGTTCTTGTTCTCCCCTGTATGTCCGGTAAATCTGCTTGGCAGAGACTTAATGTGCAAATTGGGTCTGAGTGTGCAGTGTACTGATGATGGTTTAACTATTGACAGAGCTGCTACGGCAGAAACTCTAGAAATGTTTTACTATGATTGGGATCTGGACAGATCCTCAGTCACAGCTAAAGCCATACAAATGGCCAGAACTGAGTGGACAGGCACTGGAGACAGACTGACATAATTACAACTACATGTAACAGCACATTTTAGTCGAGGTAGAGATTGGGAATTTGAAAAGAATTGGTACGGTGATTGTAAATTAAATTCGACATTGTTTTTGGTTGGTCGCGATTTCTGTGCATTGTCTGTACAATTGAGCTCAGCACAGCAGCAATTCTATTCTATTGCGGGAAGTGCACCCCATGTGTCGCTGTGCAAAAGCCTCAAATAAAAAATGGGAGGACACAGGGCCATGGGTGAAATTATGTTTGGATACCACGGACTGGGAAAAGACAGGGGAATTTTCAAAATATTCTCCCTCTCTGCGTGTCACTGCGCACCAGTTTCCGAACTCTCTGACAGCTGTCTGCAGCATTCATGAGTTGTTGTGTGACACTCAAGCCTATTTGCATTTGTCAGACCCGAGATTCAGTGCAATTCCCTCTCAGTTGTGGGCAACATCCCCAAAATGATGTGGGGCTCATAGCTGGAGTTACTCCACTTCAAGTAACCCCTAAATCTGAATACAGACCATGCAAACGTCAATATCCTCTACGCCCAGAAGCCGCGGACGGCATTGTCCCCGTATTAATGCGTTGTTAGAAGCTGGTGTTGTGTTCCCTGTCCTGACTCTCCATGCAACACTCCTATCTTGCCTGTAAAAAAGCCTGATGGGTCTTGGCGGTTCGTACAAGATTTACGAGCTGTGAACAGCGCCGTTCAGCAGCGCGCTCCTGTTGTGCCTAATCCCACTACCATTCTTGCACAGGTCCCGGGTAGTGCTAAATATTTTTCTGTGATCGATCTAGCGAATGCATTCTTTAGTATTCCTGTTGATGTAAATTCCCAGTACTGGTTTGCCTTTACATTCAGGGCAAAAAGGTATACCTGGTCTCGGCTACCCCAGGGGTATGCTGAATCACCAGCAGTTTTTTCAGCAGCGCTGCAGGAAAACTTGGAACAGTTCCAGTTTTCTTCAGGCCAAAGTACTTTGATTCAATACGTTGATGATCTCCTCGTCTGCTCTCCAGACGAGCACAGCTGTATTCAGGATTCACTTGAACTGTTGACATTCCTAGCCACACAGGGCCACAAAGTTAAACAGGAGAAATTGCAATTTGGGTTACCTACTGTTACCTAATTAGGACACACAATTTCTGCAGAAGGCAAAATCTTTGGGAACTGACAGAATCCAAGCGATTCTTGACCTCCCTAAACCAGTTACAAAAAAGCAGGTAATGTCTTTTCTAGGCATGACAGGGCACTGTAGGCAATGGATTTCTGATTACGCTGAATATTCTCAACCGTTGCAAGATTTGGCACATGGCCATGATCTTGCGGCTAATGACAATGTCACATGGACAGAGCTTGCTGAAATTTCCTTTCAGAAGTTGAAACTACAGTTGGCCTCTTCTCCTACTTTGGGCCTGCCTGACATGAATAAACCTTTTGTTTTGACTGTTGATGAGAAGGGCGGCTACATGTCTGCTGTTCTTTTGCAAAAGCACGGTGATAAACACAGGCCTGTTGCGTACTATTCTCAGAGACTTGATGCTGTTTCTAGGGGCCTTCCTCCTTGTTTTGCGCTCCATTTCAGCAGCGGCTTTGGCGGTAACTGCATCTGCATCACTTGTTGCTTATCGTCCTCTCACTGTCCTTGTTCCTCATGCGGTAGCAGAAATTCTGTTAAAGCAAAAGACGGCCCATTTCTCACCAGCCCGAATGCTTCACTATCAACATGTGTTGCTCTCTTTGCCAAATGTTACAGTCAAGCGATGCAATGTTCTGAATCCCGCTACTCGTTTACCTACACCTGAGGATGGGGAGCCGCATAATTGTGTTCATGTGTTAGATCAAATTCTCTCCCCCCCGTCCTGACCTCGCCACCACTCCTCTCTCAAATGCAGACTTTGATATGTTTGTTGACGGTTCTGCCAGTCGATGTCCCCTCACAGGTGACAGTCAGGTTGGCTATGCAGTAGTGACACATCACCAGGTTCTGGAGTCAGCCCGCCTTCCTGGACATCTCTCAGCACAGGCAGCTGAACTGTTCGCTCTTACACACGCTTGCAATTTGGCTGAAGGTAAAACTGTAAATATTTTCACTGACAGCAGATATGCTTTTGGAGTTGTGCACGACTTTGGAACTCTTTGGCAGCATAAAGGTTTCCTCACCTCTACAGGGAAAACTATACAGAATGGACACTTAGTGAGCTGCCTCCTACAGGCAATTATTTTGCCTGCTGCCATTGCTATATGTAAGTGCTCCACTCACACAAACCAGACTGATGCTATCTCTCAAGGGAATAAACATTCTGACTTGGCAGCCAAAGCAGCTGCATTTGCCCCCCCTCACACAACTCTCAGCCTGCTCACACAGGCTGCTGTTCCCACAGACACTCCATTGGCCTCTGTACAGGACTGCCAAGCTGGGGCCACACCTCAGGAAAATGCCAAATGGAAGCGGGAAGGCACCTACACTGATGGGGTCTGGCTAGGCCCTACTGGTAAACCCTGTTTACCTCGTTTTTTATTTCCCTACTATGCTAAATTGACTCATGGACGGAATCATGTGTCAAAAGGAGGGATGATATATTTGATGTCCAGACACTGGGACACAAGCGGATTGTTCTGCCCATTATCCTGATTCATGAGACATTCTACACCATTAACACCAGTGAACTAAACGGTACTGTTGTAATGACTAAAAGGACTAAAAGGTATGTCACCACCGGGAATGAAGCTTGGCTGACACCAGGAACTGTGAAGCATCATTATGCTACTAACTCTTGGTGGCGCTATGCTGAGTGGACAGCAAAGCAGCACTTTAACCAGTCTTGTTATGTTTGCTCTCACATGCCTCATTCCACAGCAGGCCCTCTTCTTCAGGTGCAGAATCTGAAGAATGACCTCTCAACATGTTTGGTGGGACTGAGTTCTCACCCAGGTATGGGAAAACGGTGGGAAGAAGCTGATTTCTCTGTGCCATTAAATCTGTCACTTTTGAGTACTCCAGTAGTCAATACAGATTGTTCTTTCCTGAAAGATTACCTAGCATGGCCACAGGTGTCATGGAGAATGCCCGGTCCAGTCGTACTTAAACATAGTATGAAGTTTGGAAGGTGTATTATAGGTAATGGCTCTAATGCGCTAGGTCAATTAGACAATGTTCAGTGTAAAACTGTTTTCTGTGACTGTCCGCCCATGCATCCGGATAAGTGTTTTGACTGTCTGAGTGATTCCTATAGTCCCTGCAGAGACTACCCTGACATGGCTGATGAGATATGCAGGAAGAACTGGTCACACGCAATCTCATTACCTTGGAATAGGGAACAAACTGCAAACTGTTCCGGGATAACACCATCCTCTCGCCTTGGGAGTCGACTGTTATCAGATTGGTACTGGCTTTGTGGAAATTCAGTCTACACTGCTCTCCCCACTGACTTTTGCCATTGTTGCTTTGTATGACTCTACATATGTGATTCCTGACCTTTCCACATATAGTCACACCACACGTCGCATGCACAGGGTAAAGAGAGGGTTTTTGGATAGTAATCCTGTTCCTACTGAACATCGGCTTTGGACTGCAGGTTCGAAGTTTATACAGGCTTTGCTTCCTGGGTTAGGTGTGTTATTGGCTTTTAAAGAGATAGAAGTTACTCGATACACTTTTCTCCAGTACATAAACTCCTCCATTTTGACAATAGGTGCTGTAAAAACTGAGTTGACTTCACTGCGATTAATGGTTGTGCAGAATCGCATGGTATTATATCAGCTTACTGCAGAGCAGGGGGGGGGGGGGGGGGGGGTTGGGGGGGGGGTTTGTGTGATGATTGGGGAGGCGTGTTGCACGTACATACCACATTATGATGAGGATGGCCAGATCATACAGCAGGGACTTAGAAATATGACCAAACTCCGTGACTCATTAGTGGAGAGGGAGGTTGATGCAAATAAAGATTGGTTCTTTAACCTCCTGACAGGTTGGAGGAAAACACTGCTGAGAATTTTTTTGCCTGTTGTTATCTTTGCCACCCTGCTCGTATTTCTTTGCTGTTGTGGAATGCCACTGATTCGCGCCTGTATTGCACACCTCACTCAAGCTGCTATAGGTCAGTACTTACAGCAATATGTTCCTGATCCTGAACAAGATAATATATTCCTTCTCCGACAACTTCCTGAGTTTACTGACGGCCCTATATAAAGTATAGGCCTGAATTATGTACCCACCCTGTCACATGGTTGGTGGGAAGACAGACAGTGTTGTAATGTGAAGTTTTAAAAGGTTGACATTCCAGGAGTTGTGAAAAGTCTCCATTACATGATGGGTTTTTATTTTTTATCTTTCTTTTCTTTCAGACTTTCTCTTGATAGTAGTAATTTTATATGTTAAATAATCAGTAGTACATTATAGTGAAAATTATTTTTATAATCAATTATATTCTATCCTGTTACTATATTCACTATGATTTCATTTTTTATATTTTTATTTTTCCTATGTGGATTCTTGTTATTAATCAGATATGGATGATGTGCGATATTTGCGATATCCGGAAGCGAGGCTTGGCTGCCCTTAGGGGGGTCGAGGAATTATTTTTTCCGGAACTGATTGGGTTTTCTGGCTCTGTGCTAGTTTTGTCCCATATAAGTCCTGAATCTGCCGGTTTTTCAATTCCCCCTGGATTATTGGAGTATTGTACATATCCACACGAGATTATTGTATTTGGTCTGTATAATCATGTAATCATTTATGATATTATTAAAATGAATCACTTACTAATTGATTGAGTACATTAGGTAGATTGTAACAGAAAATTGTTTGTTATCATGGAATGATAAAAGGAGGGAAATGTGAATTTTCTGTTTTACAATGTGTGTGTATTAACATAGAGACAATCACATGATTATCATTAAGCATTTAATATAGTAGATCAATTATATTGAGTTAAGTAATTAAACAATGTATTCTCTGTGAACACTTCACAATCTGCAGAGACATGGATGTTTTCGTTACTTGGTTTGAAGGTTAGAGGTTATCGAAAGACTAAACACCAAGAAATGGATACCCTTGTCTCTGTATGTTTAGAAACCGCCCCTTGTGGCAAATCAGTAAAGCAATAATAGATTGTGTATAAATGTCCTCTGTATTCTGTTTTAAAGTTAGAGAGATTCTGGTAAGACTCTCTCTCATTCTGAGTTTATCTCCAAATAAACTGAAATTATTTTTCTTATTCTATTACATGGTTGTGTTGTGGTTCTGTTTGGACAGACTTGCTCACTGTGGGTTGAAAGGGAAAAATCCACGACAAACACACCTCCCTAATCTCCCTTAGATCCACTCACTAAACACACCTCTCTAATCTCCCTCGGACCCACTCACTAAACACACCTCACTAATCACCCTCTGATCCACTCACTAATCACGCGTCCCTTATGCAGTCACTACTCGCACCTCCCTATCTTCCCCCAATTCAGTCATTAATTGTAACTCCCACATCTCCCCATATGCAATCATTAATCAGAAAAAAATATGGTTCTGCTGGAAGTGGTATTGAGTGGCCAGTAAGATGGACCCTCCCTTTGGAAATATGTAGAAAGCCAATGCCATGGAAAAGCTGCACTGTCGGAGACGCATCAGTCAAAAGATAATTTGACTCATTTTAGTCATGAAAGAGAAGGACTCAATGAGACATCACTCTCTGGCAAACAAAGACATTTCTCTGTCTAGCCATCCTTGACCTTTTGCAGAATAAATCCTTGTCTCTCCACCTCAGCTAATGCCATACGCCCTGGTTTTCACCCCCCTCGGACCAGGCGAGGGGCAGGGACCTAGTGAGGGGAACGGCAAAGGCCACAGCGCAGGACGAGACGGTGTGCGACCTGGAGCAAGGGGCATGTTCATTGGCTTGCATCACAGGGTTTATTTCAGGCCAGCCTGACCGACTGTTTCTCAGGGGAGGGCCTATGGCAGGGAAGATATCTATGCTGATTTATGTCCGGGAGGACAGTTGTAGCACAGTGAAAGGGATTTGCTTTGATATTCCCCCTACCCCAGAGCAGGCCTGTCCCTGGCCTCGATCCAGCAGTGCTTCTGCTTTCCCACTGAATCCATTAGGGAACAAACGCGTACATAATGCCTCTTCCGCCCCCCCACTCGCCTGGAGGCCTGAGCAGTGGGAGTGGCTGTGCGCCGCCCCCCTGTTATCGCAGGCACCCACTTGAAACAGGAACGCGATCATCGTCGGGAGTGAGAGTGTGGCTGCATCACGTCTGTCGCCCAGTGAGAAGGAGATTGCTTTTTTGTTCTTTTTTTTGTCCTGCACGCCGCGTCGGCATCCTGCCCGTCTTTTCCGGTACCTTCCCCGCTGCCGAGTCTCTTTTCACATCAGGCTTTCAAATTAGATTTCTAATTTCCTCATTAGCTTTCGTCCATTTGGGTTATGAGGCGGGTGCACTGGACATGTAAACAATCGCAATGCTTTCTGTGAATTACCAATGAATGGAATATCTGCCCATAAATAATGTGCTTAATACATTTTTTAATTTTTTTAAATTCTTTTGGGAGAGGGAAGACTAGTATAAACATTCCACCGCAGCTCGCCAGCTGAGCTACATCGTAATACAGCACTACTAATTCAGCTGGTGAAGGCAGACAAACTCCCCAGAGGGATTGTTCCGGCGCAATTAATTCCTGCCAACCAAAGCCCTCCCTCCATGGGCAATGTATGGCCAACTGAGCACTGCCCTGTGGGGCTGCCAACCAATGTAGGCTCTTGCACAGTCAGGATTAAATGCCATACCATGTGGTTCTTACAAGCACAGAGAACAAATGCTTTAGCTGAACACGCCACCCAACAGCCCTGCCCCACAAATCATTTCCTGATATGGCGGGCCATCTTACTCATGCTAATTCACTATGGTATCCTGCGACCTACGGTGTTGGATGACTGGCTGACTGGCTCCATTCAGGTTTACAACCTTTCTTTAAACATAGAAATGAAACAATAAAATAGTATACGTAGGAGATAAAATCCGCTCCCGGAGATAACTAAAGAAGAAAAAAACGTGACAGCTGGTGTGTGTGTGTGATTGGATCTAATCATCAGCCTGATCTTGATCAGGTCCCACCACTGTCCAAACAGTCAAGTACACCATGTTGTGTGCATCAGGCTCCTTTGCCAGACCTTCAGCAAAGCCTGATTTGCCATGAAGGAGACCCCTAAACCCATAGAAGGGGGGCTGACTGGGCTGTTCTCAACACTGCAACAAACATTGCCACTGCCAATCATCGATGGGCAGCACTAAGGCAAACCAAACCACCCCCAGCCCACGAACTCCGACCTGCTATTGCCATAGCGACATCTGCTGTCTGAGAGATGTGACCTCCTTGGTCAGAGCAGACAGCACAATGGTGTGTTTCTCCCTCACAAAGCAAGCCGTGATTCATCATAATAGAGCAGCACCTTCATGTTTGCATGCCTTTTGCTCTCAAGCCTCAGATGACTGTGCAAATCAGCATCTGAAACAGCGCCATACCATTGCTCCATGTATTCACTTTGCAAATGAACACCAGAGAACATTTCTTTAGCAAATTCTGTGTTAATACATGAGAGAGATCCGCTCCTTAATGAAGCAGGAATTATTCACAGCAATCACCAATCTACGTGGGACTGCACAACCCCAGTGTAGTCCCCTCATACTGCATCTCCGATTGGTCCTGATGGGGAGTGTCACTGACTTGTGATTTAAAATTTGATTGTTCTGCAGAAGAACACAAGTTCATCGATTCGAATGCACTCAAAATTGTCTGCTCACCTGTAATGTATTTCACCACAAATGTTTTGCTGAAAACTTCCCGTTTATTTGGCCAACTTGTGGATTGTATATGGAGAAGCGGGAAAGTTCACATTTACAGCATAGCAAGTGTATCTGTTTTCTGTGTAAAATAATTTTTGTATTATTCATGTAGGGAAGTGCTTTTTTGGAGTGACCTCTGTATATTGTCCTCTTTCCTGTGAGCTATGCCACAAGCAGCGTGAAAGAGGTAAAGAATCTGGCATTGGCATTCCTAAATAGCTGAAATGCAGCACGAAGGCTGAGATGTTGTATCACATATCAGGAAGGGAAGCCCTGCTGGGTTGAGAGACGGCAGGACAGAAACGAAAGAAAGGACAGAAAAAAAGCAGACGGCAGCCTTCCGGATCTTTCCAGGCATCGTGAGATACAGGTGCTCTGCAGCGGGTGACCAGTGGGCCACTGGGCCATGAGCTGGGATATTTTAGATGAGAGGATGGCCGGATGCCTGGAGTATCACCCATGAAAATATGAAAATACCACATAGGCTTGCTTGCACAAACTGTAATGAAATAGCAGAGGTGGGGGTCTGGGGGCTCGAGTCACATCACTTGACTTGAGTTAGACTTAAGTCCCAAATTTGATGACTTGCAACTTGCTTGATAAAAGCAATAATTAATAAAAGACTCGACTTGACCTTAACTTGGTATTCATGACTTGAGACTTGACTTAGACTTTAGACAGATGACTTGAAAGGACTTGATATTTTTTTATAAAATATTTGTTTTTTCTTTTAGCTCTAGATATTGAGTAGACTATGACAGGTGTCTATTTTGAGTGTCTATGATAGGCTTGCATTTTTGCTAGTTTACCAAAAATGCAGACTTTTTTACGAAAGCGTAATCGCATCAAAATTCTAATGAAAATGCAAATCGCCAATTGTATTTCATTTTCATTCGATATTTCATTCAAAAACCATGTCATAATTAAAATGCAATCTGTCAAACTTGCAAATTTCCATCACGATTTCTGACTATACTTCATGACGTGCAGAGCAAAGTTGGTCCACGGAAAGCCTGAGACAGGCGGTCAGGACAGGACGCAGCCTAGCCTACCAAATATATGTAGAAGTTTTTGTATGATGTACAATTCAATAAAAAATATAATTTTGATACATTGTGTAAAATAGATGATTGTTTTAATCTGTATGTTGCCTAATGTTACATGGTCAGATAGGGAAATATTTTAACTACACATTGTTGTTTATTTAGGGGGCTTGACCCCCCCCCCCCCCCCCCCCCAACCCCAAAATTTGCAGAAATTTTAAAGTTAAACATCATTAAAAATGTATGCACTTAGGTTTAAGCAGGGTGCAGCAGTTTGAACATCAGTTTTAATGTGGAAAATAAAATTTAACATGTCATGACCACTGTCTTTTGACCCATTAGGTATTATTAGTGTTATTGTTATTTAACTTCCATTCCAAACAATCGAAGGGACACCTAGTGGCAGAATTAGGGACTGCATTAAATGTGGAAACTGGGCTAGATCTTTACAATTTCAGATGACTTGACTTGTGACTTGCTTGACCTGAGCAATGACTTGACTTGTCTTGCTTGATTCTGAACACTGTAACTTGGGACTTGACTCGAGACTTGAGGGTTAAGACTCGAGATTTACTTGTGACTTGCACGTGTGACTTACTCCCATCTCTGTGAAATAGTAAACATCAATGACTATCAAATACTTCACTGCCACCCTGACACCAAAAGGCCAGTGCACGTGTGTGTGTGTGTGTGTGTGTGTGTGTGTGTGTGTGTGTGTGTGTGTGTGTGTGTGTGTGTGTGTGTGTGTTGGATGTAGAATTCACAACAATAATGCTGGATGTAGAATTCTTCACGTGAGCAGAGCAAATTGAATATGTATTGATTTAAACCATAGGCATGATGCTCAGTAATTACACTGCACCATACAAATACATGAAAATGCTGCATAAAAACACTGACAGGAAACTTACTGTGCTAATTAGTCAGTACATTAATCAGAAAGTCAAAAGGTTAATAAAACAAAAAAAAATATTTGACTGATAGCCTTGTAAACCAGAAGAAGATGGTGTTCTCGTAGTTAAAGCTGCACAAGTACTGACGATAGGCATGCTATAGGATACCTGGAAGATAGAGCTATTCAACTGGTGGCCCAAGGGCCAAATAAAGCCTGCCATAGAATTTTAAAAAAGTATTAATCAAATGCAGCAAATATGTTTACTATGAACAGGTCTGAATATTCTAGTGACAGAATAATTGTAATAGCTGGGCTCAAGACAAAATGAGTTGAAGAACCTTCTGCTTATTTTCCCTCTTGATTGGACCCATGATATCCACACTCATTACACCTCATTTACCTGTCATGTATGTTTTTATCAAAATTACACAAAAACATGATTTTATTTAGAGCAGGACAAATTTGTGGAATTAGCATTCCGGAATTCTTCCGGTACCACGTGCCAAGCAGAGGGAGTGGATGGATTACTTTAAGGGTTTCTTCCGCTGACTTATACTTTCATAGAGTCCAATAGGTATATGATTTCAGAAAAAACAACCCTTAAAGTGATCCATCCAGATCTACTGGATAACTGGCAGCAGAGTTATGGTTTGAGGCTCGTTTGATACCTTAAAAATCACAAGAACAAAATAACTGTAAAAATAATCGATTAAGATTTCCTATCACATACATTACTATTCATACTATTATATTACTATATCACACTACACTGTGTGGTGGATCACTTTAAGGGTGGTTTCTCCTGACTCACTTTTCCTATTGAAAAATAAGTCAGACCAAACAACCCTTAAAGTGATCCATCCATATCTACTGCATAAAGTGTAGTCCGAAAGTATTTGGACACTCACACAATTTATGTTGTTTTGGCTCTGTACTCCAGCACATTGTCTTTGAAATGGAATGGTGACTATGAGGTTAAAGTGCAGACTTTCAGCTTTAATTTGAGGGATTTTACATCCATATCAGGTGAACCGTGTACCAATTGTAGCCATTTTTATACATAATCCCCTCCATTTTAGGGGACCAAAAGTAATTGGACAAATTTAGATAAACAAATAAAGTAATCATATTTAATATTTGGTTGCATATTCTTTGCATGCCATGACTTCCTGATGTCTGTGACCAAACAACATCAAAAGACTCTTCATATCCTATTTTCAGGTACTCTTACAAGCGATACTATAACCTCTCTACATTGAATGGTTCTCTATGGGAATTGAGGGTTGGAACTAGATTAAGCTGTTAATTACACAAGAATAGTATGGAACACATGGTTAGCTAATGGCTGCAAGTCATCATGGGTCTACGCTATCAAACAAGCCTCAAACCATCACTCTGCTGCCAGATATGCAGTAGATGTGGATGGATCAGTAACTGAGGTTACAAAAAACTAAGGGTAGCTAAAAGGCTGTTTGAATGGCATTCAAATTGCCCAAGATGCAAAAAGTAATACTTAACAAACATTTCTTTCAGTACTACAGTAGGAAAAGGAAAGTTAAGGAGCAGGTTAAGTGCATTAAGAATAAATAGGGATTATTGCTTTATAAGAATGAGGATATTGCTGATGCCTTAAATAGTTACTTTGTTGAGAGTTTTACCAGAGAGAAGGTTGCTAATATGCCGGAAGGTGTATTCAATGTCTGAGCAGATATCCAGATAGGGGATAGAGAAGTACTAGATAAATTGCATAAATTAAGGATAAATAAGGCAGCAGGCCCTGATGGCATATACCCAAGGGTACTCAATGAGTTAGGTGAGATAATCTATAAATCACTGTCTTTAAAAACTGGAGAACTACCGGACAACTGGAAGAAAGGTAATATAATACCAAAGAAAGGGGACCGTACTGATCCAGGAAATTATAGGCCTGTCAGTTTAACTTGCATCACATGTAAAATACTGAAATCTATAATCAGAAACAAGTTGGAATTATTTCTTGAAAATAACAACATCATGAGGGATAGCCATGGTTTTTGCAGGGGAAGGTCATGCCTGAGAAACCTTTTGGCATTCTTTGAGGAAGCTACCAAGTGTTTTGGTGACGATACTCAACTCTTTCTCTCCTTCTCACCCTCTGACACTCAGGGGTCAGCCCGCATCTCCGCTTGCCTGAGAGACATCCAGAGCTGGATGGACAACCACCATTTGAAGCTCAATCCAAGCAAGACTGAGCTCATCTACATTCCCGCTCTAACCTCTCCCCCTCTCAATCTCTCCATTTCCCTAGGGGACACTCCACTGACCCCAACGCCCTGTGCCGTGCCAGGAACCTCGGAGTGGTGATGGACAACAGGCTGTCCCTCTCCGAGAACATCGCAGTGGTAACCCTGGCGTGCTGGTTCTTCCTGTACAACATCAGGATAATCCGTCCCTTCCTCACCACCCACTCAACCCAGCTCCTGGTCCAAGCGATGGTGCTGTCCTGCCTGGACTACTGCAACTCTCTCCTGGCTGGCCTGCCAGCATCGGCCATTAGACCCCTTCAGCTTATCCAGAACGCAGCAGCGTGCCTGGTCTTCAACCTCCCCCGACACTCCCATGTCACCCCCCTGCTCATTGACCTCCACTGGCTACCTGTGATGGCTCGCATCAAATTCAAAACATTGGTGCTCGCCTTCCAGGCAGTCCGAGGATCAGCCGCTCCATACCTCCAAAAGCCCATCAGACCCTACACACCAACCAGATCCCTGCGTTCCACCTCCTCAGGATGACTGGTACCCCCCCCCACTGCATACTAGCACCCGGTCTCGACGTCTGTCTGTCCTGGCCCCACGGTGGTGGAATGAGCTCCCCGTGGAGGTCAGAACAACAGAAAATCTGACCACCTTCAAGCGCAGATTGAAGACTCACCTCTTCAAGCTGCACCTCTCTCCACCCCTCCCTACCTCCTTGTGACCTCCCTTGATTGTGTTTTTCTGAATCCTTGTTTAAGTGGTTCAAGCTGCTAGTTTAATACTTAAGGTTACTTATTGGCTTACTGTTGTACACGCCAATGATCGATATTGTGTGGCCCCCCCCCCCCCCAAAAAAAAAATAAAAATAAATAAATAAATCATACTGACTGCGCCTGGTGTTTGAAATCGTATTTACCTTTTAGGGTTGTTTTAACGCACTTGTTCCTAGTTTGAAAATGCACTAATGTACGTCACTCTGGATAAGAGCGTCTGCCAAATGACTAAAATGTAATGTAAATGTAAATGTTTTGATTATAACAAGGCTTATAATATTATATACTTACATTTCCAAACATTTGATAAGGTACCACATGAGACACTCATTATCAAAAATGAAGGCAGTTGAAATTACAGGTAGTATTTCAGAATGGGTTTGGAACTGGCTACAGGGTAGTAGGAGGAATCTTATCTGAGCAAGGTCCTGTGGGAAGTGAGTCCCACAAGGATTGGTGTTGGGACCTCTGCTCTTCCTTATTTACATGAATGACCTTGACATGGACGTTGAAAGCACATTAGTCAAATTTTCTGATGATACAAAACTGGGAGCTTTAGCTAACAGTTTGCAATCTACTAAAGTAATGAAAGACGATTTAAACAGAATTCAGAATGGGTGGAAACCTGGCAAATGAAATTCAATATAGCTAAATGTAAAGTTAAACATGTGGAAAATAAAAACAAGGCAGGACTACTTTATGGGAGAAATCAGCAAAAGGTAAATTCCGCGCAGACATCAGGAAGTATCTTCACACAGAGAGTAGTCGTAAAAAATCTGGGTGTTTTCAAGACCGTGCTTGATACTGTGCTAGATACTATCTAGTTTGTAGGTAAACGGGGAGCACTAGGTACCCTTTAGTGGTAGGAAAATTATGAGCATTGTTGGGCTGAATGGCTCATTCTCGTCATTCAGTTATGGTTATGTTATTAAAGTGTGTTCATATGCAAAATCGTCAAGGAGCTCAAACAAAAATCCAGTCCGGTTTTTTTTTTCCCCTGGAAAATAATACATAGCCTAATTAAATTAATCACATCAATTAGATGGACCATAGCAAAGCTAGCCTTTCTGAAGGGGAAACAGGAAAAGGAACCACATCAAGCAACAGGAGAAGATAAATTGCCAGAAGCATAAAAAGTGTTTGCCTTCATGTGGTAAACAACTAAAGCTAAGCAGCATTGGCACTGATTAGTACATGGAATGGAAACTACATAGGAAAACCAGGCTGCTGTCTGAAGTTTCAGTGGCGTGCCATTTTGGGGGTACACTTCTCTCTCAAAACCATGAAATATGGCTGCTGTAACCCCAGTGTCCTAGCCAAATCACCACACTGGCTCCCTCAACCAGGTACACCAGGATCACCCCACCCCTGTGCAGCTGATCGTCAATGCAATCCCTTATATCCCCCAGCCACTGTTATTCCCCAGTTTTCTACTGCCAAAAAGGGATGAGCTGTCATTTGACCTTCCTGGTTAAATTAAGGTTAAATAAATAAACAGACGGGTGAGTTGGAAACTGAGGGCACGGCGGACGTCGGCTTACCCCCTCTAATTAATTCTCTCAGCTGGCACACGGGTCTGATCTCCGTGCTTCAAACAGACTGGAGCGTTTTGTACCCAGCTTTGAAAATACGAAATGGCCAGCTGTAAAAATATAAATCCATTCCCAATGGGCCGAAAAAAAAATAATTGCCATTGTCATTGTGTGTAGCAGCCTTCTGCTTTCTGACTGGACAAGCTGTCTCCAGTGCTGGAGTCCCAGATAGCACTGTTCCACCTACCAACAAAAAAAAGCCTTTCTTGCGTATCGCTTATTAATAAATCATCCCAATTTATGATACAGAGAACGACGACTGGAACAAAGATGGGCTCTTCCTGGAGGGTGAACAATATGTAGCAGAAAGCAGTCTCTAAAGAAAGGCTCTACTGACCCCCAGTGGCAGCTCTTGTGTATTGCATAAGACACAAGGAGAGCAGTCTGGCTACAGGGCTACTTAGTTTTGGTTAATTTGCTGAATTACTGAACTAAGTAACTGGAAGGGGTGAAAATTCATTAAGTCTTTCCATTCATTAGATGCTTCCATTTTCATGCTTGCGGTCATTTTGTCCAAATGTCAATTTAAAGCACATCAATTAAAAAAATAGGAATTAAACAAGGGAAGTCATACCGAGACTGTGGTGAGTATAATGTGTGATGTAGTTAGTGACCAATGAGCTGGGCTTATTAGCCCAAAGGTTGCAGGTTCACTTCCCAAATGAGTCACTGCTGTGCAAACACGGCATAGATTGATAAGGATTTTTAAATACAAAATGCAGTGAGTATTTGGAGTAACAGAGCAGTTAACCCAATTTGCTACAGTAAATAAACAGCTGTACACAGGGCAATTATACAAAACAGAGGGAAAGGACATAAAAGTGTAACGAATCAAGGTAAACACAGTTGGTACAAAGCCCTTTAGTGTTTTCAGTTCTAAATCGAGGCCCGAATCATTGCATTAAAATGCTTCAATGAAGACACATTTTTTTACATGTTTGGGGGCCCACAACACCAAATAGAAAGGGTACTGTAGTACAAAATCTGTGTTTTGTATGCAGCCAAGAACCAAACTGTAGACAGGGAAAGCCATGATTATGTGATTCTACACACATACACACACTGTAATGGGAAAATGTGACTGTACATTGAAGTAGCCCTGATAAACAACACAATCCCAACATAATTTTACAACGTAATCATGAATTATTCAATCACATGACATAATGACATAATCACTTGTGACTCATGAGGCAATTACCACTTAATGTTTTATTCAATACCTGGGAGTTTTGGATACATCACCTTTTACATGGTTTATTGTGTGCCCTTATATTTCCAGTACATAACATATTAGATAATCAGTAGTTCAGATTTTGCAAGCTCTTGTCATCCTTTTTATCCCGTATTCTGGTCAGGGAGTACGTATTTTATGAAGAGACGGGAGGTCTTCTTGCTCCTCTAAGGTCAGTGTCACGAGCTCAGCGCTACTGAACTCCAAATCCTGCGGGCTGCAGCGTCTGCAGGTACTTGCTCCAGCCTGATTTCCCTAATTATTTTACCTTATTGGTACAGGAAGTAAGCTCATTAGTGAAATCAGGTGGTGTGGTGCATGGTTTGCGCAAATACCTGCGGACACTGCGGCCAGTAGCATCTGGAGTTGTGTAGCCCTGCACTAGAACAGACTCAGAAATACCAGTTCCAGACACAGCATGGTTAGGGTGATGAGACGTCCCCAGTTTCTCGCGACAACCCCACATTTCAGCCCCTTTTTATGTGTCACAACTTACCCTGAGAAAATCTTGATTTGTTCTGTATTTCAGTCATACCATATTTCAATGGGTATTCTGACTAATTACTATTCGAGCATGGTTCCCTTGCACACACATGGAATTTGTGTGCCACCAACAATATGCTGCAGAGAACAATCTCTCAATTTCCCTATATGCCTGTTCCCCGGTTGAGTTTAAATGCTAGTTTGCTTGCCAGTGCCTGGGTTTTTCACAATATTGCCCAGGGGTGCGTTTCCCAAAAGCATCGTAAGGCTAAGACGATCGTAAACCCTTCCTACGAAGCTTTGTGAACTTAAGCTGCTTTTGGGAAATGCACCCTAATTTATGAGGCTCGTAGATTAAAGATTACTCCCAACCAGTCGTAGATTGTCAAGTGGGTTTTAGAAGCCCATAAATCATATACTTTATTAGATATTTTGTGTTAGTGTTCATTTCATTTTACGGTTACCATAACCACTGATTGGGCATTTTTTAAGTGATGTTAGATAATATTAATTATTAAAAGTAATTTTATTTAACATTTTATTTTTTATTTAAATGTATTTATTTTTATATATTTAGAAATTACCAATAAAATGCATTCCTTAAATAGCCCTACTCAAATAAATAAGATTGAGACAAGGAAAATCAGTGGGGAAAAGATTTTATTTCAAAATAAACTTTCTATGAGAAGTTCGCCTCTGGGGTCTTCCTCTTCTCGTAATGGGGCCCTCGCCCAGACAGCAATGTTGTGTAGCATAGCAGTCACCGTGATGACTGCAAAACATTTTGATGGCTTAAAAAGAAGGCCACCATCGTCAGACTTGTGCACGCACGCACCTGAAACGCATTTTCCACCTTTGTGCCCTCCACAACGCTTCGCACATGGTGAAGGCATCTTCATGATTGGTTGTTGCGTTGGATACTCTTCCATACCACCGTCTCTATTAGATAATTTTGTGCAAGGAACGGAGGCCTTATGTAGGATTGTCGATTGGCTGACAAAGTAAAAACACCTGCATCAATTACTAACACGCATATTCAGGAAGCGTCCTGGGGTGCGTCCCAATATTCTTCAGCTGCATTCGAATAGTCAAAGAAATAGCTCCTTAAAGTGATCCATCCATATCTACTGCATACCCGGCAGTGATGGTTTGAGGCTTGTTTGATACCTCAGACCCTTGATGACTTACAGCCATTTTACCAATCATGTATTCCATACTGTTCCAGCATACTTTACAGCTAAATCTAGTCCCACCCCCCAATTCCCATAGAGATCCACTCAAATGCAGAGACGTTATAGTATCGCTTGTAAGAGTACCAGAAAATGAGATATCAAGAGTCTTTTGATGTTGTTGGGTCACAGACATCAAGAAGTCATGGCATGCAAAGGATATGAGACCAACTGACTTGCCAACACTAGAGTTTGCTAACATGAAATCTGTGGAGTGGTTAAACTTGCGACTTCAACTGTATGTACTTTACAAAATTCTATCTAGAGTTCTGACCACATTCATTTGCATTTACATACCTCAGCACCCTAGTGTAGTTACAGCAATTGTTACATGTGTTGTGTGAGTCCACTGGCCATAATGACACTGTTGAGGAACCAACAGGTTACTTGTTCCAGGGTCCAAGGCTGTCTTGTGGATAGAGGCGTACCTTACAGATCTTATCGTTTTGGCATCATGTGGAGTAAGCAGTAAATGGAATTAAGCTGTGTTAATAAAATAATATTGCAATATTTTCTTTTTTCTATGAAACATCAGGGAGCTTACAAATTAAAAACAAGATGCAGCCCAACAGGTACAAATCAAGTATAGTAATCAGGCAATCACTGCACTTGTTTCAGCATAAATGTTGAGCGGAAAAAAAACACAAGAAAGATTCACTTGTGCATTTTAATGAAAATATGAATTTGAACATAAATTTTAAAAATCTGTGAAAAATATCCTGCCTGGCGCTACAAGTTTTTTCTTATTAGGCTAACCCTCAAGAGTTCATCCTAGGCTATTGTTGTTGTAAAACATAGGCCTACCTTTAAACATTTTTTTTTAGCCTAGGCCTTTTTTTAGCCAACGTAGCTTCATACAAACTTTAGGCTACACATTTTTATGGGTTGCCTATATTATGCAGCCTATATCTAGGCTAGCCTACTGTATGTGACGATTCTGACAACCTACCGTTATTCTGTTGTAAATTTCTGAATGGTAGTGTCACGATTTGAAACGGGCAAGTCCCGTGCCCGAATCCGGACCAGGTTTTTGCGGAATCCACCACTCTCCATACAGTACACCACACAGAAGTAAAAGGTAAAAATTATGTTTTATTGCATACAAAAATTAATTTAAAAGTTTGTCACACAAGCACAATCTGACAGAGCTATGCCCGTCTATGGGTCCCTTTTCCCTCACCGGCTCCCTCTCTCCAATCCTGTCGGACGAAGCCGACCCTTCCCGCAGGTAAGTGTGCCTCCCCACACACCACACGCAATACGCTATCACTCAGCCCACACGTAGACACTGTGCTTGTTAGGGTTACTTAGGCTACTACAATAAGAGCGCGCGCGCGCAGCTCGCACGCACGCACGCACGCACGCACGCACGCGCGCGCGCACGCACACACACACACACACACACACACACACACTCGTGATCACCCCTTCAATAGCCCACCCTGCCCCACAATGCTTACGGGGGGAAAGCCCACACACAGACACGGCGGTATTCACATTCATACCTGCCCCACAATGCTTACGGGGGGAAAGCCCACACACAGACACGGCGGTATTCACATTCATACCTGCCCCACAATGCTTACGGGGGGAAAGCCCACACACAGACACGGCGGTATTCAAACAAGCAACATTAAACACTTAAAGAATAAATGTTGTGGAGTCCTACCCACACCACAACCCTGGGAGGACTACCACAATTAAAAAAAAATAAAAAAAACAAAAACACAAGCTGTCCGGCCAAAAAATAATCACAAACACACAACAGGACAGCTTTGCCGTCCTTGGTGGTCGCCAACCAGGATTCAGACTGTCCACCCCTCGGGCGAATCACGGGACACAGGCCTTCGCTGCAGACCGTCGCCCTCGTCACACGCGCCGGGTTAGATGTGGGACCCCGCCTCTGACAGGGGAGAGAAGGACACACCCGCTGCTGCTCAGTTCCCCGCTTGCCCCGGTCTGAGACTCACACACACGCTGCAGCTTTACATACGGCGCGAACACGTTCCTTACGGCCTGGGAGAAGTCAGTTCCCCCAGCAACAGCTCAGCACAAGATCTCCCTGGTACACTCTCTCCAACACCCCGATCAGCTCTGCAGTCCGCCGTCGTTGTTGGCCGTCAGTTCCGGATATAATGCCGTCGTTTGGTTTGTTTCTTTCTCTGCAGTCGCTGGCCGTTTCTGCTCACTTCTCGCTGTTTGCCACACTCAGGTAAGTTCCGCCATACATAAACACAACTACTGCACACTCATACAAAAGAATAAAACAAAAAGAAGAGAAATTTCCACCGCCAAACACTCAGGAGCTCAGAGGCAATTCGACCTCTCACACTCGCCTCTTGTCAGATCTCGTTTAACCCCTTGGCGCAGATGGCAAATTTCACCTATTTAGGGGGTGCTCTGTTTAAGGCTTTATAACTCCAGGTGTGAGCATCACATAAACTTGGTAAATGGCTTAAATGAAAGACAGGTGTACCATTTACAATACAAACTTAGATTATGAAAATAAACAAATCTAAGTGAAAATAAAGTGCCACAAATGCAAAGAAACTTTGGAAAAAATGTAAAAAAAAAAAATGTTTTTCTTTAGTTTGCTGAGAGCTACATACACTACTCACAAAAAGTTAGGGATATTTGGCTTTCGGGTGAAATTTATGCAAAATGTAAGTTCACGCTACAGTGATATTATACGTATCATGAAAGTAGGGCATTTAAGTAGAAGCATGCAATGGTGATTTCCTCATCTCAAACAATTTATTGAAACAAAAGCCAACAACAGTGGTGGGTATACCACAACAAAAATGTCAATGTCTCAATAACTTGTCATGTGCCCTTGAGCATCAATTACAGCTTGACAACGACGTCTCATGCTGTTCACAAGTCGACTTATTGTCTGCTGAGGCATGGCATCCCACTCTTCTTGAAGGGCGGCCCTCAGGTCATTGAGGTTCTGGGGTACAGAGTTACGAGCCTCTACACGGTGAGTCAGCTGATCCCATAGGTTTTCTATGGGATTCAGGTCTGGAGAAAGTGCAGGCCACTCCATTTGAGGTACCCCAGTCTCCAGCAGCCTTTCCCTAATGATGCGACCTCGATGAGCTGGAGCATTGTCGTCCATGAAGATGAAATTAGGCCTGTGTTGTTCATGCAGGGGCACAATGACTGGATTAATGATGTTATTCAGGTAGTATGGGCTTGTCACTGTACCATTCACAAAGTGTAGGGCAGTTCTGTATTGACTAGACACACCTGCCCACACTGTAACACCGCCACCACCAAAGGGTCGTCTGGTGACAACAGTGGCTGATGCATAGCGCTCTCCTTGACGTCTCCAACATCGTTGGCGGCCATCATTTCTGCTCAACGTGAATCGACTTTCATCAGAGAACAGCACTGAGGCCCACTGGTCCCTCGTCCAGCGTAAATGCTCCCTGGCCCATGCAAGACGATGACGCCTGTGCCTGGTGGTGTGGTCAGGTACCCTTGCAGGTCGTCTAGCACGCAGACCACGCTGATGTAAACGGTTTCGAATGGTCTGACGTGACACTTGGGTGCCTCTCACCTCCCTTAAATGTGCCTGGAGTTGAGTGGCATTCATCATCCGGTTCCGCAGGGCACTGTTCACAATGAAGCGGTCATCAGTGTGGGATGTGGCCAAAGGACGTCCACTTCTATGCCTTTCTGTGACTCTTCCAGTCTCTCTGTATCTCTGTTGCAACCTGCTGATGACACTGTGACACTCTAAGCTCAGTGGCCACTTCCCTCTGAGAACACCCTGTTTGAAGCCTCGCAATGGCGAGGTACTGTTGATCAATTGTTAGGTGTCGTCTTGGTCTCATGATGTCAAAATGTGAACAGCATGATGAAGAGGACTGTTTAAATACCAATTCTAATTGAACCAGGAAATTTATTGGTCGATTCATGGATCAAACACCTGTTGTGAATTTTGCCGTTCAGCTCCTTGTTAGAGAACAGCAAGTTGTGCAAAAAGTACTGAAACATTGAATAGTTGGACATGTGCATTCAAAAGTTTAGAGGTGGTCAAATTTATTTCACCTGTAAAGGTTATAGTGCATTTTAGGTTCATCCTGAAATTTCACCCGAAAGCCGAATATCCCTAACTTTTTGTGAGTAGTGTAAGTGAAATCGGTAATATATATACACATCTCCTGGATCATAAACTCCATTTCCAAAAGTTTTGCAAAATCTAAGGATGATATGCAGAACTACTAAAGGTCTATGATGCAAAATATAGCAGTGTACCCTGTTGTACATTAGTGTCTCCAAATCTATCCAAATGGCTAAATTGTACACTGCTGTAAATAAAAAAAATTATGATATATTTAACTACAAATCAACAGTTTGGGCTCATAAAACTCACTTTTGCATAATTTCCAAGTGGGAATTACGTATTTTCATCAGTATAGGGGGGTTGATATCTATGGGTCCAAAACTTTTGTCCATTATAACGCATATACATTTGCTCCTTCTGGTGGATTAAGATAAAAAACATTGATATCGCAGTGTCACATACACCTAAATATGTTGCCTAGTCATTCACTCTTGTACCTCAATAAAACATCACTTGTCCCTGTACTCTACAGTATGTATACTTTTGTCCTGGGATTGCATTTTTCTGTAGTATTTTATTATTATTTTCCTTTTCATAATGACTCCAAGGACATTTTTACCTTAATCTACCACATATCAGCACACAGTAAATTGGAATGAGCATTTGGTCATGCCCTAAGAGACAAGTATATACGCCATAGCCTATATTATGTATAACATGAACATAAAATAGTATTCCACCATCTGCAAAATGCTGCCAAATGTTCTATCTTCAATGAACATCGGTAGCCTACATCAAAAATACATTTAACGATTGCACTACAGTATGTGAAATGCACTCAAAATGCGAAAATAAAAATAGGGCTATCAAACATATTGGAAAGACAGTGATCCAGTGGAAACACGAACATACATATGTAGCCAGCGAGACCAACGGCATTTTAGACGCAAAAATATTTACATGGGAAGGGAAACTCCCCTCCGTAATGCGTATTCTATAGAGCTTTAACTAGACAGTTAAAAACGAAAACTGCCGTTATGCTGGGCTGTAGTAAATTGCTCAAAGCACCCAAAAAGACATGGCATATACCGTTGCTAAGATTATAATGTACTCTATTGGATAAAAAAGCCAACAATTAAACCAGAATGAATGAGACAGGCTTACAGGGCATGGGGGGTATTACGGTTCAACGTTTCAGATAGTGTAATAGCGGTATAAAGTGTTGTATATTTTTCAAACCGATTGTACCAGACAATAAATGACCAAAGGGGTTAAGCCAGGTGCGCTCAATATATTCCCTCAGGGAACCCAGCCCCTGCGTTCCCCTTACAATCACCCGATTCCCCAATGAGTACCATCCATTCATCCAATCCTCCATTCGTCCAATCATTCACTCGGTTCCCCAATCATTCAATCCGGCTCCGCAATTATCTCAAACCACCGCAGAAACCCCATACATTCCCTCTCTCACTGAGGGAGACCGTGAACATGTTACAGTAGCCTACAGCCTCTTCTTCAATTCGAACTTTAAAACATGGATGTGCAGTGAATAGTTTTTGAGATATGACACAATTAGTAGGGCCTAGATGAAAATAGCTTCTAGTGGGGCAAATGGGGTTAACTGATTTTGTAAGTCCTTCACTTGAATTGAACAACTGTTGCCTTGTGGATACCACAGACTCAAACTGCAAAAGAGACAAGACAGAAATAGTACCAAAAATTAAAATTAAAATTTGCCAATCCAGTAGGTTGCCAGGCTAGGTAGCCTACGTGAGTAACCAGCTAGTGACCAGCCAATTCAGTTGCAAATCCACTGGGTAGCTATGATAGGCATGCGAGTTACCATGCAGCCTAGGAATGCTAGTGACCAGCTAAGTCAGTCGCAAATCCAGTGGGCAGCTATGCTAGGCAGTTACCAGCCTCGGTGAATCAAGCCGGCTTCTCATTCACTACCGCTGGACTCTCATTTACATTAGTTTTAATAGGATACATCATAAAATAAAAAAATTAAACAAAAAACCTTATAGGCCTACAGCATGAATCTCAAGTAATCAATTCACTTGCAAGATAGCTTTGGCTACCCACACACACTAAATCGAGGACGATGGACGTCCACCCAAATTCCCATAAAGACACATTCAAAGGCAGAGGTTATCGTATCACTCGTAAGAGTACCAGAAAATAAGATATCTAGAGTCTCTAGATATCTTTTTATGTTATTGGGTCACAGACGTCATGGCATGCAAAATATAGTCATCATATTTAATATTTAGTTGAATAAGTTTATTTGTCCAATTATTCTTGGTCCCCTAAAATGGGGGGGGGGGGGGGGATGTATAAAAAGGGCTACAATTGCTACACGGTTCACCCAATATGGATGTAAACACCCTTAAATTAAAGGGGAAAATCTGCACTTTAACCCGTTCCATTTCAAATCCAATGTGCTGGAGTACAGAGCCTAAACAACAAAAAATGTGTCACTGTCCAAATGCTTTTGTACTGTACAACATTTCAGTACTCATTTCCCCATTGACCTCCCTGTAGTGGAATGTACAACCAGAAACCATAACTAGAGAATTACTTACCACGTGGAAGCACTTTCCAAGAATGTTCCGATTGCCAGTTAACCCCCCCCAGAAGAACCAGGTTTTAAATGGCAGGTCAGTTTCTCTTGCAGTTAGCTCCCAAACCTTGTGAGTGCAGCATGTGAGTGCAGCATGTAAGCGACATCCACCAAAATGATAGTACTCAACTATTTCTGTCATTGCAAGTTGATACTTGAAAATAAATAAAGCTTTTAATATTTAATATAGGGCCACGTAACTTCAGTCATCCATACTTTTTCAGGTACCATTTCATTAAAATTCCAAAGTCAAACAGAAACCCCCCCCATTATATGCACATACCAATTAACACGAATACTTATTTTCATGTTCATAGAATCATACAGCAGGCATTAAGATTCAACAGTGTTCACTTATGACATGTATGGGGGAGGGATGACAGTACTTTAGCGCTACATAACTGACAACTGTTTGGGTTTGAGAGGAACTGCATTTAAAGCAATTCCAAGCAAATATGACTGGCACCCATAAAGAAACTGCAGATCACTTCTAAAAAAAAAAAAAAAAAAAAAAAAAAGTCAAGCTAAAAAAAGGTGTAAAAACACATCAAAAGTCAAATCCACTTTTAAAATAGAGATCACATGTTTTGAGGGAATGCTCAATAGCCAACTGCTTTCAGGCGAGGTACTTAACGCCATTGAAAAAAAGTTCTTCCACAGAGCACAAGTGCTCATCACAGCTGTCATAGCCTCAAACACTGTACCACTACATTAATGATTGGTCAATTAAGTATATGCTGCCACAAAGTTGAGTAGGTATTCAGATATAAAATGACTTACTAAATGGCACTTCTCTTGTTGACAGGACATATTTAAGATGTGAAAACAGACAAACACCTTAAACCAGACCACATTAGACTGCATGTCCTTTCTGATCAACAGGAAAATGGTGGAAATGAACAACTCCATTCAGCTGCTTTTGAACGAATGCTCACTTTTATTAAATGAAGATGTTTTCATTCACTTGTACAAAAACAAATGCATTCAGCAAGTTCCCAAAGTACCCATTGCATGAGCTTCAGGAACCTTTGACCTCAGGAATCTCCTACAGGTGTACAGATCCAAGATAAATTAAATACAAAAGTATGCCATTCCACTACACTGACATCACAATCCCTCATGTTTGAGAGAAAAAAAACTGAGAAATTTAAAAGCTGCCATTACATCAGCAAATAAGAATTCTGAGTGGTGCAGCTCTAAAAAGACAATATAATTTGATCTTCTGGCTGGACCGAACAGGCATTGCCCATCGTCCAAAAAAAGGCTCCGCTTCAAATAATTGGTTTAGGTGAAGATTACAAGTTGGCCAAACTGGCAAATGGTTCACCATAAAAGCAGAAGTACATTTTTTTTTAAAGTCTGAATTTAAGCATGTACAGAACGTTTTTTTTCCCCTCCTTTGAACTTCAGCATCACGCCTCCACCTCAAGTGTTTTAGGTACATCCCCTCTGGTTCCTTACAAGAATGGGGGAAGGGCCCTTGCATTAGCCTTTGATTGTTATTTAGTCCAGTACTATGAACAGGGCAACAGGAACACAGCAACGCCATGTTAAAAGGTGAAAACCTAGGAAACTCTATACATAATGGTCCCTTGAGCCGTTGTCTGCGACTTGCGCATTGAAAAGTCAATGATGCTTTAGTTGAAGTTTACCCACCCCGCATAGAACTGCACTTCCATTACCGGAGATCTGGCTTGGTACTAACGGCAGGTGGGAGTTCCATCCATTGGTCCAGTTTTAACGTCTCTTCTCCTTCCTGTCCGACCTGCGATCCCTGTCATTGCGAGAGGATCGCTGGTCTGATGCCGACCTCTTCCTGTCTGACTTGGAGCTCTTGTCCTTGGAGCCCTTGGTATCGCGACTGCCACCCTCGGACGGCTTGCGGTTCCTGTCACTGGCCGCCCGTGGTTTCCCACGCTCCCTGTCCCTCTCAGAGGGCCGCCTCCGACTCTTCCTGTCCCGGTCCCGCCCACTGCTGGCCCCACCCCTGCCACGACTGCGGCTCCGGCTGCTGGAGCTGCTGCTGGAGGAGGAGCTACTGCCAGAGGAAGAGGAGCCAGAAGAGGAGCCACTGGAGCTGGAGGAGGATCCGGAGGAGGAGCTGGAGCTGCTTCGGCTCTTCTTGTCACGGGGTCTCCCACGGCTGTTTCCCTGGGGCCCTGGGGCCTTGACCTTGGGTTCAGGCTGCAGTGGCTGGGGGTCTTTATTTGGCCTGGGAACAAGGGTTTGCTTGGGTTGCTCGACAGCGCCACCCTGCTGGGGAAGTTGGGTCTCAGGGACTGTTGGTGTGGAAATTTCTATGGCAGACTCCACCGCCGGTATCATCTGGGCTGCTGGGGCTGCAATTTTGGCTGCATTCTGGGCTTCGAGGCCATTCTCCCGGCTGTCCGACTCCATGGAGTCCTGGGGTGGGTCTGCTGGGAGCACCACCTCTCTCTCTACCTCAACCACCACCCTCCTGTCATTACCTACCTCCATATCTACTGCAGTTGGGCTCTCATCTACAGATTCCTCCATTTGCTGGTGTCCATCTCCTTGCTCTACGCCCCTGACATCTGCAACAGCCACCTCCTGCTCTCCCCTCATGACCTCTACTGTCCCTACATCCCCATCCTCCTCTTCCTCTTCGTCTTCCTTATTTGTCTCTGCCTGTTGCTTCAGCTCCTGCACAGGGTGTTCCTCCTCTTGCTCTTCTTCCTGTTCTCCATCACTCAGCACTACACTCACCTCCTCCCCTACCTCCTCCATCTCTACATCATTCTTGTTTCCCATGTGTACCTCCGCCTCCTGGCTGGCCGGCTTACACTCCGCCTTCCGCTCTTCTCTCTGATTGACCTCTTGGAGTTTGTCTCGCATGGACAGGCGCCAAGGCGGACGCACCTCCATCTTGTCCAGCTGGTCAGCGAACTCTGTGCGCCTCTCCTCCAGCATGACTGCGAGGAGGACAAAGAGTCACATGTCAAGAGACATTTAAGAGTCATCCTGGATTCAAGTCATTACTTTGATGAAAATGATTACCAATATTGAATACAACTGAATTACACAAAAGGTCATGAGGGAGCTGGATGCTTACCATTCATTTTTTTCTGAGACTCCTCTAACAGCTTGTGGGTGGCTGAGCACATTCGTCCAGGAATGTAGAAAATTGGTGGCTTCGTTTTTGTGCGGATGTATTTCACAATTTTTACATTGTGGATGTTCCACTCATCTTGCTGCAAAACAAAACAATTTTTAAAGCGATTTGCTTAATATTAAACAAAATGTTCCCGAAGGAAACTGCTGCAATAGCGGCTGCTTACCAACTGCGCGAGTTCCACTTTTTGTTCGAGAAGTCGGAGCTCAGTCTGCTTGGCTCGGCGCTCTTCAAAGAGCTCCCGTCTCTCGCTCTCCACTTTCTTGCGTTCCTGCTCTGCTTGGACTTCCAGCTTTTGTTCGATCTCCAAACGTCTTTTTTCCTGCAACAATGGGTTTATATTATTATCCTGCCATGTCTGAATTACTATCATCTATTAAAATGCTACTATCAAAATGCATCATTTCAAAAAGTGTGACTTGTCAGTGAATAGGATTTCAAGCTTGGCGCTTTACATGGACATCAACATTGAGTTAGACAAATGGTAATAAGCAGAATTTACTTCTAACGCAGAATGATAGTACAAACAGTAAAAAGAAAACCAGGTTGTAAACAAGCAATAAGCTTTTCATTTTTGTTGCCTGCAAGGCACATTTCAACAATAAATCTTAATGTGTAGAGGTGCATTCCAAACCATTTTATATCCAAATCAATGTCTGGTTTCATACACTAGCACACTATCAAAAAGATAATGATCATAGAAAATTAATGTCCAGAGACCGTAACATTTACCAACGCAGACATACTGCTCAAAGCTCTCTTTTCACATACAGGGTCGGAGAAAATCAATTCACTGTAATGAACTGCATTTAACCCTTTGAGTAGTACGGTCACATGTGTGATCATTCTAAAATGCATTCTAGAATTCTAATTAATTATAATTGATGACATCATAAAGGGTTATCAATGCAAAATTGACTATTCCAGAATAGAACACTATGAATTGGAACTAGAACTCAAAAACGTACTCCTCAAATTAATTTAAGATTTTTAAAAATAATTTTTTACTTTACTTATCCCCCGTCATTATAGTAATTGGCTCTATGCACGCAATGCTTCCAGGTTTGTCTCTATGACCAGAAAAAGAAGGACGACAATGACAACATCACAATGCGGAAGTTCAGTGTTCTTTCTAACAATGGGACCAGCAGCCTAGTGAGCCTACGCCGAGAGACTATTTTTAGCAGCGCGTCTGACCGTGCAGCGGCGCCGACAGCAGACTTGTCGAATTACCCTTAGGCCTACCTATTATTGGGCCCTCTTTTTGGATTTTTGGAATAGAAACATTGTTGTCCCCCTACCATCCCCTCTATTAGACCACAGAGGTGCTGCACATTTAACTAAGTTAACGTTATAGTAGCGACTAACGCGTTAGCTAGTAAGCTAACGTTGTCATACAATTTCTTCTTACGATAGAAAATCCCCTAACGTTAGATAGGCTAGGCTACTTGTTTACATTCTCGGAAGGATGTTTACCACGGCGGCACTTTCGCTACAAATTATAATTATCGTGAAATAGCCTATACCCTCGAAAACAAAAAAATAAAGAAAAATACTATGCTGTTGCTGCGGACCGGTTTTGCCGGCTGCGCCTCGGGCAATTTACTACCTCCGCGTCGGGCATTTAAACTGTGTAATGCCCGGCTCCTCGGTCATTATTCCGCTTATACCATGGTTACCAACAATTATTATATATTGTTACATTTATATTTATTGATTTTTATCGACTTAATCAGCTGAAATTTAAATATCCTTCCGAGGCCATTTTGGCATGTTGTTTGCCGTTGTCATGCAAAACTGCACGTTGGTAGTTCTATTTGAACAGAAAACATCTCGTTGCTAATTCTATTTCTGGTTACTAGTTCTATTTTGTCCGTAGTTATGCAAAAACCTCTCGTTGGTAGTTCTGAAAACAACTGATTCTATAAGGAAACAAATAGTTCCTTCTCAACTTTATACCATAAAATTAGCACCAATTTTGGTTATTTTTGTCATTTGTTACATTATTTAAGAAAATTTCATGAAACCGCAACTCAATTTACCTCCCTCTCCCCGTCTTGCTTTTAAAAAATGCTTTGGTCACGCAGCCTATTTTAAACAGCCTAGGCTAAGGAAATTGCATTTCAGATTTGCATCATGAGATGGGAACATCTGAAAAAATAGCCTACTGTAGATACAGAGTTTGTTACTGTTAGATGTAACTTGTCATATCTAAGACATTTCGCTGGATAAAATGTTTTTTTAATACACAGATTAACGTGCTTTGTGAAGTAACTTGCTCGCATTCGCAACCAGCGTTGCTCACATTAGCGTTACATTAGGTAAAGCCCTACTATGTTACGTTCATATTTCCAAACTGAATAAATACTGCACCTCTAACCACAAAACTTCTTTGCTAGATTAAAGTTGTTGTAACTAAGATATTTGGCGAATACAAACATTTTAAATAAGCGAATTTAGCGTTATTTGCCGGCATTATTACTCAGCTGTTGGTGTTGCTATGGTTACCATTCAAAAAAGTGTCGCCTCCAATGGCGCTGGCAGCAGATAACGTAGACGGCGTATTAATTTAGAACGGTGATTAAAATGTTGCCAGCGCTACTTCATTGCCGGGCGGTTACACAAATTAAATGCCCACCCTCCAGCCAATCAGAATCGAGTATTTATCCAAGCCATGGTATAAACAAATTAAATGCCCACCCTCCAGCCAATCAGAATTGAGTATTTATCCAAGCCATGGTATAAACGGTTTTAACTGCACTCAGCTGAAGCACTCTTCGCCTCAACATCGTGCGGTTAAAACCGTGTAATCCACACCTCGGAGTGGATTATTGCGCTCATACCATGGTTACCAACAATGATTATATATAGTTACTTTCATATTTATTGATTTTTATTAATTTAATCAGCTGATATTTATATATCCTTCCGCTGTCCTTTCTCCACGTTGTCAAGCAAAATTGCTCGTTGGTAGTTCTTTTTGAACTGAAACCCCCTCGTCGCTAATTCTATTTCTCGTTACTAGTTCTTTTTAAGTGCGTTGCTATGCAAACCCTCTCGTTAGTTCTGAAAACAATTGATTCTATCGGGGGGAAAAAATTGTTCCTTCTCGGTTATAACATACAATTGACACCCATTTTGGTTAGTTTTGTCATTACATTATTTAAGAAAATTGTATGAAACCATAACTCAATCAGATTCAACATTACCTCCCTCTGTCTTGCTTTTTAAAAATGGTTTGGTCACGCAGTGTGTAGCAGATTCGCATCATGATGTCCTATGCATGGGACCATCTAAAAAATACTATGGAGTTTGTTAGATGTAACTTATCAAAGAATTTTCGCTGGATAAAAAGTTTTCTACATATAGCCTACAGGCTACAGATTAGCATGCTTTGTGAAGTAGCTTGCATTCACAAGCAGTCGTTACATGCAAATTCCTACTATGATAAATTCGTATTTCCAAACTGAATAAATACTGCAATTCTAACCACAAAAATGTTTTGCTAGATTAAAGTAGTTGTAACTGAGATATTTGCCGAATACAAACTTTTTTTTATCTGTAGATTGTTTTTTACCAATTTTTATAAATCAGATGTATGCTGTTGCTACGGCAACGTTAACTTCTACCTTAGAGACGGATCTATGGCTCTAAAAAAAAGATTAGGCTACGCATTGCACATAAACACCATGCGCTTTGCTAACTCCGTTATAATGTAACTATGGCTAGCTATATAGTTACCTCACATTTGCATTATCTTAAATACAACGACAAACGTTTATCGTAGCCAAAGTTAGCCTACTATTTGCAGCATATCTACGAGGCGAACTAGCCGTCTGCCGTAGGCTACAGTAACGTTAGTCACTGAGGAAAATAAAGTAGGTAGGCTACATTCCTTTACTTTATTAATTCACTTTATTTATTCCACTTATTTTCTAGAATGTCTTGGACTCTGAATTGACCGGTCATGTTTGCCATTCCCAGGTTGCGTAGTACTAGCTGGCCAGGCAGTAGTGGTGTGTCGTTCGCGAACGAGTCGGCTCTTTGAGCCGGCTCTTTTAGGTGAACGTTGGGAGCCGACTCGCATATCTGAAGAGCCGATTTGTTTTGTAAATGAACACAAGACAAGTGCTTGTGGTCTTGGTGGAACTTTTATTAGTTTTTTTTTTTTTTACAGTTCCATCTGTAATCAAAGAGAATAATTTTTTAGGCCAAAAATAAATAAAACCACTATAAGAAATTAACATTAATAATAATTTAAAAACGTTTAATTTAATTGTTCTGATGCTGCAGTTTTGCACATTTATTTTTTTATGCATTTATTTATTTTTCTTTATGACGCAATATTATGTTCTATTTTATGAGTGTCTATTTTCTTTTGAAATGTTCAACTACGCACTGTGTTTATAGTGCAATTTATTTCAAGACATAAAAATGCCCTACTTTCAATGCACATGTGTAATAGCGTCTTACTGTTTTTACATTTATTTATTCATTTAGTTTTTATAACAAAAAAAAAGCGAAATAATGTTATTTTGGTAATTAGAAGGTAGAGTAAGATTCCTTGAACTATTTAAGTGATAGATGTGCACAAACACCAATCATAGGTCAAAATATCGCTAACTTTGGCCGATTTTGAAAAACCAGAAATGCTACTGAATGAAGAGCCGTTTGGGAGCCGAAAGCCGTTTGGGAGGCACTTATTGGTGAGCTGAGCCAAATGATCTGACTCACTGACAAGAGCCGGAATGCCCATCACTACCAGACAGGCAGCGCATTAATTTAGAACAGTGATCGGGGGCGTGGTTATGGCTCTGAACAAGGCACACGTCTTTTTGTGAGCTCCTGGTGATATTCGATTAAAATCCTGTACAATATTCTTTAATATTACAGACAAGAATACCAATCGTTTGTAAATACTTTGCAGTATACACAATCGTTATTATGCCGTCGAAAAAGACAAAGAACAAGGATATTCTGGTCGGGGAAAACGACGAGTTGGATGCTGGCAGCCTTGCTAGCTCTACAGGTAACGCTAGCCCTACCCCCCAATCAGAAATGGCGGCTGCTGAAAGGGCCCAAAACTTGGACGTTATTCAAAGACTGGACGTGATGAGAAGTGACTTTGCCACAAAGATTGATGGAGTCCTGAATGCAATTCAAGATGTTAAGAGGGATGTGCGAGACTTCTCAGGTCGCATGGATGAGGCAGAAGAGCGTATTAGCAGCGTCGAGGACAGTTAACTCCGAGAAAGGCAAGACTGAAGCGCTAGTTAAACAAGTGGCTCTCCTTACAAACAAACTTGACGAGCTTGAAAACCGCTCGCGGAGATCCAACCTTAGACTGGAAAACTTGCCCGAAAAAGTGGAAAAGAACGACGCAATCGCTTTCCTTGAGAAATGGCTTCCAGAAGCACTGGAACCTGCAACCTTTCCTACAACACCTATCAGAGAGAGCACACAGGCTCCCCGGTCGGGCACAATCCAATCGAACCCCCCCACCAAGAGTCCTCATTATGAAGTTTTTGAACTTCCAAGATACAGTCCGAGTAATGCGAACAGCCAGAGCCAAAGGCAAGGTACTGTACGGCGAACAAGAGGTCATGTTCTTCCCGGACCTATCGGCGGAGGCGCTTTGATGGGGTGAAACAACAACTGAGGTCCCTGAACATTCGCTATGGAATTGTGTACCCAGCCAAGCTTCGGCTGACGATTGATGGACGACCACGTGAGGTTGAATCCCCAGCAGACGCTGAGAAGTTTGTTCCGGGCATACAACGATCTGAAGAGGTACAGAGGAGCTGAATTGGAACAATTGAGAATATTGCAAATTTCTAGCGCCATGCAAGAAGTGACTGTTTGAACTGTTGAATAATAGGTGAACCTACGCAGAGGGTAACGTTTTCACCTCCGTATTGTTGTTTTCCTCCTTTTTACTTTTACCGAGTTATTAAGGTTAGCTTATCGTATGATGGTCGATATTTTTCTTTAGATTAACTGAGGCATTTACGGCCGATGTCCCTGGAGTAGACATATACTATACTGCAAATGAGACTATTTTGATTATTTCATAAATGCTTGTCCGTGAAAATATATATATATATATTATTTTTTTTGCCAGGAGACACAAATGTCTCATTTTTGTTTTGTTTATTTTAGTGTATTATTACACTGTTAGCTTAGTTTGGTTTAACTGCTCCCTTGCTTGCACTGGATCAGTTTGTGCACTTAACTACACTCCGAGGTAAGGGGGAGGGTGGGAGGGTACGAGAAGCTGCCCTGTTTGGGATGACAGCTCAGGGGATTTGTTTATGGCAGAATTTCGTTATATGTCTGTATTTCTCACAATATAACTCCGTACGACGGCACACTTTTAAGATAACTCCCACAACGAAGCAACAGGTTTATTTACAGTATAGAGCTGATAATATGCTGTACAATCTGGTTTAACATTTTTAAATCTTAAAAACAAGTTAAGATTACTTCAAATAAGAAACTAAAATTCACCTCTTGGAATGTAAGGGGGATGGTTAAAATGCCTAAGTTGAAACAGGTTATTACTAGGCTTGAGCAGCTTGATTCATCTATTGTTTTTATCCAAGAGACTCATTTAATTAGGGACGACTTATTGAAGGTACGAAGGAGATGGCCGGGTCGGGTAATGGCATCATGTTTTTCTTCTCACTCTAGAGGGGCTATGGTGTTGGTTCACAAATCTGTACCATTCCAAGTGAATAATACTATTTCTGATACAGCTGGTAGGTATTTGGTGGTACAGGGCACTCTTCTGAGAGAAAACATTCATTTGGTTAATGTCTACGGTCAAAATGATGACAATCCCTCATTTTTTGAGAATCTATTTTTGCTGATTGCCTCCCTTCCAGGTAAAGTAATGATAGCAGGCGATTTTAACTGCACTCTAGACCCGAGGCTATCATCGGGGTTGGACACCTCTCATTCTCAAAGTAGAAAGACAATACAACAGTTCATGAAGGAACTGAACCTTTGCGACCCATGGAGGATGCAAAACCCAATTAAAAGGGAATACTCATGTTATTCATCATCATTTAAAACCTATTCTCGTATAGATTATTTTTTAATTTCCACTTCTCTACTACCCACTATAACTGGCTGCATATATGATAGCATTGTTTTGTCAGATCATTCCCCCACCTCACTATTTTACAATGACTCGCAGTTAATCAAAGGTTCCTTTAGGTGGCGCTTACACCCTAAATGGTTACAGGATTCAGATTTCATAAAATTTGTTGGGGTGCATATAGATGTTTACTTTGCAATAAATATGGATCAGACTTCTGCGGCCACCAGGTGGGAGGCTTTTAAAGCGTATATTAGAGGGCAAATGATTAGTTTCACTAGTTCCAAATTTAATAAATTCAAACAGAAAATGAATGTGTTGGATTCAGAAATCAGAGTTGGAGAGAGTGGCTAGTCATGACAATTCAGTACAAACAAAACAAAAGGTATTTGCCCTTAAATCTGAATATGAGGAGCTTTCCACACTAAAAGCTGAAAACAGTCTAATAAGGCTTAAGCAAACGTTTTATGACCAAGGTGAAAAACCCGGTAAATTGCTAGCCAGGCATATTAAAAAAAACTTAACTCCGAAAGAGCCATAAATGCAATTAGGGATGAGCAGGGGGAAATAACTACAGATCCATTGAAAATTAATCAGGCTTTTGCTTCGTTCTGTAAGGCCCTCTATCAGTCGGACTATCCAATGAATTCAGTAAACCAGAACATATTTCTAGATAAACTAGACATTCCCTGTATCCCTGAAGATACAAAACTTGAGCTGGATAGGGAACTGGATTTAGAGGATGTTTCCAACGCCATTCTTAACATGAAAGGCGATAAACCATCAGGACCCGACAGACTACCAATAGACATTTATAAATTATTTAGAGAAAAATTAATAGTCCCATTGTTGGATATGTATGTGGAATCCTTCGAACAGGGTTACCTTCCCCTCTCGCTACGATGTGCCCTGATCACTCTCATTCTGAAACCGGGCAAGCCGCCAACAGAATGTGGTTCCCACAGACCAATTTCACTTATGAACTCTGATGCAAAGATCATTGCTAAAGCCTTGGCTATGAGACTTGAGAGGGTCCTGCCACCCATGATTCAATTGCTACAGAAGATTGCCATGATTTAAATGAGGATGTTTGAACTAGAGAAGAACTCTGAACTCCACTATAGGCTACACTTCCAGTGTCTTCAATAAGTGAGTTAGTAGAACGTAATGAAACCAGGCATAATGAACGGCTAACATTGAATGACACTGTAATGTTCCCCAAACTTGGCAAGAGTGGAACAGAATTAACACAGCGGACACAACGCACTGAAAGCTCTACCCGCTGGGACAAACTTGGGGCAAAACTTAGAGGGATGTAAGACTATTCCCACGGGAGAAGACGACCAAATTAGTACAGTCAACTTCTACACTGGACGCCTGGAAGACAGCGAAGAGGGCGAAAAAACACAGTGCCTGCCTCACCGCCACTGTACCTGAAGAACAGATATGAGCCGTTTTTAAACATACGGGAGTCAGAAGTGGAAATGACTGTTGATAATTTGCACAAAAATGATTATGGACAAACCAGAAGGGGTTCTGACAGAGGAAGAAAGCCAAAGAGGGCTGGTGCAGCAAATTGGCTAAGAAATATGACCCTCTCAGAGCAAATGACCAAACCTGTCACTTTAATCGTGGGAGACTCCATCATCAGACATATAGGTGGTAGGCCTGGTAAATTAATATTCGATATTCAAATATTCCTCGAATATGAAAAAAAGCTACATTCGAATATAAAAAAATACTATTCAATTATTCTGCCGTGCCAAGGCAAAAGGCCTTAACTTCATTTTTGGTCGAAAATGAGTTATTGTCATTTTTGGAACATTAAATATCTACTTTATCATGTGGACAAATATCTTGAGTCAATCGTGTTGTTTTTTCGAGAAAATAGTGGGTTGTGTTTGCCGTAACTTCCAAAAGCGCTACAGAAACCAAGGCAGAAGGACGTAACATCAGTTAAGGTTCTTTGCCTTTGTTTCACGGCACTCTGAAACGTTCGAGTTGAGTTAAGGTACTCTGCCTTTGTTTTTAAGTAATAAGTTACAGTGTTCTACCTTTGTCTAATATCTGTCACCGAAGCATTTGTCTGTCACTCACACACACACACACACACACACACACACACACACACACACACACACACACACACACACACACACACACACACACACACACACACACACACACACACACACACACACACACACACACACACACACGCGCAAGCTTGAATAATGTGTTAAGCAAATATTGTTGGAGTGGTTGTTTTTACTACAGCTTTTAAGAATGGCCCATTGCTCTCGAGGGAAAATGCTGGTGGATATGACATTGAAACGCCGACACCAAGATCAAGAAAGATGACAAGATAGCTAGATAGATAAACGTAGATAGATAGATCATCTACTAGTTACAGTTAGCTAGCAAGCTAGCGTTAGCTAGCTAGTATAGGTTATAACTTGACAAACAAAACTGCTCCCATATGCGATTAGACCAATGCAAACAAAGCATTGGAAACAAACAATACTTGTCAGCTATAAATAATCTTAAATCATACGCAATGAATGCTTTTTTCATGTCATGCAGACTATCAGCCTTTGACAGCCCGACAGTGACAGCCAAACAAACTATTCGCGAGCTAGCGTTACATTAGCTAGCTTAACGTTAGACTCCCATATGCAATCAGAACAATGCAAACGAAACAAAGAATAACTAAATGGCTTGCCAGCTAAGTAATCGGAAATCATACGCAATGAATGTTTTTTTTTTTCGTGACACGCAGGCTTTGTCAGCCTGTGACAGCCCGACAGCGCGAGACACTGTCAGTGACAGCCAAGGACAGCGCGACTGCGTTAGGGCTCGCCTAGAGACACACCTCCTAGCCTAATCTCTCTCTCTCACACACACACACACACACACACACACACACACACACACACACACACACACACACACACACACACACACACACACACACACACACACACACACACACACACACACACACACACACACACACACACACACGTGTGTGTGCAATAGCCTATGCATGTTCAGCAGTAACGATTCACAATTAAATAAAGATAGCCTACCTTTTCTTGTAACCTGATCAAATCCATTGCAAACGCAACAATTGTCCTACAATCCACAGCCGGAGTTTTCAGTATGTTAGGATACTCGCTGGCGTTCAAAATGTTAAATCCATAACGAGTTGTTCTTGATAGGCTATCCTCTCTGGCATTAATCCAATTCAATACAAAACGCGAGTCTTGTGTCCACTATCCGTTGCGTTTTTTGTAAGCCTTGCATTCAATATAGGCCTATATTGGTTGCAAAAAGTTATCCTCCCACATGCAAAAACTTGTGTTTGTTGACCGATGTCGACCTACGTTTGTCATGTCAAAAAAAAAAAACATCCAATCACGTAACTCCATTTACAGGCCTATGTGAAATCAATTTCCAATTGGCCAGAGATCCGTCATCTAACGCTATGCATTTAGGAGCAGTTTTGGTAGCCTTAGGTATCTAATAACATACCTTGTACAATGATTAAACAGGTGTATTAGGCCTATGCCCAATTTATTAAGATTGACTTTGATGAATCAAATATTGGTCAAATGTTTGTGGAAAAAACATGATGTACATTAAACATATATGAATCACACTTTATAAGCATAAGGTTCCTCATTATAACCTATGCATAAATCCTAACCTACAGTCAGTTGAAAAAGTATGTGAACGGCTTGTGAGATTTGTTGTTTTCGCTATGTAGGCCTACTCAAATTTGGATTTGAGATTAAAATATGGATATGGGACGAAAGTACAGGCAGTCAGCTTTCATTTAATGGTATTTACATGCAAGTTTGACCATTTTAGAGAAATTGCATTTTTTGTATCGGGTTCCCCCATATTTAGATTTGCAAGTAAAGTAAACGGATGGCAGGTGTTTCCTGTTGTTCGGGTGTTTCCTTTTTGCTGTGATTGTTAAAAAAAATGTAGGATGAATATTGAAGATGCAAACTTCTCATCAGCACCATTACAATACAAACCAATACAAAGGCAAGACTTGCATCTTGAATATCCATCCTACATTTCTGCTGGAGCGTTCTTCATACTATAAATTATGATTCTCTTTCATCCCAGCACTCTGTAGGTTGTTGTGGATGTCACAGACAGTTGTTTTAGGGTTTCTCATCAGAGCTATGGTCATTTTTTTTGTCATCAAATGCTTGTTTTCCATTCATATGCAGTAGTCATCATGTTGGTTTATGTATTTTGGCGACCAAATACAGACTCAAAAAGTAAAAACAAAGGCCAATACCAAGGCTAGACATTCACAGCCATCACAAAGGATAAGATAAGCATCACTAATATATGAATATATGAAGGCTATATATAATTGTGCTATGATCACTAGATTTTATGTAGATGTTATCATTATTATCATATACTGATTTTATATAGTGATCAGCAACCAATTGATAGATCAAATGGAAGTTACTGTCTTTTGCCTTGGCATGACCCCTTTTTATTTTGCAGACAATGCAAAGGCAGAGTACAGTAACTTCCGAATAAGGGTCAAAGGTCAAGTTTGAGTTAAAGATTTTTATGTAGATAAATTACTTCATAAAAAAACAAAGAATTGCCAAATTTTCAATATCCTACCTACAATACATTTGGCTGGACAAGAAAAAAACTTTAAAGTCATTTTTCCCAGTTCTACACTCTGGCGAGTTAAGGTCTTTTGCCTTTGTAGGGCAGTATTGGGCGTGGCTTCCGCTCAGTGTACAAAATATATTTTTTTATTGGATCAGAGAAGTGCGCGCTGCCCTCTTCCGCTGTGTGTGTCCCTTACTGGCCTATGTAGTGAGCGAGCGAGTCACGTGTCATACAAGCCCGCTACAACACTTTGAACATGGCTGAAAAGGAACCAGGCACAACACAAACCGGGGAAAAAAAAAAATGACGTTCGAATCTGAAAATTAACATTCGAAAAAAATAATAAAATACAGCGTCTCTTTATCGCAGATAAAAGTGTCTGTCTTCCTTTCAACTTGGGTTGTGTTAAACCAAAAATAAATTTCTCATTTTAGCGTCTCCTCTGTTGAAAACGGAAGACGCTGCATACGGGTCATTGCTATGATTGTACTGGACGGACACGGCACTTTCATTTAATAGCAGATTGAAAATCAAATGTATAGCCATATTCGTCGAGCTGAAAATAGCCAATAATTCAATAGCAGCAGCATGGCAGAGAGTTTCGGAAACCAGCTCAGCCGCGGAGAGAGTGATTAGCACTCCGAGCAATCTAAAAAGCCCCGTTTGGAAGTACTTCGGTTTTTGGTCAGTGAATGGCAAAATTGTGGAACCTCGAGACAAAGTTGTATGCAAGCTTTGTAAGCTACGTTAAACGTTAAAACTATGCTACGTTAAACGTTAAAACTATGCTGATCCCAGTTCCCTCTCCAAAAGGTCAAAGATGGTACTTTTCTGTTTTTAATAGCACTTTATTGTAAATGATCCCTCAGGATCAATTCTTTTTAGTAACATTTCTCGAAATTGTGTGCCTTAATTTTATTCAAACAAAAGCATTATAAAAGTGTGTATGTAGATTTTAAAAGCCATCTCGAATGTTAACGTTTTTTTTTTTTTAAACTTGACTGCGTTCATGTTTATGTTGAAATTAAATGTACCTATACTAGTTATGCGTCTCGTTGTATTGGTTTGTCCTCTTGTGAACCTAACGCACAATAACACAGCCCGAAAGTTGGTCAAATTGTAACATTTTAAAATTGTAATGGATATTCGAATATATTCAAACTTATGTGTTTTTTCAGAAGGAATATTCGAATGTGATTTTTGGCCAATGTTGACAGCCCTAATAGGCGGTAAGACCATTAAAACATACTGTCTTCCTGGTGCTATGGTCTCTGATATAAACAACATGGTCCCTCAGTTAATAACTGAACATGCTAGTATCAGACAAGTCTTGGTTCATGTTGGACATTATAATGTCCACAAAGAGCAATCAGAAATACTGAAGCAGGATTTTATTGAACAGATAGCCAGTCTCAGCAAACTGGGAGTTCAGTTTTTTATTAGTGGGTCATTGCCTACACTGGACAGAGGAATCAACAAGTTCAGTAGGCTACTTGTACTAAACACCTGGCTGTCCAAAACCTGCAGCTCGAACAGGATCAATTTCATTGACAATTTTAATCTGTTCTGGGGACACAGACACCTATTCAGGACAGATGGGCTTCACCTCAACAGGTTTGGAGAGAAAATTCTACTGAACAATTTTCTCTTTGGGCTTCGACACCCATCTGCCACTGAGCCACTGTGCTCTGACAACATGGAGCAGTCTGACCTCGAGACACTTACCCACACTCCAACTCCATGCAGCAGTCTCAGTCCCAGGATGAGAATGCGTTAGCCCCTCAGGACCAGCCGAAGAATAACCAGCTTCCCCATCCCCTACATCACCCTCCCCACTATCCCTTTCCCCATCCCCCCATCATCACCCTCTCCCTCTTTTCCTCCCCCCTGCCTCCCCCCTACTGGGACTGACTGACAGGCGTCTCCCAGCTTGGCCCCCCTGCCCCTGTCCTCCCTTTGCTCCTTCCCGGGCCCTACCACGGCGCCCAGTCCCCCCTCCGCGTCCGCTGGCTGCACTACTCAAGGCCTCACCACATCATCCACCACCGCCACGTCCTTCAGTGTTGACTGATCGCTCAGCTTGTACTAACAACAGTGCCGATAATAACTCTGAAGAGAGCAAGTGATGTACTGAGGATTGCCGTTCCTATGGAGATATCATTCCTTACTGCTCTGATAGTGGGAGACGGGATCCCCTGTGACCTCACTCATTCCTGTTCTGATAAATAGAATTGCCAAAGTGTCTTCAGTCAACACTGCTAACTTATCTTAGTCTGATACCTGTTTCTCGACAACTAGAATCTGCTTCAGAGAATGTTTTTAGTCCATTAAACTTAGCTTTATTAAATATCAGGTCCCTGGCAGGCAAATCACTTTTAATTAATGATTTAATTATCGAGCAAAACCTTGATTTTATGTTTTTAACTGAAACTTGGTTAAACCACAGCAACAGTGCAGCAGTTCTTATTGAATCAGCTCCTCCCAATTTCAACTTTATCAGTGAGACTAGAGTACTAAAGAAAGGAGGTGGAGTAGCCACTATGTTTAATAATGTTTATCAATGCAAACAGTTGTCATATGGAAACTTTGCCTCTTTTGAATATCTAGCTCTTCAGTTGAAATCCTCCTGTCGAGCTATATTATTAACCATCTACAGGCCACTAAAATATTGTCCTAACTTTTTTGATGACTTTGCTAAATTACCGTCTGTTATTTGCATTGACTTTGACTGTGTTGTTATTGTGGGTGACTTTAATATCAATATTGATAATCCCATAGACGTAAGTGCTAAAGAACTGCCTTGCATACTGGATAAATTTGGACTGTCTCAGCATGTGACAGAGCCCACACACAGTAAGGGACAGTCTGGATTTAATCATCTCCAAAGGTGTGAACATTTCTAGGGTTGTGGTGACTGACGTTGCTCTTTCTGATCATTACTGTGTTTTCTTTGAAATGACCTCTGTGGAAACCAAAGTTAGAACAGAGGTAGTCAGAAGGCGCTGTATCAATGAAAACACCAGTGCACTGCTAATCCAAGCTTTTTCATCCACGCCTGCTCCCTCTCCAGTCCTTGTCAAGAATCTTGTAGAGAATTTCAGTTCTAAGATTGAGAACATTATTGATGCCATTGCCCCCACAAAGGTCAAAGTTGTCTCTGGTACGAAAAAATTGCCATGTAGAAATGCCACACTGGTAAAACACCAAATAAGAGAGTAGAAAGGCTGAACGCAGGGGGCGGAAAACAAAACTCCAGGTTCATTATGACATCTATAAAGAGAGACTTTGCATCTATAATCTAGAACTAGAGAGCAAGGCAGTCCTTTTTCTCTGAATTAATTAATAAACACAGCAATAATGCACATGCCTTATTTTCTACTTTTGACAGGCTGACAAACCCCTCAGTTCAGGTGCTACTGATTTAGTTATCCATCAAGATCAAGAAGATCAAGACATTTTATTTGTCACATGCATAATTCTACAAGTACAACAGCAGTAAAATGGGGGTTGCAACAACTCCGACAACTGTGCAAATTGTCACGTGCAACTGTGACAACGTGTAACGACAACTGTGCAAACTGTGCATCAAGTCATGCAATGACTTTGCATCCTTTTTTACAGATAAAATTAATAAGATAAGACAATCAGTTTGTTGCTTCATTTCAGGTAAAATCCTTGTCACCCATGCCTCCACCTAAGACTAATCTAGTCATCATGGCACAGTTTCATCCTAAAGACCATGAAAAGTTGAAGGAAACTGTCCTACATGTGAAGGCTTCTACCTGCTGCCTTGATACTCTGCCTACTAGCTTCTTTAAAAATGTTTTTAATTGCATGGCATCAGATGCACTGCAGATAGTCAACACTTCTCTTCAGTCAGGCCTTTTCCCAAGGGCCTTGAAAACTGCAGTTATCAAACACCTTTTGAAAAAGAGCAACCTGGATGCCTCAGTAATTAATAATTACAGGCCCATATCAAACCTGCCTTTTTTTAAGAAAGATCATTGAAAAGGCTGTTTTTCAGCAACTCTACTCTCACTTGGCCCTAAACAACTGTTTTAATGTTTTTCCGTCTGGATTTCAACCACACCACAGCACTGAGACTGCTCTTGTTAAAGTTTCAAATGACATTCTTTTGAGCAGTGATAAGGCTAAAATTTCAGTTTTGGTATTATTGGGTCTCAGTGCTACGTTTGACATAGTCAACCACAGGATATTCCTAGACAGACTGGAAAACTGGATAGGACTTTCTGGCACAGTGCTAAATTGGTTTGAATCATATTTACAGGATAGGGACTACTTTGTGTCTATTGGTAATTATGAATCGGAGCAAAAAATAAAAATAAAAATCACATGTGGACTTCCCCAAGGGTCCATTCTTGGCCCTCTTCTGTTCAACATCTACATGCTCCCACTTGCTCAGATTATGGAAAATTACAAAATCGCTTACCACAATTACACAAACGACACACAAATGTCATCAAGTGATTACAGTCCTATACAATCTTAATTAAATTAAATGTATTGAACAAATCAATGATTGGATGTGCCAGAATTTCCTTCAGTTAAACGGAGACAAAACTGAAATAATAGTTTTTGGTCCCAAAGAAGAAAGATTAAGAATCAGTGCTCACCTTAAGTCCTTGTCACTACAGTCTACAAACAAGCCAGAAACCTTGGTGTAGTTATAGACTCAGAACTAAATTTTAATAGCCACATTCAGACAATTACAAAATCAGCCTATTATCACCTTACAAATATAGCAAGAATTAAAGGACTCATGTCAAAACACGATGTAGAAAAACTTGTGCATGCATTTATTTTTAGTAGGCTTAACTATTGTAATGATGTCTTTACAGGTCTGTGTAAAAAAATTAGGCAGCTGCAGCTCATTCAGAACGCTGCTGCCAGAGTCCTCACCGACACTAAGAGAGTGAAGCACATTACTCCAGTCCTCAAATCACTGCACTGGCTTCCTGTGTGCCAAATGATTGATTTTAAAATACTACTACTGACCTAAAAAGCACTAAATGGTCTAGGGCCAAAATACATTTCCGATCTGCTTGTGCTTTATGAACCAATCAGACCCCCTGAGAAAGGTTTACTCACTGTTCCCAGGGTCAAAACTAAGTACAGTGAAGCAGCTTTTAGTTTCTATGCTCCACACCTCTGGAACAAACTTCCAGAAGATCTCAGGTCTGCTCCAACTCACTTGCCTTGGCTTTCAACTGAATGAAATCAGGGGCTATCTATTCATGCACTGTAGCCATCTCATTTCCTTTTATATTGTCTTTTAAATGTTGTATTGTATTTTAAATGGGTTTATTGTCTTTTATTTAAGTAAAGCACTTTGATTGGCTTGCAAGGTATAAGGTGTTTGAAAGGTGCTATACAAATAAACTTGCCTTGCTCAACTGAACGTTCTAATGATACATTCTGATCACATATTTGTGATGGTACGCGCGAAAGGTAAAAGTAGGGGTCGTCATGCCTAAATTTTGAGTAATTACGGTACTGTCAATGTCTTCAACTCGCCATATAGGCTAACAAAATTATTCATAAATTAATATTATATGAACTTATGTGGTATCTAAACAAAAAAATGCAATGTCCATTTTTATCACAGTATGTAAACCGGAGCGAACTGGAGCTTGCGGAATGGTAACTTCCTAGTAGTGCTCATCACTCATAAATTATATCCACTTCCCCGCCTGGCTTGCTCCCGCTCAGATACTCTAACACACACACCCTTGAGAATCAGATGCACTCCGTCGCCCCGGTATACAGGCCAACCTCCATGCTCCAGAACAATATCCGCCATATCTGTGTTTTTGTCATCTCACCAAAAAAAAAAAAAAACCTTACAATAACACAGACAAGGCGATCGCCATCTGGGTGATTCAGGCAGGGAAGTTTCCGGATCAGTGACACTCCGACTCTCTCAGTTGTTAGTTACAAGCTAGGCTATTGTTACTGGCAAAAGTAGCCTAACTAATGATCTGTGTTAGTTGCTAGCTGGCTAATAGGTTTAGGTAATCAGCAGTTGGCATTGTCCAGTAATGTCACCAATATTGTTGTCACACTAACAAAACGTCATATCATTCACAGTGTAGATACGAATGGATAACTTGAAGGGTTTCTTCTCCTGACTTATTTTTCCAGAGAGTTCAATAGAAAATATTTGTCAGGAGAAACAACCCTTAAAGTGATCCATCCATATCTACTACATAACTGGCAGCAGAGTGATGGTTTAAGGCTTGTTTGATACCTCAGACCCTTGATGACTTACAGCCATTTTACCAATCATGTATTCCATACTGTTCCAGCATAATTTACAGCTAAATCTAGTCCCACCCCGACAATTCCCATAGACATCCATTCAAATGCAGACATTATAGTATCGCTTGTTACTAAGAGTAACAGAAAATAAGATATCAAGAGTCTTTTGATGTTGTTGGGTCACAGACATCAGGAAGTCATGACATGCAGAGGATATGCGACCAAATATTAAAAATTTAAAGGCACAGTCAACTTTGTGTATGTAAACTTCTGACACACTGGAATTGTGATGGTGAATTAAAAGTGAAATGATCGGTCTGTAAACAATTGTTGGAAAAATTACTTAAAGTAGATGTCCTAACTGACTTGCCAACACTATAGTTTGCGAACATGAAATCCGTGAAGTGGTTAAAAATGAGTTTTAATGACTTCAACCTAAGTGTATGTAAATTTCCGACTTCAACTGTAACTACCACATACGTAAGCAACATAAGGTCACAAATAATTTGGACGATAGTTATAGGGAGTTAGCATTCACTAGCTAATGTATAATGGGAAACGGCATTGACCGGTGTTAGCATCATTAGCGTGTTGGGAGTTAGCTAATGTTAGCAGTATCAAACGAGCCTCAAATCATCACTCAGCGGCCAGATATGCAGTAGATATGGATGGATCACTTGAAGGGTTGTTTCTCCTGACTTATTTTTTCATAGAGTTCAATAGGAAAATGAGTCAGGAGAAACAACCCTTAAAGTGATCCATCCATATCTACTACATATCTGGTATCAGAGCGATGGTTTGAGGCTCATTTGATACCTCAGACCCTTGATGACCTACAGCCATTTAGCCAACCATGGGTTCCATACTTTTCCCATGTAATTTGCATCTTAACAAAAAATGTGTCACTGTCCAAAGAATTATGGTGCTCGCTGTATCTTATTTTCTGGTACCCTTACAAGCAATACTATAACCTCTCTGCATTTGAATGGATCTCTATGGGAATTGGGGGGTGGGACTAGATTTAGCTGTAAATTATGCTGGAACAGTATGGAATACATGGTTGGTGAAATGGCTGTAAGTCATCAAGGGTCTGAGGTATCAAATGAGCCTCAAACCATCACTCTGCTGCCAGATATGCAGTAGATATGGATGGATCACATTAAGGGTCGTTTCCCCTGACAAATTTTCCTATTGAACTCTATAGAAAAATAAGTCAGGAGAAGAAACCCTTCAAGTTATACCAATGTCTGAAAGAATTGCAGATTTTAAATACTAGAGGTCTGAGAAAAAAAAGCAATTACATGTCTCACAGGTGCATGGTAAATGGAAAACTGAATAAATCAGAAAGGATCCACAGTTTCTCCAACATGTTAATTTTCTGTGCAGAACAGACATTCTGTGCATGTCAACCAGATTGGTCTTTATAATTTCATACCTTCTCTGTGGCCACTGTGGACTCCTGTTTAAATTTCTGTAGAGTACCCATCAACAGGCCAAACATGCGACGATTCCTGCAGATGACAGTTAATTATCAGATAATTCATTCACTTTCTCAAATTACACTTTCACATTTAAAAACTCAACTTTGTAATAGTGACAGTTACTAACATAATATCGCAAAGCATTTTAGTGGAATCAGGAAGAAACAAAGTTACTAATTATAACGCTTGATTTTAGACCATTCAGATGATATTGATTATTCTGAAAAATAAAATGTTAGGCTATGTCCCTTACATAAACATGTGTTACCTTTGCTTCCCTTTTTCATCCATGGTTTGATCCTGAATGAGGTCACGACGCGTTCTTTCTTTGGAAGTAGCGACCACTGATGACTGCAACGCTGGCTGTTAAAAAAAACGGTTAATTCTTTAACTGTCAGTAGTTTTAAGCTTGTTAAGTTGCAATTGGTGACACAGACCACAGGGCTTCTGGCCAGTCAGCACTAGCCATCAGGCCTCTAGTGGAAAGGTTGCATTAGTTTTCATAATTTTTAAATTAGTCTTCAGAAACAGTGTTCCTTATACAATTCTAAGGCCACCTCTCTCTGTAACCAGACTAATCCGCAGGTTTTTTTCCAAGTTAACCCCTTCACCTTTTTGACATCGTCGTCATCGTCAGCATCACTGTCATGGCGAGAATCTCTCCTTGCCCTCTGGTCTCCGGCCAGTCTGGAACAATGAGTTTCATGGTTTCAAACAGTCTGAAGAAGTTTGGAATGTGAAACTAAGTACGGCACAAAGTTTACTTGTGACGATTCATTTATGACATCCAAAGCTCGCATAGTGTGCCCATCAGGGTCGGAGCAGGGGTGTCGCGATAGGGGGGTGAGAGTGTGGGAGTGGGAGCGATTCACGATTCAGCGTTGTTGACCAATTGTAGGCGAGGGTGTATTGGGCAACGGTGAACAAGGCTGTGCGAAAATTTTGGCTGGCCAGCCTGCACAAATCTGCTACGAAGGAAGCCGAATGCAATGCTTCATTTTGGTTGCAAACCAGTTCGACCGCCTTTACAAATCCACCAATTTCGATTTCGTTGTAAGTATAATGGGACTTTAAATGCAGCCAAAATCACTAAAGTGCATTCCTTAAATTTTCCAGTCTAAGTAGGATTACAGCAAAGGACTCACCTCAGAAGGGCCCCTTCAATGTCTCTCTGCTTAGCCGGGGGTCCCACTCCACTATCAGAGAGCCCACGCCTTAAAAAGAGAAATTTTACTCCTGACACTCTGCATTTGCATAGTAGTCGTGATGGCTCACAGAAACACAGCATTTCATAAATTGTCCATGAAATGTAGAAACGGCATACCTCAACAAGTTAATCCCTCGGCCCCTACCTCCACCAATGCCTGAAATGGTTTGTCTCCTTGCCTGGCCAGGTCTAGGAGAGCAAAGGAAACTTGTAATGCTACACAAACATTTTATGTAAATTGACACACAGATTTGTTGTCAGCAGTTCAAGAGCAGATGGCATGAACTTGCCCAAAACCTACTTTTGCTGGATGGTTACGTGTTGTTCTCAGCTATTTGTTTTAAAGTATTTGTATCTTTGGTAGGTTATGTTGCTATGAAGTTTCAAATAGGCTATATTAACACATGGCTATATTATGTAACATAACAGTTAGACCTCTGGTATTATGCATAAATATCTGGCCCTATCTTGGTCCACCGTTGACATTTGGTGTAGCCTAATGGCAGTCCTCGCGCAAGTGGTCAGGACAGCGGTAAGGATGAGCAGTTAACCACTGAAAGTTTTTAGCTTGGCTGAAGATCAAACCTGATCACATAGTCCTCCGACTACTGTTAAACAAAACAGAGACGAAGACTCGCGACTTCATTGAGCTAGAAAACGACGTTTTCACTTGCAGTATTAATGAACATTCTTGCTAGTTACCAGTACTTACTGCATGAAAAGCATATAAAACCAACACATACATTAGCCTACTAAGTTACATCCCGGGACATAATGTTATGCATCTTGCACACTTAGTTTGCAGACCTCACTAGGCCCCCTATCGTGTATATCTAGCTGCCGTACTACAAACGTTAACGTTAATCAACATACTGGCATACAAACATAACCCATCTAGAAAGCAATGGGCAGTAGACTAGACGTGCAGCTAGAGGTTTAACTAGCTAACCTAACGTTACTTCATGTCAAACAAATGACCACACCATGAATGCACGATAACATAACTAGCGAACGCGGCATGTTCATTTGGTTGCTCAAAAGCCAATTTACAAAAAGCTGGCAACAAAAACGTCTGTGTGTTCATTCATTTTTTTCCCGCCTGTAAACATACCTAAGCTCGTTAGGATCCCTCCCTGTTAATTTCCGAATATTTTCATCCACATTTTTCAAGCTTTCCTTTGCCTTTTCCAGCTGGTCCTGCAGAGACCTCACGACCACCGCCATTTTAGTACCTTCCTTCAAAGGTTGTTAGCACAGCCGCAAAGCACCTCTGGGTGAACACACAAGTGATTTTCTTCAATGCCCCGAGAGCGTGGGGGGTGTTACCTTAAGAATATATGGGTGTTACCTATGGGTGTTACACGAAGACTCGTCAAATACGATTGGCCCAGACGTCAAACATATGTCGTCGTGCATATAACACAATCAGAATTTAATATGATTTGCGTATAATGAAGAAGAAATGAACCAGGCCGAGTTAGATCTGCACCGAAAGCAGTCTAGTTATCCTAAAAAAGTGATCATCGTAATGCATTACTAAAATTGTCTGACACAACTGTGAACCAAAGGGGACGTTTGTATATTTTTGAAAGATGTATTTTTTCATGAGTACAAAATACTTTGCAATGTGTAAAATCATTTGTCATAAACTTCCCTCCTAAACGCCAGAAATGACAGAGAACTCTGAAGTGCGAACTTTGGTTCAACTCTGGGCTGGTTAACTTTCTGGGGTTTCCAGGCAGTTTTTGTGTGCAATGAAGGACATTTTGGATACTTGCAGAAGTTTTTCATGACCTGCCAGCTTCACTATGCCTGCATTGACATGTTTACATGTTAAAGCAAGGAAATACACTTCAAGTAACTCCAGTGACAGTGACATGCTACAGTGACATTCTGCCTCGAGAGGTTGTACATGTATAGCCTATTACCTGATAAAAAAAAATAAAAAAAACATGAATTCTCATCTTCTGTTGGGAATATTTTCTATGGCACATGCAGCCTGAGCACAGTTCTGTGAGCCTGAGACCGCTGCAATCAAGGAAGGAAGTGACATGGCTTCCTATATCAGCAGCACCTGACAGAAGCCCCTCAAACTAGCAACAAATTTATAGGATTGAAAATGATTCCAGCTTATGCGATTCCAAGTTACAGGGAAAGAAATTACAAAAATGTCTTCATGTCACTATTACCAACTAGATCTATTGCAAACATGGCTAGTTGTCCCCAAATGGGATGTCGGCATGCCAGTGTACCTTCCCTCTTCGACCTCTCAGCCATTAACTGTTGTCACTCCGTATCCAGGCTCAACTATAGCATCCAGCAATATAGCAAAACTATCTTCTGTTTCATGGTCTGATATAAATGTAATTTAAAATTAAAATTGTAAATAATGTCTAGGTAAGGAATCCGGATATGGGATATGAGAACACAGGCAAGGGATTTCACCACCTATGAACTGAGAAGGAAATAAGTAGCCTACGAGCATGAAATAAAACACATTTTAATGTTTTTAAAATTGTGAATAAATGTTATACAATTAATGTGTTCATATTGCCCCTGGAAACATAATGTCACTCTACAAGTTGCTTTGGAGTTACTTGTAGGGCGTTTTCCTGCTTTAAACCACAAACCTGTTGTTGCCCCATAGCCTTTGTAAGGCTGACAGGACATCAGAAACATTAAGATATCTTAAAATATCCTTCATCGTACACAAAAACTGTCTGGATGAACATGCACTTAAACTGAAATAATATCAATAAACAATAAATCCTGCAGTTAGCATGCTCTGTTGTAATTTATTTGGTTCATAATTGCCTTGGTTTGGATTCTTGCCTTCCCGGTGCATGTTTGAATTGATTTTGTGCGTGTTCAAAGAAAATAAAGCAATGGCAAATTTTAGTTTAACAAATAAGTGGAAATAAAATGCAACATTAGGCTAAATAAAATAAAAAAATAGGCTATGTCTCATATACAAAAATACCATTTGGTCCTCAATACATTTTCTATTAAGGTTTAGACGTGTTAGGGATGATGATGATGGAAGCATCATTTTATGTGTTTAGAGTATTGTTATAGCTAACTCTATTAGCGCCAACCATTAAGAATAGCCAATGATCAATTTGACAAAGATGGCGGCTTCCCTCCAAAAAACTTAATTTCTCCTCACTTTCTGTGTTTTGAACATAGGCCGTAAAAAAATAGGTTTTCGTAACCGGAAATTATTATTTCAAGATCAATATGAATAAGCGGAAATCTTTCGTCTCGCTAGATAACCAGAGATTTTCTCATATTTGGTCTCTGTCACCATAGATATACTGTCACTACTTTTATTTTTTTGGTTTGGAGTGCATTCCCAGAATGCAATTTTTTTTATAGCGAGTACCCCCGTACTGCTTCACAGAACTACAGTTCTGTGGTACGCATGCAGCTACAATGTCGACAAGAGGCCGGCTATTTGATTAGATAGCTTGCTTAGTCCAATAAAATAACTATTTGTGCTTTACTTGTAGCTAACGTATATATTACTTGGAAAAAACGGGGCCAGTATGGAAATCGGGACGGAGATAAGTAAGAAAATACGGGTAAGGAAATAAATTCAATCAGATTAATTATAGCAGGTAAATACTACGATGCAGGCTAGGGCCTTACAGACGTGTAACGTTATTTCTGCAAGCTTGAATGACTAACGTTAGCTTAAAAAAAGCTAACGTTAACATTATACTTGGTAGACGTCTTACCGATGCAGTTTAGTCGATGTGTAATTTAACGCTATTAAAAATGCAGCTAGCGCTAGCTAAGTGGTATACGTTACCGTAAACGTTAGATAGCAAACACTGAATATTGGCTGGATAAAGCTGAGTAACGTTACTTGACTAAGCAACAATGCCGACGTGTTTGAAAATGAGCTGGCTGGCTTAATTGGATTGTTCTTAGCTAGGTGGATATCATAGTGACAATAGCAACTGTAGCTATATCGCTAACGTTAGCAAAATTGGCATATAATAACGTTCGCTGGCAGATTCACTTGAAACATCAAAGTTATATCGCTCAAGGCGTTTCGTTGAACAGTTGGACATAATATTGGAATGAATGGTGTGTTCCCCGTCGAAAAAAAATATACTGTCAATACTTTTGTATGTTTCAGGCTGCAATTAAAGGAAAACTGCAAGAACTTGGTGCATATGTAGGTAAGTTGTGAAGTGGTTAATGCAGTCCTAACCTAGGTACTCACAATTTACCTTGCTATGTAGCTACTAGTGGTGATGCCTGAGATAAACTACTATACACTGCATTGTGAGCCTGGCTGTGTTGGCTAACAATATTGTGACTTTGTTTATGGTGAAGACGAAGAGTTGCCGGATTACATCATGGTTATGGTGGCAAATAAAAAGAACGCACAGCAAATGGCAGATGATCTATCTCTCTTTCTTGGCAACAACACTATCAAGTTCACCATTTGGTACGTATGTCTGTTGCATGAGAATGGGTTTAGTTTATCCCCATGTGACTGACCCACCAAGGACACGTAATAATATATATTTTTAAATAATATTATTTAATTTCAGGTTGCATGGCGTTCTGGAGAAATTGAGATCCGTGGCTGTTGGTAAGTTTCTTCCGAAAGTATGCTCATCGACTAAATGTTGATGCAACTTAATTATTATTTTTTATTTTTTTTTACAAAGAGCATAAAATGTTCTAGCTGAAAATTATGTGTATGACCACATTATCGCTTTAATACTTTCTTTAAATTGGTGAAACAAATGTTGGTGATTGAACTCCATCTTTTAATTCAATGGTTCCAGTGCTGTTTCACCTGGTAAAGAGTAGCTGTGACCTACGATACTATGTGTCCTTAGAGCCTGCTTCCATAAAGCCACAGCAGCCGTACACTCATCCCAACGCAGAGGCCGGGAAGGGCCGTGCACTGGTTGTGGAGGACAGGAGGAGGGATGAACTACGTGGCCTGACTGTGTCTAGCTCACGATCTGACAGGACAGAGGCCCGTGTCTCCACCAGCTCTGCCCATGACCACCACAATTCTTCAGGAAGGTTTGTTTTTGTTTTTTTTGTCATTTGATAGTGAAAAAAGATAACAAACTGAAGCTCTACTACAGTGAGGTGTTGTACCTGAAAGATACCTTGGGGTATTCTGGTTGGCAAGCAGCGGGAGATGGCCCAGTATTACCATTACGTTTCACAAATTTAGTAGATGCTCTTATCCAGAGCGACTTACACCGCTTGCATTCTTTTTACATGCATCTTTTTACATGTGTATACAGCTGGATATTTACAGAAGCAATGTCGGTTTAGCACCTTGCTGTACTGCTGCCCTTGTGTTTAATGTCACATTGTCTGATTGAGCCCGTCTTATTTCAGCCGGGACTCTAGAGAGAGGAACGTCCCCAGACTGACGTCCGCGGTCAAGCCCCTGATGGAACCCGTGTCTGCCGAGGCCATCATCGACATCAAGCCCGAGCTGGACGATGACCTCATTGGTGAGGACCTGATCGAGGAGAGTCCGCCCTCAGGCGGAGCCCGTGGCAAGGGGAGGGTCTCCATCACATATAGCTCCAACCGGCCCTCAGCAGCACTCTACAGGCCCCCACAGGGTGGCCGACAGTCCAGCGGGCCCTCGCGAGGCCCTGGCCAAGCCCCCGAGGGTCTCTACAGCTACAGGTCCTCCGAGGACACCCATGGGCAGAGCCGGTCCACTTCAGCCTACAGCAGGGGACCGCACAGCTACACTCAGGATAGCCGGGGATCCAGAGGCAGCGTAGACAGAGCTGCCAGAGAGGTGAAACCGCAGTCGGTCACTCGGCTTTATTGTGACCTGTTGAACGGCAATTTTCGATGTTAAAAAAGATTGCCGTTGGCTTACACTTTGCCCGCATTTCTGTAGGAGGAGGGGTCCCGCAAACGCAAAGCGCCAGTGGCCAGCTCCATAGTCCGGGTCAACAGGCGCAGTGACGAGGGGCGGGACAGTGATGAGGAAGACGATGATGAAGAGGACGATGACGAAGGCTACACAGCGAGAAGTGGGGGGGTCTCCAGCAGAGTCTCTCTGCCGTCGAAACCGGAGCGCAGGTTTGAATGCTCGCTACACCCAACATCAGGTCCATCCGTTATAAAAAGTGCTATCCGTTATAACGCGATTATGTGATTTTCCTCTTGCGTTCCTCCAGCCGTACATGTGGCGGGTCCACTGAGATAATGTGCGAGCCGTGATGTTTGTCGTTGGGCCTGTCCCATTACTCACACTTGCGGTTTTTGTACTTGACCAAGTGGCTACTTTTGTTATCTATTTCCAGCAATTGTCCACATTATCCAAGTAGGCGTGAAGACTGCAGTGTGCAGAGGATTTTCGGGCACTCTTAACAACTTTAAGATGTTGTTCCCGGTTGCGACGGCAGTATTTGTGATTGGCCTCAGCTTGCTTATGAGAAGATATGAAAATTACAGATGATGGCAGCAAAACAATATTTACTCAGCATGAAATTGTGCTGGCTGCTGCTAGCATGTGATACCAACAGGTGGCTAACCTTAGTACAAATAATTTATAATTTATAAAACGCATTCTAATTTATACTGGACATATGAACATACTGTATATATGGACCAATAATATGTGCTACAATAATGTGTTACAATGCATACATTAGAACGTTTTCTTCCCCATCATCTTGGCGATTCTCTATTTGGGAAGACGTTTACAGAATTGGAATTGGCTGGGGGGAAAAAAAAAAAAAAAATTGAGACAATATAAATCGTGCATGCAATTTAATTCCATACATAGGTTTACATGTGTAAAATGGTTGGATTTATTTTTAATGCCTTTTAATCTTATTTTTAATTATCTGTTCTTTTAATTTATTCTCTGTGAAACACTTTGTGTTGCACTATAGTGTGTGAAATGTGCTGTATAAATAAAATTAGATTAATTGAAAGGCTGATTAAAACGTGACCTGATTAAAACATGTGACCATAATTTACATACATGCCCAGTGTCTCCAAATGTGTCTGTGTGCAGTCACTAGTAAGTAGGAATGCAAACTTGAAAAGATTTTTTAGGAGTTAAAGTCCTGCAAACAGTTATTAGGTTTAGATAATTATTCAGATGGGAGTGTTAACCCGTTATGGAAAAGTCGCATGAATTTCACCTGACATGTTAATTTAACCTGAAAGTGACTTCTTAAGGGGGGCTTTAACTCTTAAAAATGTCTTTTTTTTCATTCTTAAAAAAGGTATGACATAACTGACTGCACACAGGTGCATCTGGAGAAACTTGGCATGTAAATTCTGGTCACACATGCATGTAAACCAAAGTATGCAATTAAACTGTGAACGATTTATCATTTACAAGCACGATTAAGAGAAAACGAGCGCTCAAAATGCAGATTGTTCGCTCGTTACTATAGCTAAATGATGGGGCATTTTTGTTCTTGAGACGGCCAATCCTGGGCTCCGTACACTTTGGACTCCTGAACGTGGTGAATTGTGGGATGCACTTGGCTCCATAGCAGTATTAGGGTAAGGGTGGATACTGCGTTTTGGCATTTTTCAGACATGGGACTTGCACACGTACTTGTGCTGCGTAAACGCTCACATAAGTTGACAAAACCTTTGTTTTGTTTCAGACCCTCCTTGCCCCCTGCAAAACAGGCGAACAAGAACCTGATATTAAAGGCCATCTCTGAAGCGCAAGAGTCCATCTCCAAGACGACAAACTACACATCAGGTACTAGGGCTGTCAAAAATATATATATTTTTTTCCCAAGTTCAAACTTAAATTTGAGGATTTTAATCTGTTTTAGGTCCCGCATTTTGTTATCAACATTATTTCATTTTTTGGCCCTTGATGGTGAGATCAAGGCCCAATCTCAATGTCCGCCATCACACCCTCACAGACTTTGAGGTGCATTCCAGATAAGTCCGCGAGGGCTCAGGGCTGTCCTACTGTAAAATCGGCAAGTGCGTGAGGGCTCTGTCGCAGACTTTTCGAGCCCTGTATGCGGGCTTTCCGCAAGTCTGCAATCCTGCAGACTTTGCTGAGGGAATTACCCACAGTTCATTGCGTTTGTGATGATAAAAACGGAAATGCGGCCGAAAGCATCTCAAAAATTGTGAAAACGACACACGTGGCGGGTACAAACCTAAAATGAAAAGTCCTAAAATGGCGATTGTCCTAAACATCTAGCAAGCGACACAGGCGTTGTCATGGTAACATATAACATCGCAAAGTGCTGTCCTCTTATTTGTACCATTTTGAGCCCTTGCACTCTCGTGCACTCAAGCACTTACGCTGGGTACACATGTGACGTCAACCGAAGTCTATGGGGGCTTAGTCCTTAGGGCTCAGGACGGACATTGAGATTGGGCCCAAGTAGACGGCAAAAGTAGTGTGTGGACTTTGCAAAGCAACGTTGGCATATGCAAATAGGACAAGCAACCTCAGAACTCATGTGGCAGCGAGTCACGTTGATATACACTTATGGGCTATTGTGCCATCTTAGATTGTGCTTAATAAATGCCTAGCCATGGCGAATTACATTGCTGAGACATCATGCTTTATTTGCTGGGTTACTTGTTGAAGCTGTTGGTCAGTTTTGTTCATTGAGATAATTTCACAGTTGTATGAACAGCACTTGATCCATCCATCAACTTGGGTGGAAAAGCTGTCTTTGGGTGTCATAAAAACTAAAATGTAGTGTAGGCACTCTGTCGCAGCAAACCCTTTAAATTAGTGCTTTCATCAGTGCATGTTGGCATTGGATTATTGGCTTCTTTTTTATGAAGGCTATTTGTATGTCTAGAGATAGAGGCTGTTGTCTGTTGGAAAAAAGCCATTGTACTGAGGATGTGCACATGCCCCCAGTGTGTTAATTTAATATCTTTTGCCTGCCCCCCCAGCGCCTCACAAGCAGACGGTCCCTGTGGCCCCCCGCACACGCTCCGCTGGCGAGGAGGTGAGCGCGGCAGTCCAGCTGGTTCAGGAGCAGGTCCATGCACTAATCCCCACTGGGCACACGCATGTCCACACCCCTGCAGATCCTGAGCCAACCAGGCCGGCAGGTCAGAGCTCCACCTACCCAGTCGATCGGCACTCACCCCAGTTCCGTTTGGCTGCACCCCAGTTCATGAAAAAGACTCATGGGTATTAAAACGGTTCGGGTTGTCCCAGTCTTGGAGACGGTCTAATTCCATGAGCCCCCTGTTTATCTCTGAGGACTCCTCTATTATTCAAGAAGACATTGCAAAATGCAATCAGTTGAAAAACATTTGAATTTTTGTGCTTGTCCTCAGTTCAGAGCAGAGGCTTGGGCTCCCGGCTCCAGTTGGACCAACCGGAGGACAGAGTGAGAGGGCAGCAAGGTGACCATGAGAAACTGACTGCAGTCAAGAAACCTGAGATGACTAATTGGGTCTGATAGAAAAAGCCAAGACCTTGTCATTAAATTGTTAACTGCAGTGAACACCTTTTACATTGTTTAGAAGGTTGTCATTTTAGTTAGTCTTGAAGTGTGTATGTCTGTAAGGCCTGTTGTGTGTATGGACTGAAAGGCCTGTAGTGTGTATTCACTAAAGCCTGTAGTGTGTACAGATGGGTAATGGGGTGACTCTCGGCAGTGCTGTTGGTGGGGGAGGTAGGGGAACTTAACCCCAGCGACACACGCTCCTTCATCATGAGTCGGCCAGAGGTGAAGGAGGCGGGATCTGTCCGCGGGCGATTGGGCAGGTTGATCCGGGATGAAGCCCCGCCCACAGCAGCCCGTACAGTGCAAGCCAGGTAAGTGTACCCTATTAATAACCGTTCTGCCATCTCCTACGTGCGAATGATTGCCTGCGACATGTTGACTTGCCTGAAATGGTGGCTGAACGATCTGATTGTTTCTTAGTTTGACTAGTGTCAACCTAAGTAAATTGCCCCAAAAGGTATAAAGTAGTATTGCAGTGTACTGTATTGTATTGTTTTATGTCTGCAGTCGGGATGGGGCAGAGACTCTGGGCAGCGCCAGCCCTAAGTTTATCGTGACCCTGGACGGGGTGCCCAGCCCCCTGGGGAACCTGGGCGAGAGTGACCCAGATGTCGAGGACAGTGCCAAAACAGTCAAGTGTTCCGTCCCAGCCAGCAACCTGGAGAGAAAGCCAATGCCCAGTGTACACCAGAGACTACAGAGGGAACTCAATTACTCTGACGGTAAATGCTACAGATTCGTGTGGCCATTTACACTGATCTCAAGGGTTAGAAGTGGCAGGGCCTACGTTAGTAGTTCAGTAACTTTACAGATGCATTGTACCACAGAGGGACTCAAACACAGTGCCTTGCTGGAAGTGTACTGTTTGCATATTTTTTGTCATCTGCAAAAAACAGCGAAAAATCACATCAAAGATCAGTTTACTGTATTGTCCTGAAAGTGTTGAAAATGCATGAATAAAGTCTATGAGAGTCCTGTGGAATGGTATGACGTTGTGTTGCATGTTTACAGACAGCGCAGGTTTCAGCTTGGCAGCTCTTTGTGTTGTGCGGCTCTGGTTCACTGTGCTAACCCTTGGATGCTCCATTATTTGCCTTTCACCGTTTCTTCACTCCTGTAGAAGAGGAGGAAGGGGACGGGGAAGAAGACGGAGGTGTCCCGGTGAAGAGGCAGAAGGTTCTGGAACGCTGCAAGTTCTGGCCAGTGTGCAAGAGCGGGGACGTGTGCATGTACCACCACCCCACTGCTCAATGCAAGTGAGTCTTTCTGTAACCTGTGTCTACATCCCATATGTGAAACCCAACCAAAACGTGTTGGTCCCCCGGCCCAGGTTTGAGAAGCACTACAATAAATAATGCATTTTATTCCCTCTCCTTCTTCCAAGAACCTTCCCTAATTGCAAGTTTGGAGACAAATGCCTTTTTGTCCACCCAAACTGCAAGTACGATGCCAAGTGCACAAAGGCAGACTGCCCCTTCACCCATGTCAGCAGGAGAGGCCCCGCCCCCCCACCCAGAAAGGGTAATGCCCCTTTTATCAGCCACCAGTTTCTGGACAGAATTCATTTTTTTGTTATTTATATATAGGTCTGCCCATGTCTGGTTTTGCGATGAATGAGTTTCATCCCTCCGTTCCCCACAGTGACGGCCTCATCCAGCAGTGTGTGCCGGTTCTTCCCGGACTGCAAGAAGATTGACTGCACATTTTATCACCCAAAAGTAAGCTGAATTTCCCCTGTGGAAAATGGAAACTGTCAGAACAGGAGTCGGTCTGTTGACAATATAGGCAGAGGATGGATAAGGGAGCGGGCACGTTAATAATGTGCAAGTGAGGCTTTATGGACCTCTCGTGGGCCATATCGTTCCTAGTTGTTGTGGACACAATTACAAGGTGACCTAGTCTGCACACTACAGAAGCAGAGTTCTCCCCAGAATTTAACAGTGGTGCTCAGGCCCTCGTGTCTGGAATGGACACACAGGCAAGGGCGGGTGGTACTGGAGGGGGGCAGTGGAGCGCTTGCATTTTCGTACCACCTTAAAAGTAATTTCCTAAACTGAAAGTCCCGTACTAAAGGAATTTTTCCAACCTTGACAAAGTAAGCGGTGATTTGTTTTTTGATTAGACGCTTGTATCACAGAAGCCATGTCTCCCCTGCGTATAGGTAAAGTGGCACAAACGAACGGGTTACACGGGCTACTAATTTTGTTACACAGTGAGGGAACAGTGGCGCACCGCCTCTATTCTGTGGGGAGAACCTTGAGAGGATTCATCAGAAAGTAGGCAGATTTGTAATGTAATATTGAGACTTCATTACCCTATTGAGGGTGAAGCTGCAGAGAGCTTTTGGTCAATGGAAGTGTTGGGTCAATCAGAAGTCTGCTCTTTGATGGATCTGAACCATCTGGTTCAGGTCCATCAGAGATAACACTGTTGTACCTTATTTTTGAGGTGTTGGTTTTGAGGTCATTTTAAAGTTCTTGTGTATTTATACCAAACTAGAGTTTTTGTCTTTTAGCCATGTAGGTTTGCAGGTCAGTGCAAGCGGGCTGGCTGCCCATTTTACCACCCTGCGCATTCTGTGCCTCCCAGACATGCCCTCAAATGGACAAAAACTCAAAACAGGTACTCACCCGCTCACTCTCAGACAGTCAACATGGGACATCACACAAGAAGTGTTAAAGGAGCTATATGTAACAAATTTACTGTACTAAATCATAAAATGACCATGATATGTCATCAGAGATGAAGGAAACATGCTAAGTCGAAATACTGGCTTCTCCGACAACAATGCTACAGCCAGTATGTTCTCCTTTGAAATTTCCATTCCGGGTCGGAACGTCTGTATTTATTTTGGCCTGTGTGATTCACTATTCTCCGAGTTGACTCCGCCCACTGCCCATTACGAACAACCAGATGTACTCCGGCACTCCGACAGCCGATTTACGAATGCCTAAGCTAAGTTCAACATTGTTTCCATTTAGCTAGCTAGCTAAAGATTTAAATATATGTATATAGTTACTCGCTAAACATACCACGAACGTTAGCTTATATCTGTGTGACCGTAAACATAGCCAGCCATGCATCTAGCTAACATTGACAGAGTTATAAAAAAATCCACATGAGCTGGTTTATAATTTGCAAACAATAAATAATAAACAAATTGCAAACGTATACATTAGCTGATCAACTTACAGTGTAGGACTTGTCGCTTGTCATTGTCAAAATAGAATAAGCTCGTCTCAAAATATAATGTTCTGCTCGGCTCGTCTTGCACTCGTGTTCGTCTCTCCAATATTGTGAATTTTGATTGCAGTACCCATTTTAAACGCTCGATGTCAATGTTACATATAGCTCCTTTAAGTAAATGAGAAACCATTGTTTTAAAAATACCTCTGATGTATTGAGATTTGTTCTTAATTTTCAAGATTTTTAACATGAATATTTACAGTTGCATTTATATTGAGGCATTTGGCAGATGATCACTTGCTCAGAATGGCAACCTTACTGCTGTGCCTGATTGTTTTATGTATATTGTCATTTAGCTATTTAATTGTGTAATCTTTAATAAAATTATATGAATTAAATATTTTGTAAATGTTTAAATAAGCCTTTATTGTGAAACCAGTTTGTAACTATTTTTTGTTATCTCCTGTAGTTAATCTACTGGGAAGGCGGACATTGTTTTGGGAGCTGTGAAGAAATTGTGAACGTCGTCATACGATTCTGTTACGGTCCTTCGATTTGTTGATTGTCTGTTCAGTTTTTGGAGATTTTTCTTTTTTTATTTCTTTTAAATTGTGAACTTTTGTTTTTTTTTAAAGAATGGAAAGAAACAAATCTTTTATAAATGGCTGTACATTCATGATACTGGCACGTAGATTAAAACTGCTTCAGATCAAGTGGTATTGAGTCTTTGTTCAGAAAAAATTAATTGACATAATTTTTACATTTTCACAAGATACACATGTCCTGTCGACAATTTCAGATTCAGAAATAGAAAAACATTCCATACAAAATAAGTAAATTACATTTTGCGCCCAAAGCAAGTGAACTGGGCTGAATGGTCTTAAGATGGTGTGGCCAGGATAATAAAGATGTGAAATATTGTTGTGTAGGCTATATATCAGCAAATGCATAATAAAAAAGGATACATAGGTCAAAGACCACGTACCTGTCCCTCAGCGAAGGAATGCCGCATTGCATTGCTTTCAGCCCTCTCCATCAACATCCAGGCGATGTGTGGTGGTACGTGTAAGGTTACATGTAGACTACTCGCAATTATCCTGGATCAAGCTGTGAATTAGCCTATATAATTCAAAGTTATTCTGACAGGATCGTTAATTTACCTAAACCAACAGCCAGTCTATGCCTATAAATGAACATTTTGTTGTTACTATGAGTTCTATAACTAATTAAATTGAGTTTGCAGGAAAACATCTCGGAATAGAAACCGCTTCACGTGCCTTTAAGTAAGTATCCAAACACACATAGATTTTGATTGTACCAAAGAACAAATTCAGATAAGGAAAATGACTTGCGAAATGTTCCTGCACGTTATTAAGGGCAGCTTTCAAATATGATCGACAGCATTTTTCGTGAGCGAGGCTCAATGCCCCAAAATACTGTAATCACTATGGCAACACGCTTTTTGATGTACAGTATCTCCTCAAAATGTAAGGAGGAAAGGTACATTGCCCATTCTTATATTTTAAATATAGGTGTATTATAGTTTATGAAGTGATTACACATGCTAAATTAAAGCTCTTTCCATTCAAATTAAATTCTGATGTCGGCCGCTAGAATATGAATTCACACGAACACTCCAAAATGGTTTATTTGTCATATTCCTCGAGCATAATTTGTCTTGTTCAATGTGTGAAACAGGCGAAACTGACCTGCTCCTGCATGAAGTTAAAGCGCACATGCAGAGAATGGCATTAAAATGAATTGTGAATTAATTGTTCTCTTTAAAATCGTGTTGTTCAGTTATGTTATTACGGGTGAAATCAGCTGGGTTTTACTAAGCTGAGAGTATGGAAGCCTGGTAGTGGTCACTAATTTAAAAAAATATGAAGGAAGAAGGATAGGGCTAAAATTCAGTTAACATGGTGAAATTTATCTCCGTTTTTTAACTGTAGGCTATCGAAAAAATCTTATACACAGCGAATCCTGGGCACTGTAGCCTATAGTCTATTTCAAAAAAAAAAATGAGTGCAATATTCACTGGACAAGGTTTTTACCTTTTTTCAGTCAAAATCATTCTATTTACTTACAGGCTGTAGGCCTAGATGAACATAAGTGTATTGTAATAGCGCATTTTCAGAACTCAAATGTCATCTATTGCAGTGCGCATTAGGTGTAAATGACAATTCGCGCATTAGGCTTGATATGGGTGTTAATGGATAGCCATTGTCCCGTAACAGAAGATTGACCGCACAGAAGATTACAGGAATTTTTGGCAGATATAGCCTAAGTCATAGCTTGATCCAGAACAATTGCGAATAGTCTATAGTATGCATGTAACCTTACACGTACCATCGCACATCGCCTGAATGTTGATGGAGTGGGCTGAAGGCAATTAAATGCGGCATTCACCTTTGCTGAGAGACAGGTATGTGCTACACAATAATAATATTTCACATTGTCATCGTGATATTTTTAGTCATGCTTGTGCGCGTCCCTGTGTGGAACAGGCAAAATATGGGTTCGCTGTATGACACAACATGGGCAAAAGAAGCTCCTCGGTGCTATAGGCAAGGACAATGTTCATATGAATTCTGTATTGCATCAGAGCCCTCTAGTTGGTTGCATTCATTTATCTGTACAGCTAGACGATGATGCATTTCATGTTTGAAATAGAGTATGAAAAATATCAATCAATTAACTAAAAATATAAAACATAAAATGATGAAAAAGACTAGGTCCCGCCGTATCGCACAGGCTGCACTGCAGCGCCTATTCACAGGCGCGAACCCACTACTGAGCGGCACGGGGGCTTTGACCTGCTCCGTTTCTGACCTGGGCCGGTTCACCCCTCCTTAGACGACCTGGTAATCCAAGGCTCCCCCAGGAGCACCATATCGATACCGAACTTAGTGCGGACACCCGATCGACATAGAGCACGGCAATTCAGGGCTCCTGTACTCAAGCGATCCGCTAGCCTCAGCTTCCCATTAGCTTGGATAACAGGCACGCGCCACCGCGCCCAGCGAAAGCAGCAAAGCATTTTATAGCTTTTCTAGAAAGCAGTGTTGTGACGTCAAATAGGCATCAGTCTGTCACTCTGTGCGCATAGTTCCCTCTAGTGGTAGGCTATAAATAGGCCTAGGAAACAAGGTCAGCAAGAAAACTGCAAACATTAGGTCAATCGTCAGCCGACAGCAACGTGAAGTAAAATAAAAAATAATAACGAGAGATTTTGAAAAAAGAAAGCAGAAACTAAAAAAAAACCCTCTTCAATCTAACCGAAGCTAAACGAAAATCGAAATAAAAATGGAAAAGTAAATAAAATCAAACCTACTTAAAATTCAAAGTTATTCTGACAGGATCGTTAATTTAGCTAAACCAACAGCCAGTCTATGCCTATAAATGAACATTTTGTTGTTACTATGAGTTCTATAACTAATTAAATTGAGTTTGCAGGAAAACAGATCTCGGAATAGAAACCGCTTCATTGATTGTACCAAAGAACAAACTCAGATAAGGAAAATGACTTGCGAAATGTTCCTGCACGTTATTAAGGGCAGCTTTCATATATGATCGACAGCATTTTTCGTGAGCGAGGCTCAATGCCCCAAAATACTGTAATCACTATGGCAACACGCTTTTTGATGTACAGTATCTCCTCAAAATGTAAGGAGGAAAGGTACGTTGCCCATTCTTATATTTTAAATATAGGTGTACTATAGTTTATGAAGTGATTACACATGCTAAATTAGAGCACTTTTATTTATTTGTCATATTCCTCGAGCATAATTTGTCTTGTTCAATGTGTGAAACAGGCGAAACTGACCTGCTCCTGCATGAAGTTAAAGCGCACATGCAGAGAATGGCATTAAAATGAATTGTGAATTAATTGTTCTCTTTAAAATCGTATTGTTCAGTTATGTTATTACGGGTGAAATCAGCTGGGTTTTACTAAGCTGAGAGTATGGGAGCCTGGTAGTGGTCACTGTAATTTTAAAAAATATGAAGGAAGAAGGATAGGGCTAAAATGCAGTTAACATGGTGAAATTTATCTCCGTTTTTTAACTGTAGGCTATCGAAAAAATCTTATGCACAGCGAATCCTGGGACTGTAGCCTATAGTCTATTTAAAAAAAAAAAAAAATGAATGCAATATTCACTGGACAAGGTTTTTAACTTTTTTCAGTCAAAATCATTCTATTTACTTACAAGCTGTAGGCCTAGATGAACATAAGTGTATTGTAATAGCACATTTTCAGAACTCAAATGTCATCTATTGCAGTGCGCATTAGGTGTAAATGACAATTCGCGCATTAGGCTTGATATGGGTGTTAATGGATAGCCATTGTCCCGTAACAGAAGATTGACCGCACAGAAGATTACAGGAATTTTTGGCAGATATAGCCTAAGTCATAGCTTGATCCAGAACAATTGCGAATAGTCTATAGTATACATGTAACCTTACACGTACCATCGCACATCGCCTGAATGTTGATGGAGTGGGCTGAAGGCAATTAAATGCGGCATTCACCTTTGCTGAGAGACAGGTATGTGCTACACAATAATAATATTTCACATTGTCATCGTGATATTTTTAGTCATGCTTGTGCGCGTCCCTGTGTGGAACAGGCAAAATATGGGTTCGCTGTATGACACAACATGGGCAAAAGAAGCTCCTCGGTGCTATAGGCAAGGACAGTGTTCATATGAATTCTGTATTGCATCAGAGCCCTCTAGTTGGTTGCATTCATTTATCTGTACAGCTAGACGATGATGCATTTCATGTTTGAAATAGAGTATGAAAAATATCAATCAATGAACTAAAAATATAAAACATAAAATGATGAAAAAGACTAGGTCCCGCCGTATCGCACAGGCTGCACTGCAGCGCCTATTCACAGGCGCGAACCCACTACTGAGCGGCACGGGGGCTTTGACCTGCTCCGTTTCCGACCTGGGCCGGTTCACCCCTCCTTAGACGACCTGGTAATCCAAGGCTCCCCCAGGAGCACCATATCGATACCGAACTTAGTGCGGACACCCGATCGACATAGAGCACGGCAATTCAGGGCTCCTGTACTCAAGCGATCCGCTAGCCTCAGCTTCCCATTAGCTTGGATAACAGGCACGCGCCACCGCGCCCAGCGAAAGCAGCAAAGCATTTTATAGCTTTTCTAGAAAGCAGTGTTGTGACGTCAAATAGGCATCAGTCTGTCACTCTGTGCGCATAGTTCCCTCTAGTGGTAGGCTATAAATAGGCCTAGGAAACAAGGTCAGCAAGAAAACTGCAAACATTAGGTCAATCGTCAGCCGACAGCAACGTGAAGTAAAATAAAAAATAATAACGAGAGATTTTGAAAAAAGAAAGCAGAAACTAAAAAAAACCCTCTTCAATCTAACCGAAGCTAAACGAAAATCGAAATAAAAATGGAAAAGTAAATAAAATCAAACCTACTTAAAATTCAAAGTTATTCTGACAGGATCGTTAATTTAGCTAAACCAACAGCCAGTCTATGCCTATAAATGAACATTTTGTTGTTACTATGAGTTCTATAACTAATTAAATTGAGTTTGCAGGAAAACAGATCTCGGAATAGAAACCGCTTCATTGATTGTACCAAAGAACAAACTCAGATAAGGAAAATGACTTGCGAAATGTTCCTGCACGTTATTAAGGGCAGCTTTCATATATGATCGACAGCATTTTTCGTGAGCGAGGCTCAATGCCCCAAAATACTGTAATCACTATGGCAACACGCTTTTTGATGTACAGTATCTCCTCAAAATGTAAGGAGGAAAGGTACGTTGCCCATTCTTATATTTTAAATATAGGTGTACTATAGTTTATGAAGTGATTACACATGCTAAATTAGAGCACTTTTATTTATTTGTCATATTCCTCGAGCATAATTTGTCTTGTTCAATGTGTGAAACAGGCGAAACTGACCTGCTCCTGCATGAAGTTAAAGCGCACATGCAGAGAATGGCATTAAAATGAATTGTGAATTAATTGTTCTCTTTAAAATCGTATTGTTCAGTTATGTTATTACGGGTGAAATCAGCTGGGTTTTACTAAGCTGAGAGTATGGAAGCCTGGTAGTGGTCACTGTAATTTTAAAAAATATGAAGGAAGAAGGATAGGGCTAAAATGCAGTTAACATGGTGAAATTTATCTCCGTTTTTTAACTGTAGGCTATCGAAAAAATCTTATGCACAGCGAATCCTGGGACTGTAGCCTATAGTCTATTTAAAAAAAAAAAAAAATGAATGCAATATTCACTGGACAAGGTTTTTAACTTTTTTCAGTCAAAATCATTCTATTTACTTACAAGCTGTAGGCCTAGATGAACATAAGTGTATTGTAATAGCACATTTTCAGAACTCAAATGTCATCTATTGCAGTGCGCATTAGGTGTAAATGACAATTCGCGCATTAGGCTTGATATGGGTGTTAATGGATAGCCATTGTCCCGTAACAGAAGATTGACCGCACAGAAGATTACAGGAATTTTTGGCAGATATAGCCTAAGTCATAGCTTGATCCAGAACAATTGCGAATAGTCTATAGTATGCATGTAACCTTACACGTACCATCGCACATCGCCTGAATGTTGATGGAGTGGGCTGAAGGCAATTCAATGCGGCATTCACCTTTGCTGAGAGACAGGTATGTGCTACACAATAATAATATTTCACATTGTCATCGTGATATTTTTAGTCATGCTTGTGCGCGTCCCTGTGTGGAACAGGCAAAATATGGGTTCGCTGTATGACACAACATGGGCAAAAGAAGCTCCTCGGTGCTATAGGCAAGGACAGTGTTCATATGAATTCTGTATTGCATCAGAGCCCTCTAGTTGGTTGCATTCATTTATCTGTACAGCTAGACGATGATGCATTTCATGTTTGAAATAGAGTATGAAAAATATCAATCAATTAACTAAAAATATAAAACATAAAATGATGAAAAAGACTAGGTCCCGCCGTATCGCACAGGCTGCACTGCAGCGCCTATTCACAGGCGCGAACCCACTACTGAGCGGCACGGGGGCTTTGACCTGCTCCGTTTCCGACCTGGGCCGGTTCACCCCTCCTTAGACGACCTGGTAATCCAAGGCTCCCCCAGGAGCACCATATCGATACCGAACTTAGTGCGGACACCCGATCGACATAGAGCACGGCAATTCAGGGCTCCTGTACTCAAGCGATCCGCTAGCCTCAGCTTCCCATTAGCTTGGATAACAGGCACGCGCCACCGCGCCCAGCGAAAGCAGCAAAGCATTTTATAGCTTTTCTAGAAAGCAGTGTTGTGACGTCAAATAGGCATCAGTCTGTCACTCTGTGCGCATAGTTCCCTCTAGTGGTAGGCTATAAATAGGCCTAGGAAACAAGGTCAGCAAGAAAACTGCAAACATTAGGTCAATCGTCAGCCGACAGCAACGTGAAGTAAAATAAAAAATAATAACGAGAGATTTTGAAAAAAGAAAGCAGAAACTAAAAAAAACCCTCTTCAATCTAACCGAAGCTAAACGAAAATCGAAATAAAAATGGAAAAGTAAATAAAATCAAACCTACTTAAAATTCAAAGTTATTCTGACAGGATCGTTAATTTAGCTAAACCAACAGCCAGTCTATGCCTATAAATGAACATTTTGTTGTTACTATGAGTTCTATAACTAATTAAATTGAGTTTGCAGGAAAACAGATCTCGGAATAGAAACCGCTTCATTGATTGTACCAAAGAACAAACTCAGATAAGGAAAATGACTTGCGAAATGTTCCTGCACGTTATTAAGGGCAGCTTTCATATATGATCGACAGCATTTTTCGTGAGCGAGGCTCAATGCCCCAAAATACTGTAATCACTATGGCAACACGCTTTTTGATGTACAGTATCTCCTCAAAATGTAAGGAGGAAAGGTACGTTGCCCATTCTTATATTTTAAATATAGGTGTACTATAGTTTATGAAGTGATTACACATGCTAAATTAGAGCACTTTTATTTATTTGTCATATTCCTCGAGCATAATTTGTCTTGTTCAATGTGTGAAACAGGCGAAACTGACCTGCTCCTGCATGAAGTTAAAGCGCACATGCAGAGAATGGCATTAAAATGAATTGTGAATTAATTGTTCTCTTTAAAATCGTATTGTTCAGTTATGTTATTACGGGTGAAATCAGCTGGGTTTTACTAAGCTGAGAGTATGGAAGCCTGGTAGTGGTCACTGTAATTTTAAAAAATATGAAGGAAGAAGGATAGGGCTAAAATGCAGTTAACATGGTGAAATGTATCTCCGTTTTTTAACTGTAGGCTATCGAAAAAATCTTATGCACAGCGAATCCTGGGACTGTAGCCTATAGTCTATTTCCAAAAAAAAAAAATGAATGCAATATTCACTGGACAAGGTTTTTAACTTTTTTCAGTCAAAATCAGTCTATTTACTTACAAGCTGTAGGCCTAGATGAACATAAGTGTATTGTAATAGCGCATTTTCAGAACTCAAATGTCATCTATTGCAGTGCGCATTAGGTGTAAAAGACAATTCGCGCATTAGGCTTGATATGGGTGTTAATGGATAGCCATTGTCCCGTAACAGAAGATTGACCGCACAGAAGATTACAGGAATTTTTGGCAGATATAGCCTAAGTCATAGCTTGATCCAGAACAATTGCGAATAGTCTATAGTATACATGTAACCTTACACGTACCATCGCACATCGCCTGAATGTTGATGGAGTGGGCTGAAGGCAATTAAATGCGGCATTCACCTTTGCTGAGAGACAGGTATGTGCTACACAATAATAATATTTCACATTGTCATCGTGATATTTTTAGTCATGCTTGTGCGCGTCCCTGTGTGGAACAGGCAAAATATGGGTTCGCTGTATGACACAACATGGGCAAAAGAAGCTCCTCGGTGCTATAGGCAAGGACAGTGTTCATATGAATTCTGTATTGCATCAGAGCCCTCTAGTTGGTTGCATTCATTTATCTGTACAGCTAGACGATGATGCATTTCATGTTTGAAATAGAGTATGAAAAATATCAATCAATTAACTAAAAATATAAAACATAAAATGATGAAAAAGACTAGGTCCCGCCGTATCGCACAGGCTGCACTGCAGCGCCTATTCACAGGCGCGAACCCACTACTGAGCGGCACGGGGGCTTTGACCTGCTCCGTTTCCGACCTGGGCCGGTTCACCCCTCCTTAGACGACCTGGTAATCCAAGGCTCCCCCAGGAGCACCATATCGATACCGAACTTAGTGCGGACACCCGATCGACATAGAGCACGGCAATTCAGGGCTCCTGTACTCAAGCGATCCGCTAGCCTCAGCTTCCCATTAGCTTGGATAACAGGCACGCGCCACCGCGCCCAGCGAAAGCAGCAAAGCATTTTATAGCTTTTCTAGAAAGCAGTGTTGTGACGTCAAATAGGCATCAGTCTGTCACTCTGTGCGCATAGTTCCCTCTAGTGGTAGGCTATAAATAGGCCTAGGAAACAAGGTCAGCAAGAAAACTGCAAACATTAGGTCAATCGTCAGCCGACAGCAACGTGAAGTAAAATAAAAAATAATAACGAGAGATTTTGAAAAAAGAAAGCAGAAACTAAAAAAAACCCTCTTCAATCTAACCGAAGCTAAACGAAAATCGAAATAAAAATGGAAAAGTAAATAAAATCAAACCTACTTAAAATTCAAAGTTATTCTGACAGGATCGTTAATTTAGCTAAACCAACAGCCAGTCTATGCCTATAAATGAACATTTTGTTGTTACTATGAGTTCTATAACTAATTAAATTGAGTTTGCAGGAAAACAGATCTCGGAATAGAAACCGCTTCATTGATTGTACCAAAGAACAAACTCAGATAAGGAAAATGACTTGCGAAATGTTCCTGCACGTTATTAAGGGCAGCTTTCATATATGATCGACAGCATTTTTCGTGAGCGAGGCTCAATGCCCCAAAATACTGTAATCACTATGGCAACACGCTTTTTGATGTACAGTATCTCCTCAAAATGTAAGGAGGAAAGGTACGTTGCCCATTCTTATATTTTAAATATAGGTGTACTATAGTTTATGAAGTGATTACACATGCTAAATTAGAGCACTTTTATTTATTTGTCATATTCCTCGAGCATAATTTGTCTTGTTCAATGTGTGAAACAGGCGAAACTGACCTGCTCCTGCATGAAGTTAAAGCGCACATGCAGAGAATGGCATTAAAATGAATTGTGAATTAATTGTTCTCTTTAAAATCGTATTGTTCAGTTATGTTATTACGGGTGAAATCAGCTGGGTTTTACTAAGCTGAGAGTATGGAAGCCTGGTAGTGGTCACTGTAATTTTAAAAAATATGAAGGAAGAAGGATAGGGCTAAAATGCAGTTAACATGGTGAAATTTATCTCCGTTTTTTAACTGTAGGCTATCGAAAAAATCTTATGCACAGCGAATCCTGGGACTGTAGCCTATAGTCTATTTAAAAAAAAAAAAAAATGAATGCAATATTCACTGGACAAGGTTTTTAACTTTTTTCAGTCAAAATCATTCTATTTACTTACAAGCTGTAGGCCTAGATGAACATAAGTGTATTGTAATAGCACATTTTCAGAACTCAAATGTCATCTATTGCAGTGCGCATTAGGTGTAAATGACAATTCGCGCATTAGGCTTGATATGGGTGTTAATGGATAGCCATTGTCCCGTAACAGAAGATTGACCGCACAGAAGATTGCAGGAATTTTTGGCAGATATAGCCTAAGTCATAGCTTGATCCAGAACAATTGCGAATAGTCTATAGTATGCATGTAACCTTACACGTACCATCGCACATCGCCTGAATGTTGATGGAGTGGGCTGAAGGCAATTCAATGCGGCATTCACCTTTGCTGAGAGACAGGTATGTGCTACACAATAATAATATTTCACATTGTCATCGTGATATTTTTAGTCATGCTTGTGCGCGTCCCTGTGTGGAACAGGCAAAATATGGGTTCGCTGTATGACACAACATGGGCAAAAGAAGCTCCTCGGTGCTATAGGCAAGGACAGTGTTCATATGAATTCTGTATTGCATCAGAGCCCTCTAGTTGGTTGCATTCATTTATCTGTACAGCTAGACGATGATGCATTTCATGTTTGAAATAGAGTATGAAAAATATCAATCAATTAACTAAAAATATAAAACATAAAATGATGAAAAAGACTAGGTCCCGCCGTATCGCACAGGCTGCACTGCAGCGCCTATTCACAGGCGCGAACCCACTACTGAGCGGCACGGGGGCTTTGACCTGCTCCGTTTCCGACCTGGGCCGGTTCACCCCTCCTTAGACGACCTGGTAATCCAAGGCTCCCCCAGGAGCACCATATCGATACCGAACTTAGTGCGGACACCCGATCGACATAGAGCACGGCAATTCAGGGCTCCTGTACTCAAGCGATCCGCTAGCCTCAGCTTCCCATTAGCTTGGATAACAGGCACGCGCCACCGCGCCCAGCGAAAGCAGCAAAGCATTTTATAGCTTTTCTAGAAAGCAGTGTTGTGACGTCAAATAGGCATCAGTCTGTCACTCTGTGCGCATAGTTCCCTCTAGTGGTAGGCTATAAATAGGCCTAGGAAACAAGGTCAGCAAGAAAACTGCAAACATTAGGTCAATCGTCAGCCGACAGCAACGTGAAGTAAAATAAAAAATAATAACGAGAGATTTTGAAAAAAGAAAGCAGAAACTAAAAAAAACCCTCTTCAATCTAACCGAAGCTAAACGAAAATCGAAATAAAAATGGAAAAGTAAATAAAATCAAACCTACTTAAAATTCAAAGTTATTCTGACAGGATCGTTAATTTAGCTAAACCAACAGCCAGTCTATGCCTATAAATGAACATTTTGTTGTTACTATGAGTTCTATAACTAATTAAATTGAGTTTGCAGGAAAACAGATCTCGGAATAGAAACCGCTTCATTGATTGTACCAAAGAACAAACTCAGATAAGGAAAATGACTTGCGAAATGTTCCTGCACGTTATTAAGGGCAGCTTTCATATATGATCGACAGCATTTTTCGTGAGCGAGGCTCAATGCCCCAAAATACTGTAATCACTATGGCAACACGCTTTTTGATGTACAGTATCTCCTCAAAATGTAAGGAGGAAAGGTACGTTGCCCATTCTTATATTTTAAATATAGGTGTACTATAGTTTATGAAGTGATTACACATGCTAAATTAGAGCACTTTTATTTATTTGTCATATTCCTCGAGCATAATTTGTCTTGTTCAATGTGTGAAACAGGCGAAACTGACCTGCTCCTGCATGAAGTTAAAGCGCACATGCAGAGAATGGCATTAAAATGAATTGTGAATTAATTGTTCTCTTTAAAATCGTATTGTTCAGTTATGTTATTACGGGTGAAATCAGCTGGGTTTTACTAAGCTGAGAGTATGGAAGCCTGGTAGTGGTCACTGTAATTTTAAAAAATATGAAGGAAGAAGGATAGGGCTAAAATGCAGTTAACATGGTGAAATTTATCTCCGTTTTTTAACTGTAGGCTATCGAAAAAATCTTATGCACAGCGAATCCTGGGACTGTAGCCTATAGTCTATTTCCAAAAAAAAAAAATGAATGCAATATTCACTGGACAAGGTTTTTAACTTTTTTCAGTCAAAATCAGTCTATTTACTTACAAGCTGTAGGCCTAGATGAACATAAGTGTATTGTAATAGCGCATTTTCAGAACTCAAATGTCATCTATTGCAGTGCGCATTAGGTGTAAAAGACAATTCGCGCATTAGGCTTGATATGGGTGTTAATGGATAGCCATTGTCCCGTAACAGAAGATTGACCGCACAGAAGATTACAGGAATTTTTGGCAGATATAGCCTAAGTCATAGCTTGATCCAGAACAATTGCGAATAGTCTATAGTATACATGTAACCTTACACGTACCATCGCACATCGCCTGAATGTTGATGGAGTGGGCTGAAGGCAATTAAATGCGGCATTCACCTTTGCTGAGAGACAGGTATGTGCTACACAATAATAATATTTCACATTGTCATCGTGATATTTTTAGTCATGCTTGTGCGCGTCCCTGTGTGGAACAGGCAAAATATGGGTTCGCTGTATGACACAACATGGGCAAAAGAAGCTCCTCGGTGCTATAGGCAAGGACAGTGTTCATATGAATTCTGTATTGCATCAGAGCCCTCTAGTTGGTTGCATTCATTTATCTGTACAGCTAGACGATGATGCATTTCATGTTTGAAATAGAGTATGAAAAATATCAATCAATTAACTAAAAATATAAAACATAAAATGATGAAAAAGACTAGGTCCCGCCGTATCGCACAGGCTGCACTGCAGCGCCTATTCACAGGCGCGAACCCACTACTGAGCGGCACGGGGGCTTTGACCTGCTCCGTTTCCGACCTGGGCCGGTTCACCCCTCCTTAGACGACCTGGTAATCCAAGGCTCCCCCAGGAGCACCATATCGATACCGAACTTAGTGCGGACACCCGATCGACATAGAGCACGGCAATTCAGGGCTCCTGTACTCAAGCGATCCGCTAGCCTCAGCTTCCCATTAGCTTGGATAACAGGCACGCGCCACCGCGCCCAGCGAAAGCAGCAAAGCATTTTATAGCTTTTCTAGAAAGCAGTGTTGTGACGTCAAATAGGCATCAGTCTGTCACTCTGTGCGCATAGTTCCCTCTAGTGGTAGGCTATAAATAGGCCTAGGAAACAAGGTCAGCAAGAAAACTGCAAACATTAGGTCAATCGTCAGCCGACAGCAACGTGAAGTAAAATAAAAAATAATAACGAGAGATTTTGAAAAAAGAAAGCAGAAACTAAAAAAAACCCTCTTCAATCTAACCGAAGCTAAACGAAAATCGAAATAAAAATGGAAAAGTAAATAAAATCAAACCTACTTAAAATTCAAAGTTATTCTGACAGGATCGTTAATTTAGCTAAACCAACAGCCAGTCTATGCCTATAAATGAACATTTTGTTGTTACTATGAGTTCTATAACTAATTAAATTGAGTTTGCAGGAAAACAGATCTCGGAATAGAAACCGCTTCATTGATTGTACCAAAGAACAAACTCAGATAAGGAAAATGACTTGCGAAATGTTCCTGCACGTTATTAAGGGCAGCTTTCATATATGATCGACAGCATTTTTCGTGAGCGAGGCTCAATGCCCCAAAATACTGTAATCACTATGGCAACACGCTTTTTGATGTACAGTATCTCCTCAAAATGTAAGGAGGAAAGGTACGTTGCCCATTCTTATATTTTAAATATAGGTGTACTATAGTTTATGAAGTGATTACACATGCTAAATTAGAGCACTTTTATTTATTTGTCATATTCCTCGAGCATAATTTGTCTTGTTCAATGTGTGAAACAGGCGAAACTGACCTGCTCCTGCATGAAGTTAAAGCGCACATGCAGAGAATGGCATTAAAATGAATTGTGAATTAATTGTTCTCTTTAAAATCGTATTGTTCAGTTATGTTATTACGGGTGAAATCAGCTGGGTTTTACTAAGCTGAGAGTATGGAAGCCTGGTAGTGGTCACTGTAATTTTAAAAAATATGAAGGAAGAAGGATAGGGCTAAAATGCAGTTAACATGGTGAAATTTATCTCCGTTTTTTAACTGTAGGCTATCGAAAAAATCTTATGCACAGCGAATCCTGGGACTGTAGCCTATAGTCTATTTCCAAAAAAAAAAAATGAATGCAATATTCACTGGACAAGGTTTTTAACTTTTTTCAGTCAAAATCAGTCTATTTACTTACAAGCTGTAGGCCTAGATGAACATAAGTGTATTGTAATAGCGCATTTTCAGAACTCAAATGTCATCTATTGCAGTGCGCATTAGGTGTAAAAGACAATTTGCGCATTAGGCTTGATATGGGTGTTAATGGATAGCCATTGTCCCGTAACAGAAGATTGACCGCACAGAAGATTACAGGAATTTTTGGCAGATATAGCCTAAGTCATAGCTTGATCCAGAACAATTGCGAATAGTCTATAGTATACATGTAACCTTACACGTACCATCGCACATCGCCTGAATGTTGATGGAGTGGGCTGAAGGCAATTAAATGCGGCATTCACCTTTGCTGAGAGACAGGTATGTGCTACACAATAATAATATTTCACATTGTCATCGTGATATTTTTAGTCATGCTTGTGCGCGTCCCTGTGTGGAACAGGCAAAATATGGGTTCGCTGTATGACACAACATGGGCAAAAGAAGCTCCTCGGTGCTATAGGCAAGGACAGTGTTCATATGAATTCTGTATTGCATCAGAGCCCTCTAGTTGGTTGCATTCATTTATCTGTACAGCTAGACGATGATGCATTTCATGTTTGAAATAGAGTATGAAAAATATCAATCAATGAACTAAAAATATAAAACATAAAATGATGAAAAAGACTAGGTCCCGCCGTATCGCACAGGCTGCACTGCAGCGCCTATTCACAGGCGCGAACCCACTACTGAGCGGCACGGGGGCTTTGACCTGCTCCGTTTCCGACCTGGGCCGGTTCACCTCTCCTTAGACGACCTGGTAATCCAAGGCTCCCCCAGGAGCACCATATCGATACCGAACTTAGTGCGGACACCCGATCGACATAGAGCACGGCAATTCAGGGCTCCTGTACTCAAGCGATCCGCTAGCCTCAGCTTCCCATTAGCTTGGATAACAGGCACGCGCCACCGCGCCCAGCGAAAGCAGCAAAGCATTTTATAGCTTTTCTAGAAAGCAGTGTTGTGACGTCAAATAGGCATCAGTCTGTCACTCTGTGCGCATAGTTCCCTCTAGTGGTAGGCTATAAATAGGCCTAGGAAACAAGGTCAGCAAGAAAACTGCAAACATTAGGTCAATCGTCAGCCGACAGCAACGTGAAGTAAAATAAAAAATAATAACGAGAGATTTTGAAAAAAGAAAGCAGAAACTAAAAAAAACCCTCTTCAATCTAACCGAAGCTAAACGAAAATCGAAATAAAAATGGAAAAGTAAATAAAATCAAACCTACTTAAAATTCAAAGTTATTCTGACAGGATCGTTAATTTAGCTAAACCAACAGCCAGTCTATGCCTATAAATGAACATTTTGTTGTTACTATGAGTTCTATAACTAATTAAATTGAGTTTGCAGGAAAACAGATCTCGGAATAGAAACCGCTTCATTGATTGTACCAAAGAACAAACTCAGATAAGGAAAATGACTTGCGAAATGTTCCTGCACGTTATTAAGGGCAGCTTTCATATATGATCGACAGCATTTTTCGTGAGCGAGGCTCAATGCCCCAAAATACTGTAATCACTATGGCAACACGCTTTTTGATGTACAGTATCTCCTCAAAATGTAAGGAGGAAAGGTACGTTGCCCATTCTTATATTTTAAATATAGGTGTACTATAGTTTATGAAGTGATTACACATGCTAAATTAGAGCACTTTTATTTATTTGTCATATTCCTCGAGCATAATTTGTCTTGTTCAATGTGTGAAACAGGCGAAACTGACCTGCTCCTGCATGAAGTTAAAGCGCACATGCAGAGAATGGCATTAAAATGAATTGTGAATTAATTGTTCTCTTTAAAATCGTATTGTTCAGTTATGTTATTATGGGTGAAATCAGCTGGGTTTTACTAAGCTGAGAGTATGGAAGCCTGGTAGTGGTCACTGTAATTTTAAAAAATATGAAGGAAGAAGGATAGGGCTAAAATTCAGTTAACATGGTGAAATTTATCTCTGTTTTTTAATTGTAGGCTATCGAAAAAATCTTATGCACAGCAAATCCTGGGACTGTAGCCTATAGTCTATTTCAAAAAAAAAAATGAATGCAATATTCACTGGACAAGGTTTTTAACTTTTTTCAGTCAAAATCATTCTATTTACTTACAGGCTGTAGGCCTAGATGAACATAAGTGTATTGTAATAGCGCATTTGCAGAACTCAAATGTCATCTATTGCAGTGCGCATTAGGTGTAAATGACAATTCGCGCATTAGGCTTGATATGGGTGTTAATGGATAGCCATTGTCCCGTAACAGAAGATTTACCGCACAGAAGATTACAGGAATTTTTGGCAGATATAGCCTAAGTCATAGCTTGATCCAGAACAATTGCGAATAGTCTATAGTATACATGTAACCTTACACGTACCATCGCACATCGCCTGAATGTTGATGGAGTGGGCTGAAGGCAATTAAATGCGGCATTCACCTTTGCTGAGAGACAGGTATGTGCTACACAATAATAATATTTCACATTGTCATCGTGATATTTTTAGTCATGCTTGTGCGCGTCCCTGTGTGGAACAGGCAAAATATGGGTTCGCTGTATGACACAACATGGGCAAAAGAAGCTCCTCGGTGCTATAGGCAAGGACAGTGTTCATATGAATTCTGTATTGCATCAGAGCCCTCTAGTTGGTTGCATTCATTTATCTGTACAGCTAGACGATGATGCATTTCATGTTTGAAATAGAGTATGAAAAATATCAATCAATGAACTAAAAATATAAAACATAAAATGATGAAAAAGACTAGGTCCCGCCGTATCGCACAGGCTGCACTGCAGCGCCTATTCACAGGCGCGAACCCACTACTGAGCGGCACGGGGGCTTTGACCTGCTCCGTTTCCGACCTGGGCCGGTTCACCCCTCCTTAGACGACCTGGTAATCCAAGGCTCCCCCAGGAGCACCATATCGATACCGAACTTAGTGCGGACACCCGATCGACATAGAGCACGGCAATTCAGGGCTCCTGTACTCAAGCGATCCGCTAGCCTCAGCTTCTCAGTAGCTTGGATAACAGGCACGCGCCACCGCGCCCAGCGAAAGCAGCAAAGCATTTTATAGCTTTTCTAGAAAGCAGTGTTGTGACGTCAAATAGGCATCAGTCTGTCTCTCTGTGCGCATAGTTCCCTCTAGTGGTAGGCTATAAATAGGCCTAGGAAACAAGGTCAGCAAGAAAACTGCAAACATTAGGTCAATCGTCAGCCGACAGCAACGTGAAGTAAAATAAAAAATAAGAACGAGAGATTTTGAAAAAAGAAAGCAGAAACTAAAAAAAACCCTCTTCAATCTAACCGAAGCTAAAGGAAAATCGAAATAAAAATGGAAAAGTAAATAAAATCAAACCTACTTAAAATTCAAAGTTATTCTGACAGGATCGTTAATTTAGCTAAACCAACAGCCAGTCTATGCCTATAAATGAACATTTTGTTGTTACTATGAGTTCTATAACTAATTAAATTGAGTTTGCAGGAAAACAGATCTCGGAATAGAAACCGCTTCACGTGCCTTTAAGCAAGTATCCAAACACACATAGATTTTGATTGTACCAAAGAACAAACTCAGATAAGGAAAATGACTTGCGAAATGTTCCTGCACGTTATTAAGGGCAGCTTTCATATATGATCGACAGCATTTTTCGTGAGCGAGGCTCAATGCCCCAAAATACTGTAATCACTATGGCAACACGCTTTTTGATGTACAGTATCTCCTCAAAATGTAAGGAGGAAAGGTACGTTGCCCATTCTTATATTTTAAATATAGGTGTACTATAGTTTATGAAGTGATTACACATGCTAAATTAGAGCACTTTTATTTATTTGTCATATTCCTCGAGCATAATTTGTCTTGTTCAATGTGTGAAACAGGCGAAACTGACCTGCTCCTGCATGAAGTTAAAGCGCACATGCAGAGAATGGCATTAAAATGAATTGTGAATTAATTGTTCTCTTTAAAATCGTATTGTTCAGTTATGTTATTACGGGTGAAATCAGCTGGGTTTTACTAAGCTGAGAGTATGGAAGCCTGGTAGTGGTCACTGTAATTTTAAAAAATATGAAGGAAGAAGGATAGGGCTAAAATGCAGTTAACATGGTGAAATTTATCTCCGTTTTTTAACTGTAGGCTATCGAAAAAATCTTATGCACAGCGAATCCTGGGACTGTAGCCTATAGTCTATTTCAAAAAAAAAAAAAAAAAATGAATGCAATATTCACTGGACAAGGTTTTTAACTTTTTTCAGTCAAAATCATTCTATTTACTTACAGGCTGTAGGCCTAGATGAACATAAGTGTATTGTAATAGCACATTTTCAGAACTCAAATGTCATCTATTGCAGTGCGCATTAGGTGTAAATGACAATTCGCGCATTAGGCTTGATATGGGTGTTAATGGATAGCCATTGTCCCGTAACAGAAGATTGACCGCACAGAAGATTACAGGAATTTTTGGCAGATATAGCCTAAGTCATAGCTTGATCCAGAACAATTGCGAATAGTCTATAGTATGCATGTAACCTTACACGTACCATCGCACATCGCCTGAATGTTGATGGAGTGGGCTGAAGGCAATTAAATGCGGCATTCACCTTTGCTGAGAGACAGGTATGTGCTACACAATAATAATATTTCACATTGTCATCGTGATATTTTTAGTCATGCTTGTGCGCGTCCCTGTGTGGAACAGGCAAAATATGGGTTCGCTGTATGACACAACATGGGCAAAAGAAGCTCCTCGGTGCTATAGGCAAGGACAGTGTTCATATGAATTCTGTATTGCATCAGAGCCCTCTAGTTGGTTGCATTCATTTATCTGTACAGCTAGACGATGATGCATTTCATGTTCGAAATAGAGTATGAAAAATATCAATCAATTAACTAAAAATATAAAACATAAAATGATGAAAAAGACTAGGTCCCGCCGTATCGCACAGGCTGCACTGCAGCGCCTATTCACAGGCGCGAACCCACTACTGAGCGGCACGGGGGCTTTGACCTGCTCCGTTTCTGACCTGGGCCGGTTCACCCCTCCTTAGACGACCTGGTAATCCAAGGCTCCCCCAGGAGCACCATATCGATACCGAACTTAGTGCGGACACCCGATCGACATAGAGCACGGCAATTCAGGGCTCCTGTACTCAAGCGATCCGCTAGCCTCAGCTTCCCATTAGCTTGGATAACAGGCACGCGCCACCGCGCCCAGCGAAAGCAGCAAAGCATTTTATAGCTTTTCTAGAAAGCAGTGTTGTGACGTCAAATAGGCATCAGTCTGTCACTCTGTGCGCATAGTTCCCTCTAGTGGTAGGCTATAAATAGGCCTAGGAAACAAGGTCAGCAAGAAAACTGCAAACATTAGGTCAATCGTCAGCCGACAGCAACGTGAAGTAAAATAAAAAATAATAACGAGAGATTTTGAAAAAAGAAAGCAGAAACTAAAAAAAACCCTCTTCAATCTAACCGAAGCTAAACGAAAATCGAAATAAAAATGGAAAAGTAAATAAAATCAAACCTACTTAAAATTCAAAGTTATTCTGACAGGATCGTTAATTTAGCTAAACCAACAGCCAGTCTATGCCTATAAATTAACATTTTGTTGTTACTATGAGTTCTATAACTAATTAAATTGAGTTTGCAGGAAAACAGATCTCGGAATAGAAACCGCTTCATTGATTGTACCAAAGAACAAACTCAGATAAGGAAAATGACTTGCGAAATGTTCCTGCACGTTATTAAGGGCAGCTTTCATATATGATCGACAGCATTTTTCGTGAGCGAGGCTCAATGCCCCAAAATACTGTAATCACTATGGCAACACGCTTTTTGATGTACAGTATCTCCTCAAAATGTAAGGAGGAAAGGTACGTTGCCCATTCTTATATTTTAAATATAGGTGTACTATAGTTTATGAAGTGATTACACATGCTAAATTAGAGCACTTTTATTTATTTGTCATATTCCTCGAGCATAATTTGTCTTGTTCAATGTGTGAAACAGGCGAAACTGATCTGCTCCTGCATGAAGTTAAAGCGCACATGCAGAGAATGGCATTAAAATGAATTGTGAATGAATTGTTCTCTTTAAAATCGTATTGTTCAGTTATGTTATTACGGGTGAAATCAGCTGGGTTTTACTAAGCTGAGAGTATGGAAGCCTGGTAGTGGTCACTGTAATTTAAAAAAATATGAAGGAAGAAGGATAGGGCTAAAATTCAGTTAACATGGTGAAATTTATCTCCGTTTTTTAATTGTAGGCTATCGAAAAAATCTTATGCACAGCGAATCCTGGGACTGTAGCCTATAGTCTATTTCAAAAAAAAAAAATGAATGCAATATTCACTGGACAAGGTTTTTAACTTTTTTCAGTCAAAATCATTCTATTTACTTACAGGCTGTAGGCCTAGATGAACATAAGTGTATTGTAATAGCGCATTTGCAGAACTCAAATGTCATCTATTGCAGTGCGCATTAGGTGTAAATGACAATTCGCGCATTAGGCTTGATATGGGTGTTAATGGATAGCCATTGTCCCGTAACAGAAGATTTACCGCACAGAAGATTACAGGAATTTTTGGCAGATATAGCCTAAGTCATAGCTTGATCCAGAACAATTGCGAATAGTCTATAGTATACATGTAACCTTACACGTACCATCGCACATCGCCTGAATGTTGATGGAGTGGGCTGAAGGCAATTCAATGCGGCATTCACCTTTGCTGAGAGACAGGTATGTGCTACACAATAATAATATTTCACATTGTCATCGTGATATTTTTAGTCATGCTTGTGCGCGTCCCTGTGTGGAACAGGCAAAATATGGGTTCGCTGTATGACACAACATGGGCAAAAGAAGCTCCTCGGTGCTATAGGCAAGGACAGTGTTCATATGAATTCTGTATTGCATCAGAGCCCTCTAGTTGGTTGCATTCATTTATCTGTACAGCTAGACGATGATGCATTTCATGTTTGAAATAGAGTATGAAAAATATCAATCAATGAACTAAAAATATAAAACATAAAATGATGAAAAAGACTAGGTCCCGCCGTATCGCACAGGCTGCACTGCAGCGCCTATTCACAGGCGCGAACCCACTACTGAGCGGCACGGGGGCTTTGACCTGCTCCGTTTCCGACCTGGGCCGGTTCACCCCTCCTTAGACGACCTGGTAATCCAAGGCTCCCCCAGGAGCACCATATCGATACCGAACTTAGTGCGGACACCCGATCGACATAGAGCACGGCAATTCAGGGCTCCTGTACTCAAGCGATCCGCTAGCCTCAGCCTCCCAGTAGCTTGGATAACAGGCACGCGCCACCGCGCCCAGCGAAAGCAGCAAAGCATTTTATAGCTTTTCTAGAAAGCAGTGTTGTCACGTCAAATAGGCATCAGTCTGTCTCTCTGTGCGCATAGTTCCCTCTAGTGGTAGGCTATAAATAGGCCTAGGAAACAAGGTCAGCAAGAAAACTGCAAACATTAGGTCAATCGTCAGCCGACAGCAACGTGAAGTAAAATAAAAAATAATAACGAGAGATTTTGAAAAAAGAAAGCAGAAACTAAAAAACCCCCTCTTCAATCTAACCGAAGCTAAACGAAATCGAAATAAAAATGGAAAAGTAAATAAAATCAAACCTACTTAAAATTCAAAGTTATTCTGACAGGATCGTTAATTTAGCTAAACCAACAGCCAGTCTATGCCTATAAATGAACATTTTGTTGTTACTATGAGTTCTATAACTAATTAAATTGAGTTTGCAGGAAAACAGATCTCGGAATAGAAACCGCTTCATTGATTGTACCAAAGAACAAACTCAGATAAGGAAAATTACTTGCGAAATGTTCCTGCACGTTATTAAGGGCAGCTTTCATATATGATCGACAGCATTTTTCGTGAGCGAGGCTCAATGCCCCAAAATACTGTAATCACTATGGCAACACGCTTTTTGATGTACAGTATCTCCTCAAAATGTAAGGAGGAAAGGTACGTTGCCCATTCTTATATTTTAAATATAGGTGTACTATAGTTTATGAAGTGATTACACATGCTAAATTAGAGCACTTTTATTTATTTGTCATATTCCTCGAGCATAATTTGTCTTGTTCAATGTGTGAAACAGGCGAAACTGATCTGCTCCTGCATGAAGTTAAAGCGCACATGCAGAGAATGGCATTAAAATGAATTGTGAATTAATTGTTCTCTTTAAAATCGTATTGTTCAGTTATGTTATTACGGGTGAAATCATCTGGGTTTTACTAAGATGAGAGTATGGAAGCCTGGTAGTGGTCACTGTAATTAAAAAAAATATGAAGGAAGAAGGATAGGGCTAAAATGCAGTTAACATGGTGAAATTTATCTCCGTTTTTTAATTGTAGGCTATCGAAAAAATCTTATGCACAGCGAATCCTGGGACTGTAGCCTATAGTCTCTTTCAAAAAAAAAATGAATGCAATATTCACTGGACAAGGTTTTTAACTTTTTTCAGTCAAAATCATTCTATTTACTTACAGGCTGTAGGCCTAGATGAACATAAGTGTATTGTAATAGCACATTTTCAGAACTCAAATGTCATCTATTGCAGTGCGCATTAGGTGTAAATGACAATTCGCGCATTAGGCTTGATATGGGTGTTAATGGATAGCCATTGTCCCGTAACAGAAGATTGACCGCACAGAAGATTACAGGAATTTTTGGCAGATATAGCCTAAATCATAGCTTGATCCAGAACAATTGCGAATAGTCTATAGTATACATGTAACCTTACACGTACCATCGCACATCGCCTGAATGTTGATGGAGTGGGCTGAAGGCAATTAAATGCGGCATTCACCTTTGCTGAGAGACAGGTATGTGCTACACAATAATAATATTTCACATTGTCATCGTGATATTTTTAGTCATGCTTGTGCGCGTCCCTGTGTGGAACAGGCAAAATATGGGTTCGCTGTATGACACAACATGGGCAAAAGAAGCTCCTCGGTGCTATAGGCAAGGACAGTGTTCATATGAATTCTGTATTGCATCAGAGCCCTCTAGTTGGTTGCATTCATTTATCTGTACAGCTAGACGATGATGCATTTCATGTTTGAAATAGAGTATGAAAAATATCAATCAATTAACTAAAAATATAAAACATAAAATGATGAAAAAGACTAGGTCCCGCCGTATCGCACAGGCTGCACTGCAGCGCCTATTCACAGGCGCGAACCCACTACTGAGCGGCACGGGGGCTTTGACCTGCTCCGTTTCCGACCTGGGCCGGTTCACCCCTCCTTAGACGACCTGGTAATCCAAGGCTCCCCCAGGAGCACCATATCGATACCGAACTTAGTGCGGACACCCGATCGACATAGAGCACGGCAATTCAGGGCTCCTGTACTCAAGCGATCCGCTAGCCTCAGCTTCCCAGTAGCTTGGATAACAGGCACGCGCCACCGCGCCCAGCGAAAGCAGCAAAGCATTTTATAGCTTTTCTAGAAAGCAGTGTTGTGACGTCAAATAGGCATCAGTCTGTCACTCTGTGCGCATAGTTCCCTCTAGTGGTAGGCTATAAATAGGCCTAGGAAACAAGGTCAGCAAGAAAACTGCAAACATTAGGTCAATCGTCAGCCGACAGCAACGTGAAGTAAAATAAAAAATAATAACGAGAGATTTTGAAAAAAGAAAGCAGAAACTAAAAAAAACCCTCTTCAATCTAACCGAAGCTAAACGAAAATCGAAATAAAAATGGAAAAGTAAATAAAATCAAACCTACTTAAAATTCAAAGTTATTCTGACAGGATCGTTAATTTAGCTAAACCAACAGCCAGTCTATGCCTATAAATGAACATTTTGTTGTTACTATGAGTTCTATAACTAATTAAATTGAGTTTGCAGGAAAACAGATCTCGGAATAGAAACCGCTTCACGTGCCTTTAAGCAAGTATCCAAACACACATAGATTTTGATTGTACCAAAGAACAAACTCAGATAAGGAAAATGACTTGCGAAATGTTCCTGCACGTTATTAAGGGCAGCTTTCATATATGATCGACAGCATTTTTCGTGAGCGAGGCTCAATGCCCCAAAATACTGTAATCACTATGGCAACACGCTTTTTGATGTACAGTATCTCCTCAAAATGTAAGGAGGAAAGGTACGTTGCCCATTCTTATATTTTAAATATAGGTGTACTATAGTTTATGAAGTGATTACGCATGCTAAATTAGAGCACTTTTATTTATTTGTCATATTCCTCGAGCATAATTTGTCTTGTTCAATGTGTGAAACAGGCGAAACTGATCTGCTCCTGCATGAAGTTAAAGCGCACATGCAGAGAATGGCATTAAAATGAATTGTGAATAAATTGTTCTCTTTAAAATCGTATTGTTCAGTTATGTTATTACGGGTGAAATCAGCTGGGTTTTACTAAGCTGAGAGTATGGAAGCCTGGTAGTGGTCACTGTAATTTTAAAAAATATGAAGGAAGAAGGATAGGGCTAAAATTCAGTTAACATGGTGAAATTTATCTCCGTTTTTTAATTGTTGGCTATCGAAAAAATCTTATGCACAGCGAATCCTGGGACTGTAGCCTATAGTCTATTTCAAAAAAAAAAAAATGAATGCAATATTCACTGGACAAGGTTTTTAACTTTTTTCAGTCAAAATCATTCTATTTACTTACAGGCTGTAGGCCTAGATGAACATAAGTGTATTGTAATAGCGCATTTGCAGAACTCAAATGTCATCTATTGCAGTGCGCATTAGGTGTAAATGACAATTCGCGCATTAGGCTTGATATGGGTGTTAATGGATAGCCATTGTCCCGTAACAGAAGATTTACCGCACAGAAGATTACAGGAATTTTTGGCAGATATAGCCTAAGTCATAGCTTGATCCAGAACAATTGCGAATAGTCTATAGTATACATGTAAGCTTACACGTACCATCGCACATCGCCTGAATGTTGATGGAGTGGGCTGAAGGCAATTAAATGCGGCATTCACCTTTGCTGAGAGACAGGTATGTGCTACACAATAATAATATTTCACATTGTCATCGTGATATTTTTAGTCATGCTTGTGCGCGTCCCTGTGTGGAACAGGCAAAATATGGGTTCGCTGTATGACACAACATGGGCAAAAGAAGCTCCTCGGTGCTATAGGCAAGGACAGTGTTCATATGAATTCTGTATTGCATCAGAGCCCTCTAGTTGGTTGCATTCATTTATCTGTACAGCTAGACGATGATGCATTTCATGTTTGAAATAGAGTATGAAAAATATCAATCAATTAACTAAAAATATAAAACATAAAATGATGAAAAAGACTAGGTCCCGCCGTATCGCACAGGCTGCACTGCAGCGCCTATTCACAGGCGCGAACCCACTACTGAGCGGCACGGGGGCTTTGACCTGCTCCGTTTCCGACCTGGGCCGGTTCACCCCTCCTTAGACGACCTGGTAATCCAAGGCTCCCCCAGGAGCACCATATCGATACCGAACTTAGTGCGGACACCCGATCGACATAGAGCACGGCAATTCAGGGCTCCTGTACTCAAGCGATCCGCTAGCCTCAGCCTCCCAGTAGCTTGGATAACAGGCACGCGCCACCGCGCCCAGCGAAAGCAGCAAAGCATTTTATAGCTTTTCTAGAAAGCAGTGTTGTGACGTCAAATAGGCACCAGTCTGTCTCTCTGTGCGCATAGTTCCCTCTAGTGGTAGGCTATAAATAGGCCTAGGAAACAAGGTCAGCAAGAAAACTGCAAACATTAGGTCAATCGTCAGCCGACAGCAACGTGAGGTAAAATAAAAAATAATAACGAGAGATTTTGAAAAAAGAAAGCAGAAACTAAAAAAAACCCTCTTCAATCTAACCGAAGCTAAACGAAAATCGAAATAAAAATGGAAAAGTAAATAAAATCAAACCTACTTAAAATTCAAAGTTATTCTGACAGGATCGTTAATTTAGCTAAACCAACAGCCAGTCTATGTCTATAAATGAACATTTTGTTGTTACTATGAGTTCTATAACTAATTAAATTGAGTTTGCAGGAAAACAGATGTCGGAATAGAAACCGCTTCACGTGCCTTTAAGCAAGTATCCAAACACACATACATTTTGATTGTACCAAAGAACAACGTCTGCTAAATGCCTATAATGTAAATGTAACTTGCGAGATGTTCCTGCACGTTATTAAGGGCAGCTTTCATATATGATCGACAGCATTTTTCGTGAGCGAGGTTCCATGCCCCAAAATACTGTAATAACTATGGCAACACGCTTTTTGATTTACAGTATCTCCTCAAAATGTAAGGAGGAAAGGTACGTTGCCCATTCTTATATTTTAAATATAGGTGTACTATAGTTTATGAAGTGATTACACATGCTAAATTAGAGCACTTTTATTTATTTGTCATATTCCTCGAGCATAATTTGTCTTGTTCAATGTGTGAAACAGGCGAAACTGACCTGCTCCTGCATGAAGTTAACGCGCACATGCAGAGAATGGCATTAAATTGAATTGTGAATTAATTGTTCTCTTTAAAATCGTATTGTTCAGTTATGTTATTACGAGTGAAATCAGCTGGGTTTTACTAAGCTGAGAGTATGGGAGCCTGGTAGTGGTCACTGTAATTTTAAAAAATATGAAGGAAGAAGGACAGGGCTAAAATTCAGTTAACATGGTGAAATTTATCTCCGTTTTTTAACTGTAGGCTATCGAAAAAATCTTATGCACAGCGAATCCTGGGAACTGTAACCTATAGTCTATTTAAAAAAAAAATGAATGCAATATTCACTGGGCAAGGTTTTTAACTTTTTTCAGTCAAAATCATTCTATTTACTTACAGGCTGTAGGCCTAGATTAACATAATTGTATTGTAATAGCGCATTTTCAGAACTCAAATGTCATCTATTGCATTGCGCATTAGGTGTAAATGACAATTCGCGCATTAGGCTTGATATGGGTGTTAATGGATAGCCATTGTCCCGTAACAGAAGATTGACCGCACAGAAGATTACAGGAATTTTTGGCAGATATAGCCTAAGTCATAGCTTGATCCAGAACAATTGCGAATAGTCTATAGTATACATTTAACCTTACACGTACCATCGCACATCGCCTGAATGTTGATGGAGTGGGCTGAAGGCAATTAAATGCGGCATTCACCTTTGCTGAGATACAGGTATGTGCTACACAATAATAATATTGCACATTGTCATCGTGATATTTTTAGTCATGCTTGTGCGCGTCCCTGTGTGGAACAGGCAAAATATGGGTTCGCTGTATGACACAACATGGGCAAAAGAAGCTCCTCGGTGCTATAGGCAAGGACAATGTTCATATGAATTCTGTATTGCATCAGAGCCCTCTAGTTGGTTGCATTCATTTATCTGTACAGCTAGACGATGATGCATTTCATGTTTGAAATAGAGTATGAAAAATATCAATCAATGAACTAAAAATATAAAACATAAAACGGTGAAAAAGACTAGGTCCCGCCGTATCGCACAGGCTGCACTGCAGCGCCTATTCACAGGCGCGAACCCACTACTGAGCGGCACGGGGGCTTTGACCTGCTCCGTTTCCGACCTGGGCCGGTTCACCCCTCCTTAGACGACCTGGTAATCCAAGGCTCCCCCAAGACCACCATATCGATACCGAACTTAGTGCGGACACCCGATCGACATAGAGCACGGCAATTCAGGGCTCCTGTACCCAAGCGATCCGCTAGCCTCAGCCTCCCAGTAGCTTGGATAACAGGCACGCGCCACCGCGCCCAGCGAAAGCAGCAAAGCATTTTATAGCTTTTCTAGAAAGCAGTGTTGTGACGTCAAATAGGCATCAGTCTGTCTCTCTGTGCGCATAGTTCCCTCTAGTGGTAGGCTATAAATAGGCCTAGGAAACAAGGTCAGCAAGAAAACTGCAAACATTAGGTCAATCGTCAGCCGACAGCAACGTGAAGTAAAATAAAAAATAATAACGAGAGATTTTGAAAAAAGAAAGCAGAAACTAAAAAAAACCCTCTTCAATCTAACCGAAGCTAAAAATCGAAATAAAAATGGAAAAGTAAATAAAATCAAACCTACTTAAAATTCAAAGTTATTCTGACAGGATCGTTAATTTAGCTAAACCAACAGCCAGTCTATGCCTATAAATGAACATTTTGTTGTTACTATGAGTTCTATAACTAATTAAATTGAGTTTGCAGGAAAACAGATCTCGGAATAGAAACCGCTTCACGTGCCTTTAAGCAAGTATCCAAACACACATAGATTTCGATTGTACCAAAGAACAAACTCAGATAAGGAAAATGACTTGCGAAATGTTCCTGCACGTTATTAAGGGCAGCTTTCATATATGATCGACAGCATTTTTCGTGAGCGAGGTTCAATGCCCCAAAATACTGTAATCACTATGGCAACACACTTTTTGATTTACAGTATCTCCTCAAAATGTAAGGAGGAAAGGTACGTTGCCCATTCTTATATTTTAAATATAGGTGTACTATAGTTTATGAAGTGATTACACATGCTAAATTAGAGCACTTTTATTTATTTGTCATATTCCTCGAGCATAATTTGTCTTGTTCAATGTGTGAAACAGGCGAAACTGACCTGCTCCTGCATGAAGTTAAAGCGCACATGCAGAGAATGGCATTAAAACGAATTGTGAATTAATTGTTCTCTTTAAAATCGTATTGTTCAGTTATGTTATTACGGGTGAAATCAGCTGGGTTTTACTAAACTGAGAGTATGGGAGCCTGGTAGTGGTCACTGTAATTTTAAAAAATATGAAGGAAGAAGGATAGGGCTAAAATTCAGTTAACATGGTGAAATTTATCTCCGTTTTTTAACTGTAGGCTATCGAAAAAATCTTATGCACAGCGAATCCTGGGAACTGTAACCTATAGTCTATTTCAAAAAAAAAAAATGAATGCAATATTCACTGGACAAGGTTTTTAACTTTTTTCAGTCAAAATCATTCTATTTACTTACAGGCTGTAGGCCTAGATGAACATAAGTGTATTGTAATAGCCCATTTTCAGAACTCAAATGTCATCTATTGCAGTGCGCATTAGGTGTAAATGACAATTCGCGCATTAGGCTTGATATGGGTGTTAATGGATAGCCATTGTCCCGTAACAGAAGATTGACCGCACAGAAGATTACAGGAATTTTTGGCAGATATAGCCTAAGTCATAGCTTGATCCAGAACAATTGCGAATAGTTTATAGTATACATGTAACCTTACACGTACCATCGCACATCGCCTGAATGTTGATGGAGTGGGCTGAAGGCAATTAAATGCGGCATTCACCTTTGCTGAGATACAGGTATGTGCTACACAATAATAATATTTCACATTGTCATCGTGATATTTTTAGTCATGCTTGTGCGCGTCCCTGTGTGGAACAGGCAAAATATGGGTTCGCTGTATGACACAACATGGGCAAAAGAAGCTCCTCGGTGCTATAGGCAAGGACAGTGTTCATATGAATTCTGTATTGCATCAGAGCCCTTTATTTGGTTGCATTCATTTATCTGTACAGCTAGACGATGATGCATTTCATGTTTGAAATAGAGTATGAAAAATATCAATCAATGAACTAAAAATATAAAACATAAAATGATGAAAAAGACTAGGTCCCGCCGTATCGCACAGGCTGCACTGCAGCGCCTATTCACAGGCGCGAACCCACTACTGAGCGGCACGGGGGCTTTGACCTGCTCCGTTTCCGACCTGGGCCGGTTCACCCCTCCTTAGACGACCTGGTAATCCAAGGCTCCCCCAGGACCACCATATCGATACCGAACTTAGTGCGGACACCCGATCGACATAGAGCACGGCAATTCAGGGCTCCTGTACCCAAGCGATCCGCTAGCCTCAGCCTCCCAGTAGCTTGGATAACAGGCACGCGCCACCGCGCCCAGCGAAAGCAGCAAAGCATTTTATAGCTTTTCTAGAAAGCAGTGTTGTCACGTCAAATAGGCATCAGTCTGTCTCTCTGTGCGCATAGTTCCCTCTAGTGGTAGGCTATAAATAGGCCTAGGAAACAAGGTCAGCAAGAAAACTGCAAACATTAGGTCAATCGTCAGCCGACAGCAACGTGAAGTAAAATAAAAAATAATAACGAGAGATTTTGAAAAAAGAAAGCAGAAACTAAAAAACCCCCTCTTCAATCTAACCGAAGCTAAACGAAAATCGAAATAAAAATGGAAAAGTAAATAAAATCAAACCTACTTAAAATTCAAAGTTATTCTGACAGGATCGTTAATTTAGCTAAACCAACAGCCAGTCTATGCCTATAAATGAACATTTTGTTGTTACTATGAGTTCTATAACTAATTAAATTGAGTTTGCAGGAAAACAGATCTCGGAATAGAAACCGCTTCACGTGCCTTTAAGCAAGTATCCAAACACACATAGATTTTGATTGTACCAAAGAACAAACTCAGATAAGGAAAATGACTTGCGAAATGTTCCTGCACGTTATTAAGGGCAGCTTTCATATATGATCGACAGCATTTTTCGTGAGCGAGGTTCAATGCCCCAAAATACTGTAATCACTATGGCAACACGCTTTTTGATTTACAGTATCTCCTCAAAATGTAAGGAAGAAAGGTACGTTGCCCATTCTTATATTTTAAATATAGGTGTACTATAGTTTATGAAGTGATTACACATGCTAAATTAGAGCACTTTTATTTATTTGTCATATTCCTCGAGCATAATTTGTCTTGTTCAATGTGTGAAACAGGCGAAACTGACCTGCTCCTGCATGAAGTTAAAGCGCACATGCAGAGAATGGCATTAAAATGAATTGTGAATTAATTGTTCTCTTTAAAATCGTATTGTTCAGTTATGTTATTACGGGTGAAATCAGCTGGGTTTTACTAAGCTGAGAGTATGGGAGCCTGGTAGTGGTCACTGTAATTTTAAAAAATATGAAGGAAGAAGGATAGGGCTAAAATTCAGTTAACATGGTGAAATTTATCTCCGTTTTTTAACTGTAGGCTATAGAAAAAATCTTATGCACAGCGAATCCTGGGAACTGTAACCTATAGTCTATTTCAAAAAAAAAATGAATGCAATATTCACTGGACAAGGTTTTTAACTTTTTTCAGTCAAAATCATTCTATTTACTTACAGGCTGTAGGCCTAGATGAACATAAGTGTACTGTAATAGTGCATTTTCAGAACTCAAATGTCATCTATTGCAGTGCGCATTAGGTGTAAATGACAATTCGCGCATTAGGCTTGATATGGGTGTTAATGGATAGCCATTGTCCCGTAACAGAAGATTGACCGCACAGAAGATTACAGGAATTTTTGGCAGATATAGCCTAAGTCATAGCTTGATCCAGAACAATTGCGAATAGTTTATAGTATACATGTAACCTTACACGTACCATCGCACATCGCCTGAATGTTGATGGAGTGGGCTGAAGGCAATTAAATGCGGCATTCACCTTTGCTGAGATACAGGCATGTGCTACACAATAATAATATTTCACATTGTCATCGTGATATTTTTAGTCATGCTTGTGCGCGTCCCTGTGTGGAACAGGCAAAATATGGGTTCGCTGTATGACACAACATGGGCAAAAGAAGCTCCTCGGTGCTATAGGCAAGGACAGTGTTCATATGAATTCTGTATTGCATCAGAGCCCTTTAGTTGGTTGCATTCATTTATCTGTACAGCTAGACGATGATGCATTTCATGTTTGAAATAGAGTATGAAAAATATCAATCAATGAACTAAAAATATAAAACATAAAATGATGAAAAAGACTAGGTCCCGCCGTATCGCACAAGCTGCACTGCAGCGCCTATTCACAGGCGCGAACCCACTACTGAGCGGCACGGGGGCTTTGACCTGCTCCGTTTCCGACCTGGGCCGGTTCACCCCTCCTTAGACGACCTGGTAATCCAAGGCTCCCCCAAAACCACCATATCGATACCGAACTTAGTGCGGACACCCGATCGACATAGAGCACGGCAATTCAGGGCTCCTGTACCCAAGCGATCCGCTAGCCTCAGCCTCCCAGTAGCTTGGATAACAGGCACGCGCCACCGCGCCCAGCGAAAGCAGCAAAGCATTTTATAGCTTTTCTAGAAAGCAGTGTTGTGACGTCAAATAGGCATCAGTCTGTCTCTCTGTGCGCATAGTTCCCTCTAGTGGTAGGCTATAAATAGGCCTAGGAAACAAGGTCAGCAAGAAAACTGCAAACATTAGGTCAATCGTCAGCCGACAGCAACGTGAAGTAAAATAAAAAATAATAACGAGAGATTTTGAAAAAAGAAAGCAGAAACTAAAAAAAACCCTCTTCAATCTAACCGAAGCTAAAAATCGAAATAAAAATGGAAAAGTAAATAAAATCAAACCTACTTAAAATTCAAAGTTATTCTGACAGGATCGTTAATTTAGCTAAACCAACAGCCAGTCTATGCCTATAAATGAACATTTTGTTGTTACTATGAGTTCTATAACTAATTAAATTGAGTTTGCAGGAAAACAGATCTCGGAATAGAAACCGCTTCATTGATTGTACCAAAGAACAAACTCAGATAAGGAAAATGACTTGCGAAATGTTCCTGCACGTTATTAAGGGCAGCTTTCATATATGATCGACAGCATTTTTCGTGAGCGAGGCTCAATGCCCCAAAATACTGTAATCACTATGGCAACACGCTTTTTGATGTACAGTATCTCCTCAAAATGTAAGGAGGAAAGGTACGTTGCCCATTCTTATATTTTAAATATAGGTGTACTATAGTTAATGAAGTGATTACACATGCTAAATTAGAGCACTTTTATTTATTTGTCATATTCCTCGAGCATAATTTGTCTTGTTCAATGTGTGAAACAGGCGAAACTGACCTGCTCCTGCATGAAGTTAAAGCGCACATGCAGAGAATGGCATTAAAATGAATTGTGAATTAATTGTTCTCTTTAAAATCGTATTGTTCAGTTATGTTATTACGGGTGAAATCATCTGGGTTTTACTAAGATGAGAGTATGGAAGCCTGGTAGTGGTCACTGTAATTAAAAAAAATATGAAGGAAGAAGGATAGGGCTAAAATGCAGTTAACATGGTGAAATTTATCTCCGTTTTTTAATTGTAGGCTATCGAAAAAATCTTATGCACAGCGAATCCTGGGACTGTAGCCTATAGTCTCTTTCAAAAAAAAAATGAATGCAATATTCACTGGACAAGGTTTTTAACTTTTTTCAGTCAAAATCATTCTATTTACTTACAGGCTGTAGGCCTAGATGAACATAAGTGTATTGTAATAGCACATTTTCAGAACTCAAATGTCATCTATTGCAGTGCGCATTAGGTGTAAATGACAATTCGCGCATTAGGCTTGATATGGGTGTTAATGGATAGCCATTGTCCCGTAACAGAAGATTGACCGCACAGAAGATTACAGGAATTTTTGGCAGATATAGCCTAAATCATAGCTTGATCCAGAACAATTGCGAATAGTCTATAGTATACATGTAACCTTACACGTACCATCGCACATCGCCTGAATGTTGATGGAGTGGGCTGAAGGCAATTAAATGCGGCATTCACCTTTGCTGAGAGACAGGTATGTGCTACACAATAATAATATTTCACATTGTCATCGTGATATTTTTAGTCATGCTTGTGCGCGTCCCTGTGTGGAACAGGCAAAATATGGGTTCGCTGTATGACACAACATGGGCAAAAGAAGCTCCTCGGTGCTATAGGCAAGGACAGTGTTCATATGAATTCTGTATTGCATCAGAGCCCTCTAGTTGGTTGCATTCATTTATCTGTACAGCTAGACGATGATGCATTTCATGTTTGAAATAGAGTATGAAAAATATCAATCAATTAACTAAAAATATAAAACATAAAATGATGAAAAAGACTAGGTCCCGCCGTATCGCACAGGCTGCACTGCAGCGCCTATTCACAGGCGCGAACCCACTACTGAGCGGCACGGGGGCTTTGACCTGCTCCGTTTCCGACCTGGGCCGGTTCACCCCTCCTTAGACGACCTGGTAATCCAAGGCTCCCCCAGGAGCACCATATCGATACCGAACTTAGTGCGGACACCCGATCGACATAGAGCACGGCAATTCAGGGCTCCTGTACTCAAGCGATCCGCTAGCCTCAGCCTCCCAGTAGCTTGGATAACAGGCACGCGCCACCGCGCCCAGCGAAAGCAGCAAAGCATTTTATAGCTTTTCTAGAAAGCAGTGTTGTGACGTCAAATAGGCACCAGTCTGTCTCTCTGTGCGCATAGTTCCCTCTAGTGGTAGGCTATAAATAGGCCTAGGAAACAAGGTCAGCAAGAAAACTGCAAACATTAGGTCAATCGTCAGCCGACAGCAACGTGAAGTAAAATAAAAAATAATAACGAGAGATTTTGAAAAAAGAAAGCAGAAACTAAAAAAAACCCTCTTCAATCTAACCGAAGCTAAACGAAAATCGAAATAAAAATGGAAAAGTAAATAAAATCAAACCTACTTAAAATTCAAAGTTATTCTGACAGGATCGTTAATTTAGCTAAACCAACAGCCAGTCTATGTCTATAAATGAACATTTTGTTGTTACTATGAGTTCTATAACTAATTAAATTGAGTTTGCAGGAAAACAGATGTCGGAATAGAAACCGCTTCACGTGCCTTTAAGCAAGTATCCAAACACACATACATTTTGATTGTACCAAAGAACAACGTCTGCTAAATGCCTATAATGTAAATGTAACTTGCGAGATGTTCCTGCACGTTATTAAGGGCAGCTTTCATATATGATCGACAGCATTTTTCGTGAGCGAGGTTCCATGCCCCAAAATACTGTAATAACTATGGCAACACGCTTTTTGATTTACAGTATCTCCTCAAAATGTAAGGAGGAAAGGTACGTTGCCCATTCTTATATTTTAAATATAGGTGTACTATAGTTTATGAAGTGATTACACATGCTAAATTAGAGCACTTTTATTTATTTGTCATATTCCTCGAGCATAATTTGTCTTGTTCAATGTGTGAAACAGGCGAAACTGACCTGCTCCTGCATGAAGTTAACGCGCACATGCAGAGAATGGCATTAAATTGAATTGTGAATTAATTGTTCTCTTTAAAATCGTATTGTTCAGTTATGTTATTACGGGTGAAATCAGCTGGGTTTTACTAAGCTGAGAGTATGGAAGCCTGGTAGTGGTCACTGTAATTTTAAAAAATATGAAGGAAGAAGGATAGGGCTAAAATTCAGTTAACATGGTGAAATTTATCTCCGTTTTTTAATTGTTGGCTATCGAAAAAATCTTATGCACAGCGAATCCTGGGACTGTAGCCTATAGTCTATTTCAAAAAAAAAAAAATGAATGCAATATTCACTGGACAAGGTTTTTAACTTTTTTCAGTCAAAATCATTCTATTTACTTACAGGCTGTAGGCCTAGATGAACATAAGTGTATTGTAATAGCGCATTTGCAGAACTCAAATGTCATCTATTGCAGTGCGCATTAGGTGTAAATGACAATTCGCGCATTAGGCTTGATATGGGTGTTAATGGATAGCCATTGTCCCGTAACAGAAGATTTACCGCACAGAAGATTACAGGAATTTTTGGCAGATATAGCCTAAGTCATAGCTTGATCCAGAACAATTGCGAATAGTCTATAGTATACATGTAAGCTTACACGTACCATCGCACATCGCCTGAATGTTGATGGAGTGGGCTGAAGGCAATTAAATGCGGCATTCACCTTTGCTGAGAGACAGGTATGTGCTACACAATAATAATATTTCACATTGTCATCGTGATATTTTTAGTCATGCTTGTGCGCGTCCCTGTGTGGAACAGGCAAAATATGGGTTCGCTGTATGACACAACATGGGCAAAAGAAGCTCCTCGGTGCTATAGGCAAGGACAGTGTTCATATGAATTCTGTATTGCATCAGAGCCCTCTAGTTGGTTGCATTCATTTATCTGTACAGCTAGACGATGATGCATTTCATGTTTGAAATAGAGTATGAAAAATATCAATCAATTAACTAAAAATATAAAACATAAAATGATGAAAAAGACTAGGTCCCGCCGTATCGCACAGGCTGCACTGCAGCGCCTATTCACAGGCGCGAACCCACTACTGAGCGGCACGGGGGCTTTGACCTGCTCCGTTTCCGACCTGGGCCGGTTCACCCCTCCTTAGACGACCTGGTAATCCAAGGCTCCCCCAGGAGCACCATATCGATACCGAACTTAGTGCGGACACCCGATCGACATAGAGCACGGCAATTCAGGGCTCCTGTACTCAAGCGATCCGCTAGCCTCAGCCTCCCAGTAGCTTGGATAACAGGCACGCGCCACCGCGCCCAGCGAAAGCAGCAAAGCATTTTATAGCTTTTCTAGAAAGCAGTGTTGTGACGTCAAATAGGCACCAGTCTGTCTCTCTGTGCGCATAGTTCCCTCTAGTGGTAGGCTATAAATAGGCCTAGGAAACAAGGTCAGCAAGAAAACTGCAAACATTAGGTCAATCGTCAGCCGACAGCAACGTGAAGTAAAATAAAAAATAATAACGAGAGATTTTGAAAAAAGAAAGCAGAAACTAAAAAAAACCCTCTTCAATCTAACCGAAGCTAAACGAAAATCGAAATAAAAATGGAAAAGTAAATAAAATCAAACCTACTTAAAATTCAAAGTTATACTGACAGGATCGTTAATTTAGCTAAACCAACAGCCAGTCTATGTCTATAAATGAACATTTTGTTGTTACTATGAGTTCTATAACTAATTAAATTGAGTTTGCAGGAAAACAGATGTCGGAATAGAAACCGCTTCACGTGCCTTTAAGCAAGTATCCAAACACACATACATTTTGATTGTACCAAAGAACAACGTCTGCTAAATGCCTATAATGTAAATGTAACTTGCGAGATGTTCCTGCACGTTATTAAGGGCAGCTTTCATATATGATCGACAGCATTTTTCGTGAGCGAGGTTCCATGCCCCAAAATACTGTAATAACTATGGCAACACGCTTTTTGATTTACAGTATCTCCTCAAAATGTAAGGAGGAAAGGTACGTTGCCCATTCTTATATTTTAAATATAGGTGTACTATAGTTTATGAAGTGATTACACATGCTAAATTAGAGCACTTTTATTTATTTGTCATATTCCTCGAGCATAATTTGTCTTGTTCAATGTGTGAAACAGGCGAAACTGACCTGCTCCTGCATGAAGTTAACGCGCACATGCAGAGAATGGCATTAAATTGAATTGTGAATTAATTGTTCTCTTTAAAATCGTATTGTTCAGTTATGTTATTACGAGTGAAATCAGCTGGGTTTTACTAAGCTGAGAGTATGGGAGCCTGGTAGTGGTCACTGTAATTTTAAAAAATATGAAGGAAGAAGGACAGGGCTAAAATTCAGTTAACATGGTGAAATTTATCTCCGTTTTTTAACTGTAGGCTATCGAAAAAATCTTATGCACAGCGAATCCTGGGAACTGTAACCTATAGTCTATTTTAAAAAAAAATGAATGCAATATTCACTGGGCAAGGTTTTTAACTTTTTTCAGTCAAAATCATTCTATTTACTTACAGGCTGTAGGCCTAGATTAACATAATTGTATTGTAATAGCGCATTTTCAGAACTCAAATGTCATCTATTGCATTGCGCATTAGGTGTAAATGACAATTCGCGCATTAGGCTTGATATGGGTGTTAATGGATAGCCATTGTCCCGTAACAGAAGATTGACCGCACAGAAGATTACAGGAATTTTTGGCAGATATAGCCTAAGTCATAGCTTGATCCAGAACAATTGCGAATAGTCTATAGTATACATTTAACCTTACACGTACCATCGCACATCGCCTGAATGTTGATGGAGTGGGCTGAAGGCAATTAAATGCGGCATTCACCTTTGCTGAGATACAGGTATGTGCTACACAATAATAATATTGCACATTGTCATCGTGATATTTTTAGTCATGCTTGTGCGCGTCCCTGTGTGGAACAGGCAAAATATGGGTTCGCTGTATGACACAACATGGGCAAAAGAAGCTCCTCGGTGCTATAGGCAAGGACAATGTTCATATGAATTCTGTATTGCATCAGAGCCCTCTAGTTGGTTGCATTCATTTATCTGTACAGCTAGACGATGATGCATTTCATGTTTGAAATAGAGTATGAAAAATATCAATCAATGAACTAAAAATATAAAACATAAAACGGTGAAAAAGACTAGGTCCCGCCGTATCGCACAGGCTGCACTGCAGCGCCTATTCACAGGCGCGAACCCACTACTGAGCGGCACGGGGGCTTTGACCTGCTCCGTTTCCGACCTGGGCCGGTTCACCCCTCCTTAGACGACCTGGTAATCCAAGGCTCCCCCAAGACCACCATATCGATACCGAACTTAGTGCGGACACCCGATCGACATAGAGCACGGCAATTCAGGGCTCCTGTACCCAAGCGATCCGCTAGCCTCAGCCTCCCAGTAGCTTGGATAACAGGCACGCGCCACCGCGCCCAGCGAAAGCAGCAAAGCATTTTATAGCTTTTCTAGAAAGCAGTGTTGTGACGTCAAATAGGCATCAGTCTGTCTCTCTGTGCGCATAGTTCCCTCTAGTGGTAGGCTATAAATAGGCCTAGGAAACAAGGTCAGCAAGAAAACTGCAAACATTAGGTCAATCGTCAGCCGACAGCAACGTGAAGTAAAATAAAAAATAATAACGAGAGATTTTGAAAAAAGAAAGCAGAAACTAAAAAAAACCCTCTTCAATCTAACCGAAGCTAAAAATCGAAATAAAAATGGAAAAGTAAATAAAATCAAACCTACTTAAAATTCAAAGTTATTCTGACAGGATCGTTAATTTAGCTAAACCAACAGCCAGTCTATGCCTATAAATGAACATTTTGTTGTTACTATGAGTTCTATAACTAATTAAATTGAGTTTGCAGGAAAACAGATCTCGGAATAGAAACCGCTTCACGTGCCTTTAAGCAAGTATCCAAACACACATAGATTTCGATTGTACCAAAGAACAAACTCAGATAAGGAAAATGACTTGCGAAATGTTCCTGCACGTTATTAAGGGCAGCTTTCATATATGATCGACAGCATTTTTCGTGAGCGAGGTTCAATGCCCCAAAATACTGTAATCACTATGGCAACACACTTTTTGATTTACAGTATCTCCTCAAAATGTAAGGAGGAAAGGTACGTTGCCCATTCTTATATTTTAAATATAGGTGTACTATAGTTTATGAAGTGATTACACATGCTAAATTAGAGCACTTTTATTTATTTGTCATATTCCTCGAGCATAATTTGTCTTGTTCAATGTGTGAAACAGGCGAAACTGACCTGCTCCTGCATGAAGTTAAAGCGCACATGCAGAGAATGGCATTAAAACGAATTGTGAATTAATTGTTCTCTTTAAAATCGTATTGTTCAGTTATGTTATTACGGGTGAAATCAGCTGGGTTTTACTAAACTGAGAGTATGGGAGCCTGGTAGTGGTCACTGTAATTTTAAAAAATATGAAGGAAGAAGGATAGGGCTAAAATTCAGTTAACATGGTGAAATTTATCTCCGTTTTTTAACTGTAGGCTATCGAAAAAATCTTATGCACAGCGAATCCTGGGAACTGTAACCTATAGTCTATTTCAAAAAAAAAAAATGAATGCAATATTCACTGGACAAGGTTTTTAACTTTTTTCAGTCAAAATCATTCTATTTACTTACAGGCTGTAGGCCTAGATGAACATAAGTGTATTGTAATAGCCCATTTTCAGAACTCAAATGTCATCTATTGCAGTGCGCATTAGGTGTAAATGACAATTCGCGCATTAGGCTTGATATGGGTGTTAATGGATAGCCATTGTCCCGTAACAGAAGATTGACCGCACAGAAGATTACAGGAATTTTTGGCAGATATAGCCTAAGTCATAGCTTGATCCAGAACAATTGCGAATAGTTTATAGTATACATGTAACCTTACACGTACCATCGCACATCGCCTGAATGTTGATGGAGTGGGCTGAAGGCAATTAAATGCGGCATTCACCTTTGCTGAGATACAGGTATGTGCTACACAATAATAATATTTCACATTGTCATCGTGATATTTTTAGTCATGCTTGTGCGCGTCCCTGTGTGGAACAGGCAAAATATGGGTTCGCTGTATGACACAACATGGGCAAAAGAAGCTCCTCGGTGCTATAGGCAAGGACAGTGTTCATATGAATTCTGTATTGCATCAGAGCCCTTTATTTGGTTGCATTCATTTATCTGTACAGCTAGACGATGATGCATTTCATGTTTGAAATAGAGTATGAAAAATATCAATCAATGAACTAAAAATATAAAACATAAAATGATGAAAAAGACTAGGTCCCGCCGTATCGCACAGGCTGCACTGCAGCGCCTATTCACAGGCGCGAACCCACTACTGAGCGGCACGGGGGCTTTGACCTGCTCCGTTTCCGACCTGGGCCGGTTCACCCCTCCTTAGACGACCTGGTAATCCAAGGCTCCCCCAGGACCACCATATCGATACCGAACTTAGTGCGGACACCCGATCGACATAGAGCACGGCAATTCAGGGCTCCTGTACCCAAGCGATCCGCTAGCCTCAGCCTCCCAGTAGCTTGGATAACAGGCACGCGCCACCGCGCCCAGCGAAAGCAGCAAAGCATTTTATAGCTTTTCTAGAAAGCAGTGTTGTCACGTCAAATAGGCATCAGTCTGTCTCTCTGTGCGCATAGTTCCCTCTAGTGGTAGGCTATAAATAGGCCTAGGAAACAAGGTCAGCAAGAAAACTGCAAACATTAGGTCAATCGTCAGCCGACAGCAACGTGAAGTAAAATAAAAAATAATAACGAGAGATTTTGAAAAAAGAAAGCAGAAACTAAAAAACCCCCTCTTCAATCTAACCGAAGCTAAACGAAAATCGAAATAAAAATGGAAAAGTAAATAAAATCAAACCTACTTAAAATTCAAAGTTATTCTGACAGGATCGTTAATTTAGCTAAACCAACAGCCAGTCTATGCCTATAAATGAACATTTTGTTGTTACTATGAGTTCTATAACTAATTAAATTGAGTTTGCAGGAAAACAGATCTCGGAATAGAAACCGCTTCACGTGCCTTTAAGCAAGTATCCAAACACACATAGATTTTGATTGTACCAAAGAACAAACTCAGATAAGGAAAATGACTTGCGAAATGTTCCTGCACGTTATTAAGGGCAGCTTTCATATATGATCGACAGCATTTTTCGTGAGCGAGGTTCAATGCCCCAAAATACTGTAATCACTATGGCAACACGCTTTTTGATTTACAGTATCTCCTCAAAATGTAAGGAAGAAAGGTACGTTGCCCATTCTTATATTTTAAATATAGGTGTACTATAGTTTATGAAGTGATTACACATGCTAAATTAGAGCACTTTTATTTATTTGTCATATTCCTCGAGCATAATTTGTCTTGTTCAATGTGTGAAACAGGCGAAACTGACCTGCTCCTGCATGAAGTTAAAGCGCACATGCAGAGAATGGCATTAAAATGAATTGTGAATTAATTGTTCTCTTTAAAATCGTATTGTTCAGTTATGTTATTACGGGTGAAATCAGCTGGGTTTTACTAAGCTGAGAGTATGGGAGCCTGGTAGTGGTCACTGTAATTTTAAAAAATATGAAGGAAGAAGGATAGGGCTAAAATTCAGTTAACATGGTGAAATTTATCTCCGTTTTTTAACTGTAGGCTATCGAAAAAATCTTATGCACAGCGAATCCTGGGAACTGTAACCTATAGTCTATTTCAAAAAAAAAAAATGAATGCAATATTCACTGGACAAGGTTTTTAACTTTTTTCAGTCAAAATCATTCTATTTACTTACAGGCTGTAGGCCTAGATGAACATAAGTGTATTGTAATAGCCCATTTTCAGAACTCAAATGTCATCTATTGCAGTGCGCATTAGGTGTAAATGACAATTCGCGCATTAGGCTTGATATGGGTGTTAATGGATAGCCATTGTCCCGTAACAGAAGATTGACCGCACAGAAGATTACAGGAATTTTTGGCAGATATAGCCTAAGTCATAGCTTGATCCAGAACAATTGCGAATAGTTTATAGTATACATGTAACCTTACACGTACCATCGCACATCGCCTGAATGTTGATGGAGTGGGCTGAAGGCAATTAAATGCGGCATTCACCTTTGCTGAGATACAGGTATGTGCTACACAATAATAATATTTCACATTGTCATCGTGATATTTTTAGTCATGCTTGTGCGCGTCCCTGTGTGGAACAGGCAAAATATGGGTTCGCTGTATGACACAACATGGGCAAAAGAAGCTCCTCGGTGCTATAGGCAAGGACAGTGTTCATATGAATTCTGTATTGCATCAGAGCCCTTTATTTGGTTGCATTCATTTATCTGTACAGCTAGACGATGATGCATTTCATGTTTGAAATAGAGTATGAAAAATATCAATCAATGAACTAAAAATATAAAACATAAAATGATGAAAAAGACTAGGTCCCGCCGTATCGCACAGGCTGCACTGCAGCGCCTATTCACAGGCGCGAACCCACTACTGAGCGGCACGGGGGCTTTGACCTGCTCCGTTTCCGACCTGGGCCGGTTCACCCCTCCTTAGACGACCTGGTAATCCAAGGCTCCCCCAGGACCACCATATCGATACCGAACTTAGTGCGGACACCCGATCGACATAGAGCACGGCAATTCAGGGCTCCTGTACCCAAGCGATCCGCTAGCCTCAGCCTCCCAGTAGCTTGGATAACAGGCACGCGCCACCGCGCCCAGCGAAAGCAGCAAAGCATTTTATAGCTTTTCTAGAAAGCAGTGTTGTCACGTCAAATAGGCATCAGTCTGTCTCTCTGTGCGCATAGTTCCCTCTAGTGGTAGGCTATAAATAGGCCTAGGAAACAAGGTCAGCAAGAAAACTGCAAACATTAGGTCAATCGTCAGCCGACAGCAACGTGAAGTAAAATAAAAAATAATAACGAGAGATTTTGAAAAAAGAAAGCAGAAACTAAAAAACCCCCTCTTCAATCTAACCGAAGCTAAACGAAAATCGAAATAAAAATGGAAAAGTAAATAAAATCAAACCTACTTAAAATTCAAAGTTATTCTGACAGGATCGTTAATTTAGCTAAACCAACAGCCAGTCTATGCCTATAAATGAACATTTTGTTGTTACTATGAGTTCTATAACTAATTAAATTGAGTTTGCAGGAAAACAGATCTCGGAATAGAAACCGCTTCACGTGCCTTTAAGCAAGTATCCAAACACACATAGATTTTGATTGTACCAAAGAACAAACTCAGATAAGGAAAATGACTTGCGAAATGTTCCTGCACGTTATTAAGGGCAGCTTTCATATATGATCGACAGCATTTTTCGTGAGCGAGGTTCAATGCCCCAAAATACTGTAATCACTATGGCAACACGCTTTTTGATTTACAGTATCTCCTCAAAATGTAAGGAAGAAAGGTACGTTGCCCATTCTTATATTTTAAATATAGGTGTACTATAGTTTATGAAGTGATTACACATGCTAAATTAGAGCACTTTTATTTATTTGTCATATTCCTCGAGCATAATTTGTCTTGTTCAATGTGTGAAACAGGCGAAACTGACCTGCTCCTGCATGAAGTTAAAGCGCACATGCAGAGAATGGCATTAAAATGAATTGTGAATTAATTGTTCTCTTTAAAATCGTATTGTTCAGTTATGTTATTACGGGTGAAATCAGCTGGGTTTTACTAAGCTGAGAGTATGGGAGCCTGGTAGTGGTCACTGTAATTTTAAAAAATATGAAGGAAGAAGGATAGGGCTAAAATTCAGTTAACATGGTGAAATTTATCTCCGTTTTTTAACTGTAGGCTATAGAAAAAATCTTATGCACAGCGAATCCTGGGAACTGTAACCTATAGTCTATTTCAAAAAAAAAATGAATGCAATATTCACTGGACAAGGTTTTTAACTTTTTTCAGTCAAAATCATTCTATTTACTTACAGGCTGTAGGCCTAGATGAACATAAGTGTACTGTAATAGTGCATTTTCAGAACTCAAATGTCATCTATTGCAGTGCGCATTAGGTGTAAATGACAATTCGCGCATTAGGCTTGATATGGGTGTTAATGGATAGCCATTGTCCCGTAACAGAAGATTGACCGCACAGAAGATTACAGGAATTTTTGGCAGATATAGCCTAAGTCATAGCTTGATCCAGAACAATTGCGAATAGTTTATAGTATCCATGTAACCTTACACGTACCATCGCACATCGCCTGAATGTTGATGGAGTGGGCTGAAGGCAATTAAATGCGGCATTCACCTTTGCTGAGATACAGGTATGGGCTACACAATAATAATATTTCACATTGTCATCGTGATATTTTTAGTCATGCTTGTGCGCGTCCCTGTGTGGAACAGGCAAAATATGGGTTCGCTGTATGACACAACATGGGCAAAAGAAGCTCCTCGGTGCTATAGGCAAGGACAGTGTTCATATGAATTCTGTATTGCATCAGAGCCCTTTAGTTGTTTGCATTCATTTATCTGTACAGCTAGACGATGATGCATTTCATGTTTGAAATAGAGTATGAAAAATATCAATCAATGAACTAAAAATATAAAACATAAAACGGTGAAAAAGACTAGGTCCCGCCGTATCGCACAGGCTGCACTGCAGCGCCTATTCACAGGCGCGAACCCACTACTGAGCGGCACGGGGGCTTTGACCTGCTCCGTTTCCGACCTGGGCCGGTTCACCCCTCCTTAGACGACCTGGTAATCCAAGGCTCCCCCAAAACCACCATATCGATACCGAACTTAGTGCGGACACCCGATCGACATAGAGCACGGCAATTCAGGGCTCCTGTACCCAAGCGATCCGCTAGCCTCAGCCTCCCAGTAGCTTGGATAACAGGCACGCGCCACCGCGCCCAGCGAAAGCAGCAAAGCATTTTATAGCTTTTCTAGAAAGCAGTGTTGTGACGTCAAATAGGCATCAGTCTGTCTCTCTGTGCGCATAGTTCCCTCTAGTGGTAGGCTATAAATAGGCCTAGGAAACAAGGTCAGCAAGAAAACTGCAAACATTAGGTCAATCGTCAGCCGACAGCAACGTGAAGTAAAATAAAAAATAATAACGAGAGATTTTGAAAAAAGAAAGCAGAAACTAAAAAAACCCCTCTTCAATCTAACCGAAGCTAAACGAAAATCGAAATAAAAATGGAAAAGTAAATAAAATCAAACCTACTTAAAATTCAAAGTTATTCTGACAGGATCGTTAATTTAGCTAAACCAACAGCCAGTCTATGCCTATAAATGAACATTTTGTTGTTACTATGAGTTCTATAACTAATTAAATTGAGTTTGCAGGAAAACAGATCTCGGAATAGAAACCGCTTCACGTGCCTTTAAGCAAGTATCCAAACACACATAGATTTTGATTGTACCAAAGAACAAACTCAGATAAGGAAAATGACTTGCGAAATGTTCCTGCACGTTATTAAGGGCAGCTTTCATATATGATCGACAGCATTTTTCGTGAGCGAGGTTCAATGCCCCAAAATACTGTAATCACTATGGCAACACGCTTTTTGATTTACAGTATCTCCTCAAAATGTAAGGAAGAAAGGTACGTTGCCCATTCTTATATTTTAAATATAGGTGTACTATAGTTTATGAAGTGATTACACATGCTAAATTAGAGCACTTTTATTTATTTGTCATATTCCTCGAGCATAATTTGTCTTGTTCAATGTGTGAAACAGGCGAAACTGACCTGCTCCTGCATGAAGTTAAAGCGCACATGCAGAGAATGGCATTAAAATGAATTGTGAATTAATTGTTCTCTTTAAAATCGTATTGTTCAGTTATGTTATTACGGGTGAAATCAGCTGGGTTTTACTAAGCTGAGAGTATGGGAGCCTGGTAGTGGTCACTGTAATTTTAAAAAATATGAAGGAAGAAGGATAGGGCTAAAATTCAGTTAACATGGTGAAATTTATCTCCGTTTTTTAACTGTAGGCTATCGAAAAAATCTTATGCACAGCGAATCCTGGGAACTGTAACCTATAGTCTATTTAAAAAAAAAATGAATGCAATATTCACTGGACAAGGTTTTTAACTTTTTTCAGTCAAAATCATTCTATTTACTTACAGGCTGTAGGCCTAGATGAACATAAGTGTATTGTAATAGCGCATTTTCAGAACTCAAATGTCATCTATTGCAGTGCGCATTAGGTGTAAATGACAATTCGCGCATTAGGCTTGATATGGGTGTTAATGGATAGCCATTGTCCCGTAACAGAAGATTGACCGCACAGAAGATTACAGGAATTTTTGGCAGATATAGCCTAAGTCATAGCTTGATCCAGAACTATTGCGAATAGTCTATAGTATACATGTAACCTTACACGTACCATCGCACATCGCCTGAATGTTGATGGAGTGGGCTGAAGGCAATTAAATGCGGCATTCACATTTGCTGAGAGACAGGTATGTGCTACACAATAATAATATTTCACATTGTCATCGTGATATTTTTAGTCATGCTTGTGCGCGTCCCTGTGTGGAACAGGCAAAATATGGGTTCGCTGTATGACACAACATGGGCAAAAGAAGCTCCTCGGTGGTATAGGCAAGGACAGTGTTCATATGAATTCTGTATTGCATCAGAGCCCTTTAGTTGGTTGCATTCATTTATCTGTACAGCTAGACGATGATGCATTTCATGTTTGAAATAGAGTATGAAAAATATCAATCAATGAACTAAAAATATAAAACATAAAATGATGAAAAAGACTAGGTCCCGCCGTATCGCACAGGCTGCACTGCAGCGCCTATTCACAGGCGCGAACCCACTACTGAGCAGCACGGGGGCTTTGACCTGCTCCGTTTCCGACCTGGGCCGGTTCACCCCTCCTTAGACGACCTGGTAATCCAAGGCTCCCCCAGGAGCACCATATCGATACCGAACTTAGTGCGGACACCCGATCGACATAGAGCACGGCAATTCAGGGCTCCTGTACTCAAGCGATCCGCTAGCCTCAGCCTCCCAGTAGCTTGGATAACAGGCACGCGCCACCGCGCCCAGCGAAAGCAACAAAGCATTTTATAGCTTTTCTAGAAAGCAGTGTTGTGACGTCAAATAGGCATCAGTCTGTCTCTCTGTGCGCATAGTTCCCTCTAGTGGTAGGCTATAAATAGGCCTAGGAAACAAGGTCAGCAAGAAAACTGCAAACATTAGGTCAATCGTCAGCCGACAGCAACGTGAAGTAAAATAAAAAATAATAACGAGAGATTTTGAAAAAAGAAAGCAGAAACTAAAAAAACCCCTCTTCAATCTAACCGAAGCTAAACGAAAATCGAAATAAAAATGGAAAAGTAAATAAAATCAAACCTACTTAAAATTCAAAGTTATTCTGACAGGATCGTTAATTTAGCTAAACCAACAGCCAGTCTATGCCTATAAATGAACATTTTGTTGTTACTATGAGTTCTATAACTAATTAAATTGAGTTTGCAGGAAAACAGATCTCGGAAAAGAAACCGCTTCACGTGCCTTTAAGCAAGTATCCAAACACACATAGATTTTGATTGTACCAAAGAACAAACTCAGATAAGGAAAATGACTTGCGAAATGTTCCTGCACGTTATTAAGGGCAGCTTTCATATATGATCGACAGCATTTTTCGTGAGCGAGGTTCAATGCCCCAAAATACTGTAATCACTATGGCAACACGCTTTTTGATGTACAGTATCTCCTCAAAATGTAAGGAGGAAAGGTACGTTGCCCATTCTTATATTTTAAATATAGGTGTACTATAGTTTATGAAGTGATTACACATGCTAAATTAGAGCACTTTTATTTATTTGTCATATTCCTCGAGCATAATTTGTCTTGTTCAATGTGTGAAACAGGCGAAACTGACCTGCTCCTGCATGAAGTTAAAGCGCACATGCAGAGAATGGCATTAAAATGAATTGTGAATTAATTGTTCTCTTTAAAATCGTATTGTTCAGTTATGTTATTACGGGTGAAATCAGCTGGGTTTTACTAAGCTGAGAGTATGGGAGCCTGGTAGTGGTCACTGTAATTTTAAAAAATATGAAGGAAGAAGGATAGGGCTAAAATTCAGTTAACATGGTGAAATTTATCTCCGTTTTTTAACTGTAGGCTATAGAAAAAATCTTATGCACAGCGAATCCTGGGAACTGTAACCTATAGTCTATTTCAAAAAAAAAATGAATGCAATATTCACTGGACAAGGTTTTTAACTTTTTTCAGTCAAAATCATTCTATTTACTTACAGGCTGTAGGCCTAGATGAACATAAGTGTATTGTAATAGTGCATTTTCAGAACTCAAATGTCATCTATTGCAGTGCGCATTAGGTGTAAATGACAATTCGCGCATTAGGCTTGATATGGGTGTTAATGGATAGCCATTGTCCCGTAACAGAAGATTGACCGCACAGAAGATTACAGGAATTTTTGGCAGATATAGCCTAAGTCATAGCTTGATCCAGAACAATTGCGAATAGTTTATAGTATACATGTAACCTTACACGTACCATCGCACATCGCCTGAATGTTGATGGAGTGGGCTGAAGGCAATTAAATGCGGCATTCACCTTTGCTGAGATACAGGCATGTGCTACACAATAATAATATTTCACATTGTCATCGTGATATTTTTAGTCATGCTTGTGCGCGTCCCTGTGTGGAACAGGCAAAATATGGGTTCGCTGTATGACACAACATGGGCAAAAGAAGCTCCTCGGTGCTATAGGCAAGGACAGTGTTCATATGAATTCTGTATTGCATCAGAGCCCTTTAGTTGGTTGCATTCATTTATCTGTACAGCTAGACGATGATGCATTTCATGTTTGAAATAGAGTATGAAAAATATCAATCAATGAACTAAAAATATAAAACATAAAATGATGAAAAAGACTAGGTCCCGCCGTATCGCACAGGCTGCACTGCAGCGCCTATTCACAGGCGCGAACCCACTACTGAGCGGCACGGGGGCTTTGACCTGCTCCGTTTCCGACCTGGGCCGGTTCACCCCTCCTTAGACGACCTGGTAATCCAAGGTTCCCCCAGGAGCACCATATCGATACCGAACTTAGTGCGGACACCCGATCGACATAGAGCACGGCAATTCAGGGCTCCTGTACTCAAGCGATCCGCTAGCCTCAGCCTCCCAGTAGCTTGGATAACAGGCACGCGCCACCGCGCCCAGCGAAAGCAACAAAGCATTTTATAGCTTTTCTAGAAAGCAGTGTTGTGACGTCAAATAGGCATCAGTCTGTCTCTCTGTGCGCATAGTTCCCTCTAGTGGTAGGCTATAAATAGGCCTAGGAAACAAGGTCGGCAAGAAAACTGCAAACATTAGGTCAATCGTCAGCCGACAGCAACGTGAAGTAAAATAAAAAATAATAACGAGAGATTTTGAAAAAAGAAAGCAGAAACTAAAAAAACCCCTCTTCAATCTAACCGAAGCTAAACGAAAATCGAAATAAAAATGGAAAAGTAAATAAAATCAAACCTACTTAAAATTCAAAGTTATTCTGACAGGATCGTTAATTTAGCTAAACCAACAGCCAGTCTATGCCTATAAATGAACATTTTGTTGTTACTATGAGTTCTATAACTAATTAAATTGAGTTTGCAGGAAAACAGATCTCGGAATAGAAACCGCTTCACGTGCCTTTAAGCAAGTATCCAAACACACATAGATTTTGATTGTACCAAAGAACAAACTCAGATAAGGAAAATTACTTGCGAAATGTTCCTGCACGTTATTAAGGGCAGCTTTCATATATGATCGACAGCATTTTTCGTGAGCGAGGTTCAATGCCCCAAAATACTGTAATCACTATGGCAACACGCTTTTTGATTTACAGTATCTCCTCAAAATGTAAGGAGGAAAGGTACGTTGCCCATTGTTATATTTTAAATATAGGTGTACTATAGTTTATGAAGTGATTACACATGCTAAATTAGAGCACTTTTATTGATTTTTCATATTCCTCGAGCATAATTTGTCTTGTTCAATGTGTGAAACAGGCGAAACTGGCCTGCTCCTGCATGAAGTTAAAGCGCACATGCAGAGAATGGCATTAAAATGAATTGTGAATTAATTGTTCTCTTTAAAATCGTATTGTTCAGTTATGTTATTACGGGTGAAATCAGCTGGGTTTTACTAAGCTGAGAGTATGGGAGCCTGGTAGTGGTCACTGTAATTTTAAAAAATATGAAGGAAGAAGGATAGGGCTAAAATTCAGTTAACATGGTGAAATTTATCTCCGTTTTTTAACTGTAGGCTATAGAAAAAATCTTATGCACAGCGAATCCTGGGGACTGTAACCTATAGTCTATTTCAAAAAAAAAATGAATGCAATATTCACTGGACAAGGTTTTTAACTTTTTTCAGTCAAAATCATTCTATTTACTTACAGGCTGTAGGCCTAGATGAACATAAGTGTATTGTAATAGTGCATTTTCAGAACTCAAATGTCATCTATTGCAGTGCGCATTAGGTGTAAATGACAATTCGCGCATTAGGCTTGATATGGGTGTTAATGGATAGCCATTGTCCCGTAACAGAAGATTGACCGCACAGAAGATTACAGGAATTTTTGGCAGATATAGCCTAAGTCATAGCTTGATCCAGAACTATTGCGAATAGTCTATAGTATACATGTAACCTTACACGTACCATCGCACATCGCCTGAATGTTGATGGAGTGGGCTGAAGGCAATTAAATGCGGCATTCACCTTTGCTGAGAGACAGGCATGTGCTACACAATAATAATATTTCACATTGTCATCGTGATATTTTTAGTCATGCTTGTGCGCGTCCCTGTGTGGAACAGGCAAAATATGGGTTCGCTGTATGACACAACATGGGCAAAAGAAGCTCCTCGGTGCTATAGGCAAGGACAGTGTTCATATGAATTCTGTATTGCATCAGAGCCCTTTAGTTGGTTGCATTAATTTATCTGTACAACTAGACGATGATGCATTTCATGTTTGAAATAGAGTATGAAAAATATCAATCAATGAACTAAAAATATAAAACATAAAATGATGAAAAAGACTAGGTCCCGCCGTATCGCACAGGCTGCACTGCAGCGCCTATTCACAGGCGCGAACCCACTACTGAGCGGCACGGGGGCTTTGACCTGCTCCGTTTCCGACCTGGGCCGGTTCACCCCTCCTTAGACGACCTGGTAATCCAAGGCTCCCCCAGGAGCACCATATCGATACCGAACTTAGTGCGGACACCCGATCGACATAGAGCACGGCAATTCAGGGCTCCTGTACTCAAGCGATCCGCTAGCCTCAGCCTCCCAGTAGCTTGGATAACAGGCACGCGCCACCGCGCCCAGCGAAAGCAACAAAGCATTTTATAGCTTTTCTAGAAAGCAGTGTTGTGACGTCAAATAGGCATCAGTCTGTCTCTCTGTGCGCATAGTTCCCTCTAGTGGTAGGCTATAAATAGGCCTAGGAAACAAGGTCAGCAAGAAAACTGCAAACATTAGGTCAATCGTCAGCCGACAGCAACGTGAAGTAAAATAAAAAATAATAACGAGAGATTTTGAAAAAAGAAAGCAGAAACTAAAAAAAACCCTCTTCAATCTAACCGAAGCTAAACGAAAATCGAAATAAAAATGGAAAAGTAAATAAAATCAAACCTACTTAAAATTCAAAGTTATTCTGACAGGATCGTTAATTTAGCTAAACCAACAGCCAGTCTATGCCTATAAATGAACATTTTGTTGTTACTATGAGTTCTATAACTAATTAAATTGAGTTTGCAGGAAAACAGATCTCGGAATAGAAACCGCTTCACGTGCCTTTAAGCAAGTATCCAAACACACATAGATTTTGATTGTACCAAAGAACAAACTCAGATAAGGAAAATGACTTGCGAAATGTTCCTGCACGTTATTAAGGGCAGCTTTCATATATGATCGACAGCATTTTTCGTGAGCGAGGTTCAATGCCCCAAAAATACTGTAATCACTATGGCAACACACTTTTTGATTTACAGTATCTCCTCAAAATGTAAGGAGGAAAGGTACGTTGCCCATTCTTATATTTTAAATATAGGTGTACTATAGTTTATGAAGTGATTACACATGCTAAATTAGAGCACTTTTATTGATTTGTCATATTCCTCGAGCATAATTTGTCTTGTTCAATGTGTGAAACAGGCGAAACTGGCCTGCTCCTGCATGAAGTTAAAGCGCACATGCAGAGAATGGCATTAAAATGAATTGTGAATTAATTGTTCTCTTTAAAATCGTATTGTTCAGTTAAGTTATTACGGGTGAAATCAGCTGGGTTTTACTAAGCTGAGAGTATGGAAGCCTGGTAGTGGTCACTGTAATTTTAAAAAATATGAAGGAAGAAGGATAGGGCTAAAATTCAGTTAACATGGTGAAATTTATCTCCGTTTTTTAACTGTAGGCTATCGAAAAAATATTATGCACAGCGAATCCTGGGGACTGTAGCCTATAGACTATTTCAAAAAGAAAATTAATGCAATATTCACTGGACAAGGTCTTTAACTTTTTTCAGTCAAAATCATTCTATTTACTTACAGGCTGTAGGCCTAGATGAACATAAGTGTATTGTAATAGCGCATTTTCAGAACTCAAATGTCATCTATTGCAGTGCGCATTAGGTGTAAATGACAATTCGCGCATTAGGCTTGATATGGGTGTTAATGGATAGCCATTGTCCCGTAACAGAAGATTGACCGCACAGAAGATTACAGGAATTTTTGGCAGATATAGCCTAAGTCATAGCTTGATCCAGAACTATTGCGAATAGTCTATAGTATACATGTAACCTTACACGTACCATCGCACATCGCCTGAATGTTGATGGAGTGGGCTGAAGGCAATTAAATGCGGCATTCACCTTTGCTGAGAGACAGGTATGTGCTACACAATAATAATATTTCACATTGTCATCGTGATATTTTTAGTCATGCTTGTGCGCGTCCCTGTGTGGAACAGGCAAAATATGGGTTCGCTGTATGACACAACATGGGCAAAAGAAGCTCCTCGGTGCTATAGGCAAGGACAGTGTTCATATGAATTCTGTATTGCATCAGAGCCCTTTAGTTGGTTGCATTCATTTATCTGTACAGCTAGACGATGATGCATTTCATGTTTGAAATAGAGTATGAAAAATATCAATCAATGAACTAAAAATATAAAACATAAAATGATGAAAAAGACTAGGTCCCGCCGTATCGCACAGGCTGCACTGCAGCGCCTATTCACAGGCGCGAACCCACTACTGAGCGGCACGGGGGCTTTGACCTGCTCCGTTTCCGACCTGGGCCGGTTCACCCCTCCTTAGACGACCTGGTAATCCAAGGCTCCCCCAGGAGCACCATATCGATACCGAACTTAGTGCGGACACCCGATCGACATAGAGCACGGCAATTCAGGGCTCCTGTACTCAAGCGATCCGCTAGCCTCAGCCTCCCAGTAGCTTGGATAACAGGCACGCGCCACCGCGCCCAGCGAAAGCAACAAAGCATTTTATAGCTTTTCTAGAAAGCAGTGTTGTGACGTCAAATAGGCATCAGTCTGTCTCTCTGTGCGCATAGTTCCCTCTAGTGGTAGGCTATAAATAGGCCTAGGAAACAAGGTCAGCAAGAAAACTGCAAACATTAGGTCAATCGTCAGCCGACAGCAACGTGAAGTAAAATAAAAAATAATAACGAGAGATTTTGAAAAAAGAAAGCAGAAACTAAAAAAAACCCTCTTAAATCTAACCGAAGCTAAACGAAAATCGAAATAAAAATGGAAAAGTAAATAAAATCAAACCTACTTAAAATTCAAAGTTATTCTGACAGGATCGTTAATTTAGCTAAACCAACAGCCAGTCTATGCCTATAAATGAACATTTTGTTGTTACTATGAGTTCTATAACTAATTAAATTGAGTTTGCAGGAAAACAGATCTCGGAATAGAAACCGCTTCACGTGCCTTTAAGCAAGTATCCAAACACACATAGATTTTGATTGTACCAAAGAACAAACTCAGATAAGGAAAATGACTTGCGAAATGTTCCTGCACGTTATTAAGGGCAGCTTTCATATATGATCGACAGCATTTTTCGTGAGCGAGGTTCAATGCCCCAAAAATACTGTAATCACTATGGCAACACACTTTTTGATTTACAGTATCTCCTCAAAATGTAAGGAGGAAAGGTACGTTGCCCATTCTTATATTTTAAATATAGGTGTACTATAGTTTATGAAGTGATTACACATGCTAAATTAGAGCACTTTTATTGATTTGTCATATTCCTCGAGCATAATTTGTCTTGTTCAATGTGTGAAACAGGCGAAACTGACCTGCTCCTGCATTAAGTTAAAGCGCACATGCAGAGAATGGCATTAAAATGAATTGTGAATTAATTGTTCTCTTTAAAATCGTATTGTTCAGTTATGTTATTACGGGTGAAATCAGCTGGGTTTTACTAAGCTGAGAGTATGGGAGCCTGGTAGTAGTCACTGTAATTTTAAAAAATATGAAGGAAGAAGAATAGGGCTAAAATTCAGTTAACATGGTGAAATTTATCTCCGTTTTTTAACTGTAGGCTATCGAAAAAATCTTATGCACAGCGAATCCTGGGAACTGTAACCTATAGTCTATTTAAAAAAAAAATGAATGCAATATTCACTGGACAAGGTTTTTAACTTTTTTCAGTCAAAATCATTCTATTTACTTACAGGCTGTAGGCCTAGATGAACATAAGTGTATTGTAATAGCGCATTTTCAGAACTCAAATGTCATCTATTGCAGTGCGCATTAGGTGTAAATGACAATTCGCGCATTAGGCTTGATATGGGTGTTAATGGATAGCCATTGTCCCGTAACAGAAGATTGACTGCACAGAAGATTACAGGGATTTTTGGCAGATATAGCCTAAGTCATAGCTTGATCCAGAACTATTGCGAATAGTCTATAGTATACATGTAACCGTACACGTACCATCGCACATCGCCTGAATGTTGATGGAGTGGGCTGAAGGCAATTAAATGCGGCATTCACCTTTGCTGAGAGACAGGCATGTGCTACACAATAATAATATTTCACATTGTCATCGTGATATTTTTAGTCATGCTTGTGCGCGTCCCTGTGTGGAACAGGCAAAATATGGGTTCGCTGTATGACACAACATGGGCAAAAGAAGCTCCTCGGTGCTATAGGCAAGGACAGTGTTCATATGAATTCTGTATTGCATCAGAGCCCTTTAGTTGGTTGCATTCATTTATCTGTACAGCTAGACGATGATGCATTTCATGTTTGAAATAGAATATGAAAAATATCAATCAATGAACTAAAAATATAAAACATAAAATGATGAAAAAGACTAGGTCCCGCCGTATCGCACAGGCTGCACTGCAGCGCCTATTCACAGGCGCGAACCCACTACTGAGCGGCACGGGGGCTTTGACCTGCTCCGTTTCCGACCTGGGCCGGTTCACCCCTCCTTAGACGACCTGGTAATCCAAGGCTCCCCCAGGAGCACCATATCGATACCGAACTTAGTGCGGACACCCGATCGACATAGAGCACGGCAATTCAGGGCTCCTGTACTCAAGCGATCCGCTAGCCTCAGCCTCCCAGTAGCTTGGATAACAGGCACGCGCCACCGCGCCCAGCGAAAGCAACAAAGCATTGTATAGCTTTTCTAGAAAGCAGTGTTGTGACGTCAAATAGGCATCAGTCTGTCTCTCTGTGCGCATAGTTCCCTCTAGTGGTAGGCTATAAATAGGCCTAGGAAACAAGGTCAGCAAGAAAACTGCAAACATTAGGTCAATCGTCAGCCGACAGCAACGTGAAGTAAAATAAAAAATAATAACGAGAGATTTTGAAAAAAGAAAGCAGAAACTAAAAAAAACCCTCTTCAATCTAACCGAAGCTAAACGAAAATCGAAATAAAAATGGAAAAGTAAATAAAATCAAACCTACTTAAAATTCAAAGTTATTCTGACAGGATCGTTAATTTAGCTAAACCAACAGCCAGTCTATGCCTATAAATGAACATTTTGTTGTTACTATGAGTTCTATAACTAATTAAATTGAGTTTGCAGGAAAACAGATCTCGGAATAGAAACCGCTTCACGTGCCTTTAAGCAAGTATCCAAACACACATAGATTTTGATTGTACCAAAGAACAAACTCAGATAAGGAAAATGACTTGCGAAATGTTCCTGCACGTTATTAAGGGCAGCTTTCATATATGATCGACAGCATTTTTCGTGAGCGAGGTTCAATGCCCCAAAAATACTGTAATCACTATGGCAACACACTTTTTGATTTACAGTATCTCCTCAAAATGTAAGGAGGAAAGGTACGTTGCCCATTCTTATATTTTAAATATAGGTGTACTATAGTTTATGAAGTGATTACACATGCTAAATTAGAGCACTTTTATTGATTTGTCATATTCCTCGAGCATAATTTGTCTTGTTCAATGTGTGAAACAGGCGAAACTGACCTGCTCCTGCATGAAGTTAAAGCGCACATGCAGAGAATGGCATTAAAATGAATTGTGAATTAATTGTTCTCTTTAAAATCGTATTGTTCAGTTAAGTTATTACGGGTGAAATCAGCTGGGTTTTACTAAGCTGAGAGTATGGGAGCCTGGTAGTAGTCACTGTAATTTTAAAAAATATGAAGGAAGAAGGATAGGGCTAAAATTCAGTTAACATGGTGAAATTTATCTCCGTTTTTTAACTGTAGGCTATCGAAAAAATCTTATGCACAGCGAATCCTGGGAACTGTAACCTATAGTCTATTTAAAAAAAAAATGAATGCAATATTCACTGGACAAGGTTTTTAACTTTTTTCAGTCAAAATCATTCTATTTACTTACAGGCTGTAGGCCTAGATGAACATAAGTGTATTGTAATAGCGCATTTTCAGAACTCAAATGTCATCTATTGCAGTGCGCATTAGGTGTAAATGACAATTCGCGCATTAGGCTTGATATGGGTGTTAATGGATAGCCATTGTCCCGTAACAGAAGATTGACCGCACAGAAGATTACAGGAATTTTTGGCAGATATAGCCTAAGTCATAGCTTGATCCAGAACTATTGCGAATAGTCTATAGTATACATGTAACCTTACACGTACCATCGCACATCGCCTGAATGTTGATGGAGTGGGCTGAAGGCAATTAAATGCGGCATTCACCTTTGCTGAGAGACAGGTATGTTCTACACAATAATAATATTTCACATTGTCATCGTGATATTTTTAGTCATGCTTGTGCGCGTCCCTGTGTGGAACAGGCAAAATATGGGTTCGCTGTATGACACAACATGGGCAAAAGAAGCTCCTCGGTGCTATAGGCAAGGACAGTGTTCATATTAATTCTGTATTGCATCAGAGCCCTTTAGTTGGTTGCATTCATTTATCTGTACAGCTAGACGATGATGCATTTCATGTTTGAAATAGAGTATGAAAAATATCAATCAATGAACTAAAAATATAAAACATAAAATGATGAAAAAGACTAGGTCCCGCCGTATCGCACAGGCTGCACTGCAGCGCCTATTCACAGGCGCGAACCCACTACTGAGCGGCACGGGGGCTTTGACCTGCTCCGTTTCCGACCTGGGCCGGTTCACCCCTCCTTAGACGACCTGGTAATCCAAGGCTCCCCCAGGAGCACCATATCGATACCGAACTTAGTGCGGACACCCGATCGACATAGAGCACGGCAATTCAGGGCTCCTGTACTCAAGCGATCCGCTAGCCTCAGCCTCCCAGTAGCTTGGATAACAGGCACGCGCCACCGCGCCCAGCGAAAGCAACAAAGCATTTTATAGCTTTTCTAGAAAGCAGTGTTGTGACGTCAAATAGGCATCAGTCTGTCTCTCTGTGCGCATAGTTCCCTCTAGTGGTAGGCTATAAATAGGCCTAGGAAACAAGGTCAGCAAGAAAACTGCAAACATTAGGTCAATCGTCAGCCGACAGCAACGTGAAGTAAAATAAAAAATAATAACGAGAGATTTTGAAAAAAGAAAGCAGAAACTAAAAAAAACCCTCTTCAATCTAACCGAAGCTAAACGAAAATCGAAATAAAAATGGAAAAGTAAATAAAATCAAACCTACTTAAAATTCAAAGTTATTCTGACAGGATCGTTAATTTAGCTAAACCAACAGCCAGTCTATGCCTATAAATGAACATTTTGTTGTTACTATGAGTTCTATAACTAATTAAATTGAGTTTGCAGGAAAACAGATCTCGGAATAGAAACCGCTTCACGTGCCTTTAAGCAAGTATCCAAACACACATAGATTTTGATTGTACCAAAGAACAAACTCAGATAAGGAAAATGACTTGCGAAATGTTCCTGCACGTTATTAAGGGCAGCTTTCATATATGATCGACAGCATTTTTCGTGAGCGAGGTTCAATGCCCCAAAAATACTGTAATCACTATGGCAACACACTTTTTGATTTACAGTATCTCCTCAAAATGTAAGGAGGAAAGGTACGTTGCCCATTCTTATATTTTAAATATAGGTGTACTATAGTTTATGAAGTGATTACACATGCTAAATTAGAGCACTTTTATTTATTTGTCATATTCCTCGAGCATAATTTGTCTTGTTCAATGTGTGAAACAGGCGAAACTGACCTGCTCCTGCATGAAGTTAAAGCGCACATGCAGAGAATGGCATTAAAATGAATTGTGAATTAATTGTTCTCTTTAAAATCGTATTGTTCAGTTATGTTATTACGGGTGAAATCAGCTGGGTTTTACTAAGCTGAGAGTATGGGAGCCTGGTAGTGGTCACTGTAATTTTAAAAAATATGAAGGAAGAAGGATAGGGCTAAAATTCAGTTAACATGGTGAAATTTATCTCCGTTTTTTAACTGTAGGCTATCGAAAAAATCTTATGCACAGCGAATCCTGGGAACTGTAACCTATAGTCTATTTAAAAAAAAAATGAATGCAATATTCACTGGACAAGGTTTTTAACTTTTTTCAGTCAAAATCATTCTATTTACTTACAGGCTGTAGGCCTAGATGAACATAAGTGTATTGTAATAGCGCATTTTCAGAACTCAAATGTCATCTATTGCAGTGCGCATTAGGTGTAAATGACAATTCGCGCATTAGGCTTGATATGGGTGTTAATGGATAGCCATTGTCCCGTAACAGAAGATTGACCGCACAGAAGATTACAGGAATTTTTGGCAGATATAGCCTAAGTCATAGCTTGATCCAGAACTATTGCGAATAGTCTATAGTATACATGTAACCTTACACGTACCATCGCACATCGCCTGAATGTTGATGGAGTGCGCTGAAGGCAATTAAATGCGGCATTCACCTTTGCTGAGAGACAGGCATGTGCTACACAATAATAATATTTCACATTGTCATCGTGATATTTTTAGTCATGCTTGTGCGCGTCCCTGTGTGGAACAGGCAAAATATGGGTTCGCTGTATGACACAACATGGGCAAAAGAAGCTCCTCGGTGCTATAGGCAAGGACAGTGTTCATATGAATTCTGTATTGCATCAGAGCCCTTTAGTTGGTTGCATTCATTTATCTGTACAGCTAGACGATGATGCATTTCATGTTTGAAATAGAGTATGAAAAATATCAATCAATGAACTAAAAATATAAAACATAAAATGATGAAAAAGACTAGGTCCCGCCGTATCGCACAGGCTGCACTGCAGCGCCTATTCACAGGCGCGAACCCACTACTGAGCGGCACGGGGGCTTTGACCTGCTCCGTTTCCGACCTGGGCCGGTTCACCCCTCCTTAGACGACCTGGTAATCCAAGGCTCCCCCAGGAGCACCATATCGATACCGAACTTAGTGCGGACACCCGATCGACATAGAGCACGGCAATTCAGGGCTCCTGTACTCAAGCGATCCGCTAGCCTCAGCCTCCCAGTAGCTTGGATAACAGGCACGCGCCACCGCGCCCAGCGAAAGCAACAAAGCATTTTATAGCTTTTCTAGAAAGCAGTGTTGTGACGTCAAATAGGCATCAGTCTGTCTCTCTGTGCGCATAGTTCCCTCTAGTGGTAGGCTATAAATAGGCCTAGGAAACAAGGTCAGCAAGAAAACTGCAAACATTAGGTCAATCGTCAGCCGACAGCAACGTGAAGTAAAATAAAAAATAATAACGAGAGATTTTGAAAAAAGAAAGCAGAAACTAAAAAAAACCCTCTTCAATCTAACCGAAGCTAAACGAAAATCGAAATAAAAATGGAAAAGTAAATAAAATCAAACCTACTTAAAATTCAAAGTTATTCTGACAGGTTCGTTAATTTAGCTAAACCAACAGCCAGTCTATGCCTATAAATGAACATTTTGTTGTTACTATGAGTTCTATAACTAATTAAATTGAGTTTGCAGGAAAACAGATCTCGGAATAGAAACCGCTTCACGTGCCTTTAAGCAAGTATCCAAACACACATAGATTTTGATTGTACCAAAGAACAAACTCAGATAAGGAAAATGACTTGCGAAATGTTCCTGCACGTTATTAAGGGCAGCTTTCATATATGATCGACAGCATTTTTCGTGAGCGAGGTTCAATGCCCCAAAATACTGTAATCACTATGGCAACACGCTTTTTGATGTACAGTATCTCCTCAAAATGTAAGGAGGAAAGGTACGTTGCCCATTGTTATATTTTAAATATAGGTGTACTATAGTTTATGAAGTGATTACACATGCTAAATTAGAGCACTTTTATTGATTTGTCATATTCCTCGAGCATAATTTGTCTTGTTCAATGTGTGAAACAGGCGAAACTGGCCTGCTCCTGCATGAAGTTAAAGCGCACATGCAGAGAATGGCATTAAAATGAATTGTGAATTAATTGTTCTCTTTAAAATCGTATTGTTCAGTTAAGTTATTACGGGTGAAATCAGCTGGGTTTTACTAAGCTGAGAGTATGGGAGCCTGGTAGTGGTCACTGTAATTTTAAAAAATATGAAGGAAGAAGGATAGGGCTAAAATTCAGTTAACATGGTGAAATTTATCTCCGTTTTTTAACTGTAGGCTATCGAAAAAATCTTATGCACAGCGAATCCTGGGAACTGTAACCTATAGTCTATTTAAAAAAAAAATGAATGCAATATTCACTGGACAAGGTTTTTAACTTTTTTCAGTCAAAATCATTCTATTTACTTACAGGCTGTAGGCCTAGATGAACATAAGTGTATTGTAATAGCGCATTTTCAGAACTCAAATGTCATCTATTGCAGTGCGCATTAGGTGTAAATGACAATTCGCGCATTAGGCTTGATATGGGTGTTAATGGATAGCCATTGTCCCGTAACAGAAGATTGACCGCACAGAAGATTACAGGAATTTTTGGCAGATATAGCCTAAGTCATAGCTTGATCCAGAACTATTGCGAATAGTCTATAGTATACATGTAACCTTACACGTACCATCGCACATCGCCTGAATGTTGATGGAGTGGGCTGAAGGCAATTAAATGCGGCATTCACCTTTGCTGAGAGACAGGTATGTGCTACACAATAATAATATTTCACATTGTCATCGTGATATTTTTAGTCATGCTTGTGCGCGTCCCTGTGTGGAACAGGCAAAATATGGGTTCGCTGTATGACACAACATGGGCAAAAGAAGCTCCTCGGTGCTATAGGCAAGGACAGTGTTCATATGAATTCTGTATTGCATCAGAGCCCTTTAGTTGGTTGCATTCATTTATCTGTACAGCTAGACGATGATGCATTTCATGTTTGAAATAGAGTATGAAAAATATCAATCAATGAACTAAAAATATAAAACATAAAATGATGAAAAAGACTAGGTCCCGCCGTATCGCACAGGCTGCACTGCAGCGCCTATTCACAGGCGCGAACCCACTACTGAGCGGCACGGGGGCTTTGACCTGCTCCGTTTCCGACCTGGGCCGGTTCACCCCTCCTTAGACGACCTGGTAATCCAAGGCTCCCCCAGGAGCACCATATCGATACCGAACTTAGTGCGGACACCCGATCGACATAGAGCACGGCAATTCAGGGCTCCTGTACTCAAGCGATCCGCTAGCCTCAGCCTCCCAGTAGCTTGGATAACAGGCACGCGCCACCGCGCCCAGCGAAAGCAACAAAGCATTTTATAGCTTTTCTAGAAAGCAGTGTTGTGACGTCAAATAGGCATCAGTCTGTCTCTCTGTGCGCATAGTTCCCTCTAGTGGTAGGCTATAAATAGGCCTAGGAAACAAGGTCAGCAAGAAAACTGCAAACATTAGGTCAATCGTCAGCCGACAGCAACGTGAAGTAAAATAAAAAATAATAACGAGAGATTTTGAAAAAAGAAAGCAGAAACTAAAAAAAACCCTCTTCAATCTAACCGAAGCTAAACGAAAATCGAAATAAAAATGGAAAAGTAAATAAAATCAAACCTACTTAAAATTCAAAGTTATTCTGACAGGATCGTTAATTTAGCTAAACCAACAGCCAGTCTATGCCTATAAATGAACATTTTGTTGTTACTATGAGTTCTATAACTAATTAAATTGAGTTTGCAGGAAAACAGATCTCGGAATAGAAACCGCTTCACGTGCCTTTAAGCAAGTATCCAAACGCACATAGATTTTGATTGTACCAAAGAACAAACTCAGATAAGGAAAATGACTTGCGAAATGTTCCTGCACGTTATTAAGGGCAGCTTTCATATATGATCGACAGCATTTTTCGTGAGCGAGGTTCAATGCCCCAAAAATACTGTAATCACTATGGCAACACACTTTTTGATTTACAGTATCTCCTCAAAATGTAAGGAGGAAAGGTACGTTGCCCATTCTTATATTTTAAATATAGGTGTACTATAGTTTATGAAGTGATTACACATGCTAAATTAGAGCACTTTTATTGATTTGTCATATTCCTCGAGCATAATTTGTCTTGTTCAATGTGTGAAACAGGCGAAACTGGCCTGCTCCTGCATGAAGTTAAAGCGCACATGCAGAGAATGGCATTAAAATGAATTGTGAATTAATTGTTCTCTTTAAAATCGTATTGTTCAGTTAAGTTATTACGGGTGAAATCAGCTGGGTTTTACAAAGCTGAGAGTATGGAAGCCTGGTAGTGGTCACTGTAATTTTAAAAAATATGAAGGAAGAAGGATAGGGCTAAAATTCAGTTAACATGGTGAAATTTATCTCCGTTTTTTAACTGTAGGCTATCGAAAAAATATTATGCACAGCGAATCCTGGGGACTGTAGCCTATAGACTATTTCAAAAAGAAAATTAATGCAATATTCACTGGACAAGGTTTTTAACTTTTTTCAGTCAAAATCATTCTATTTACTTACAGGCTGTAGGCCTAGATGAACATAAGTGTATTGTAATAGCGCATTTTCAGAACTCAAATGTCATCTATTGCAGTGCGCATTAGGTGTAAATGACAATTCGCGCATTAGGCTTGATATGGGTGTTAATGGATAGCCATTGTCCCGTAACAGAAGATTGACCGCACAGAAGATTACAGGAATTTTTTGCAGATATAGCCTAAGTCATAGCTTGATCCAGAACTATTGCGAATAGTCTATAGTATACATGTAACCTTACACGTACCATCGCACATCGCCTGAATGTTGATGGAGTGGGCTGAAGGCAATTAAATGCGGCATTCACCTTTGCTGAGAGACAGGCATGTGCTACACAATAATAATATTTCACATTGTCATCGTGATATTTTTAGTCATGCTTGTGCGCGTCCCTGTGTGGAACAGGCAAAATATGGGTTCGCTGTATGACACAACATGGGCAAAAGAAGCTCCTCGGTGCTATAGGCAAGGACAGTGTTCATATGAATTCTGTATTGCATCAGAGCCCTTTAGTTGGTTGCATTCATTTATCTGTACAGCTAGACGATGATGCATTTCATGTTTGAAATAGAATATGAAAAATATCAATCAATGAACTAAAAATATAAAACATAAAATGATGAAAAAGACTAGGTCCCGCCGTATCGCACAGGCTGCACTGCAGCGCCTATTCACAGGCGCGAACCCACTACTGAGCGGCACGGGGGCTTTGACCTGCTCCGTTTCCGACCTGGGCCGGTTCACCCCTCCTTAGACGACCTGGTAATCCAAGGCTCCCCCAGGAGCACCATATCGATACCGAACTTAGTGCGGACACCCGATCGACATAGAGCACGGCAATTCAGGGCTCCTGTACTCAAGCGATCCGCTAGCCTCAGCCTCCCAGTAGCTTGGATAACAGGCACGCGCCACCGCGCCCAGCGAAAGCAACACAGCATTTTATAGCTTTTCTAGAAAGCAGTGTTGTGACGTCAAATAGGCATCAGTCTGTCTCTCTGTGCGCATAGTTCCCTCTAGTGGTAGGCTATAAATAGGCCTAGGAAACAAGGTCAGCAAGAAAACTGCAAACATTAGGTCAATCGTCAGCCGACAGCAACGTGAAGTAAAATAAAAAATAATAACGAGAGATTTTGAAAAAAGAAAGCAGAAACTAAAAAAAACCCTCTTCAATCTAACCGAAGCTAAACGAAAATCGAAATAAAAATGGAAAAGTAAATAAAATCAAACCTACTTAAAATTCAAAGTTATTCTGACAGGATCGTTAATTTAGCTAAACCAACAGCCAGTCTATGCCTATAAATGAACATTTTGTTGTTACTATGAGTTCTATAACTAATTAAATTGAGTTTGCAGGAAAACAGATCTCGGAATAGAAACCGCTTCACGTGCCTTTAAGCAAGTATCCAAACGCACATAGATTTTGATTGTACCAAAGAACAAACTCAGATAAGGAAAATGACTTGCGAAATGTTCCTGCACGTTATTAAGGGCAGCTTTCAAATATGATCGACAGCATTTTTCGTGAGCGAGGTTCAATGCCCCAAAAATACTGTAATCACTATGGCAACACACTTTTTGATTTACAGTATCTCCTCAAAATGTAAGGAGGAAAGATACGTTGCCCATTCTTATATTTTAAATATAGGTGTACTATAGTTTATGAAGTGATTACACATGCTAAATTAGAGCACTTTTATTTATTTGTCATATTCCTCGAGCATAATTTGTCTTGTTCAATGTGTGAAACAGGCGAAACTGGCCTGCTCCTGCATGAAGTTAAAGCGCACATGCAGAGAATGGCATTAAAATGAATTGTGAATTAATTGTTCTCTTTAAAATCGTATTGTTCAGTTATGTTATTACGGGTGAAATCAGCTGGGTTTTACTAAGCTGAGAGTATGGAAGCCTGGTAGTGGTCACTGTAATTTTAAAAAATATGAAGGAAGAAGGATAGGGCTAAAAGTCAGTTAACATGGTGAAATTTATCTCCGTTTTTTAACTGTAGGCTATCGAAAAAATCTTATGCACAGCGAATCTTGGGGACTGTAGCCTATAGTCTATTTCAAAAAGAAAATGAATGCAATATTCACTGGACAAGGTTTTTAACTTTTTTCAGTCAAAATCATTCTATTTACTTACAGGCTGTAGGCCTAGATGAACATAAGTGTATTGTAATAGCGCATTTTCAGAATTCAAATGTCATCTATTGCAGTGCGCATTAGGTGTAAATGACAATTCGCGCATTAGGCTTGATATGGGTGTTAATGGATAGCCATTGTCCCGTAACAGAAGATTGACCGCACAGAAGATTACAGGAATTTTTGGCAGATATAGCCTAAGTCATAGCTTGATCCAGAACTATTGCGAATATTCTATAGTATACATGTAACCTTACACGTACCATCGCACATCGCCTGAATGTTGATGGAGTGGGCTGAAGGCAATTAAATGCGGCATTCACCTTTGCTGAGAGACAGGTATGTGCTACACAATAATAATATTTCACATTGTCATCGTGATATTTTTAGTCATGCTTGTGCGCGTCCCTGTGTGGAACAGGCAAAATATGGGTTCGCTGTATGACACAACATGGGCAAAAGAAGCTCCTCGGTGCTATAGGCAAGGACAGTGTTCATATGAATTCTGTATTGCATCAGAGCCCTTTAGTTGGTTGCATTCATTTATCTGTACAGCTAGACGATGATGCATTTCATGTTTGAAATAGAATATGAAAAATATCAATCAATGAACTAAAAATATAAAACATAAAATGATGAAAAAGACTAGGTCCCGCCGTATCGCACAGGCTGCACTGCAGCGCCTATTCACAGGCGCGAACCCACTACTGAGCGGCACGGGGGCTTTGACCTGCTCCGTTTCCGACCTGGGCCGGTTCACCCCTCCTTAGACGACCTGGTAATCCAAGGCTCCCCCAGGAGCACCATATCGATACCGAACTTAGTGCGGACACCCGATCGACATAGAGCACGGCAATTCAGGGCTCCTGTACTCAAGCGATCCGCTAGCCTCAGCCTCCCAGTAGCTTGGATAACAGGCACGCGCCACCGCGCCCAGCGAAAGCAACACAGCATTTTATAGCTTTTCTAGAAAGCAGTGTTGTGACGTCAAATAGGCATCAGTCTGTCTCTCTGTGCGCATAGTTCCCTCTAGTGGTAGGCTATAAATAGGCCTAGGAAACAAGGTCAGCAAGAAAACTGCAAACATTAGGTCAATCGTCAGCCGACAGCAACGTGAAGTAAAATAAAAAATAATAACGAGAGATTTTGAAAAAAGAAAGCAGAAACTAAAAAAAACCCTCTTCAATCTAACCGAAGCTAAACGAAAATCGAAATAAAAATGGAAAAGTAAATAAAATCAAACCTACTTAAAATTCAAAGTTATTCTGACAGGATCGTTAATTTAGCTAAACCAACAGCCAGTCTATGCCTATAAATGAACATTTTGTTGTTACTATGAGTTCTATAACTAATTAAATTGAGTTTGCAGGAAAACAGATCTCGGAATAGAAACCGCTTCACGTGCCTTTAAGCAAGTATCCAAACGCACATAGATTTTGATTGTACCAAAGAACAAACTCAGATAAGGAAAATGACTTGCGAAATGTTCCTGCACGTTATTAAGGGCAGCTTTCATATATGATCGACAGCATTTTTCGTGAGCGAGGTTCAATGCCCCAAAAATACTGTAATCACTATGGCAACACACTTTTTGATTTACAGTATCTCCTCAAAATGTAAGGAGGAAAGATACGTTGCCCATTCTTATATTTTAAATATAGGTGTACTATAGTTTATGAAGTGATTACACATGCTAAATTAGAGCACTTTTATTTATTTGTCATATTCCTCGAGCATAATTTGTCTTGTTCAATGTGTGAAACAGGCGAAACTGGCCTGCTCCTGCATGAAGTTAAAGCGCACATGCAGAGAATGGCATTAAAATGAATTGTGAATTAATTGTTCTCTTTAAAATCGTATTGTTCAGTTATGTTATTACGGGTGAAATCAGCTGGGTTTTACTAAGCTGAGAGTATGGAAGCCTGGTAGTGGTCACTGTAATTTTAAAAAATATGAAGGAAGAAGGATAGGGCTAAAAGTCAGTTAACATGGTGAAATTTATCTCCGTTTTTTAACTGTAGGCTATCGAAAAAATCTTATGCACAGCGAATCTTGGGGACTGTAGCCTATAGTCTATTTCAAAAAGAAAATGAATGCAATATTCACTGGACAAGGTTTTTAACTTTTTTCAGTCAAAATCATTCTATTTACTTACAGGCTGTAGGCCTAGATGAACATAAGTGTATTGTAATAGCGCATTTTCAGAATTCAAATGTCATCTATTGCAGTGCGCATTAGGTGTAAATGACAATTCGCGCATTAGGCTTGATATGGGTGTTAATGGATAGCCATTGTCCCGTAACAGAAGATTGACCGCACAGAAGATTACAGGAATTTTTGGCAGATATAGCCTAAGTCATAGCTTGATCCAGAACTATTGCGAATATTCTATAGTATACATGTAACCTTACACGTACCATCGCACATCGCCTGAATGTTGATGGAGTGGGCTGAAGGCAATTAAATGCGGCATTCACCTTTGCTGAGAGACAGGTATGTGCTACACAATAATAATATTTCACATTGTCATCGTGATATTTTTAGTCATGCTTGTGCGCGTCCCTGTGTGGAACAGGCAAAATATGGGTTCGCTGTATGACACAACATGGGCAAAAGAAGCTCCTCGGTGCTATAGGCAAGGACAGTGTTCATATGAATTCTGTATTGCATCAGAGCCCTTTAGTTGGTTGCATTCATTTATCTGTACAGCTAGACGATGATGCATTTCATGTTTGAAATAGAGTATGAAAAATATCAATCAATGAACTAAAAATATAAAACATAAAATGATGAAAAAGACTAGGTCCCGCCGTATCGCACAGGCTGCACTGCAGCGCCTATTCACAGGCGCGAACCCACTACTGAGCGGCACGGGGGCTTTGACCTGCTCCGTTTCCGACCTGGGCCGGTTCACCCCTCCTTAGACGACCTGGTAATCCAAGGCTCCCCCAGGAGCACCATATCGATACCGAACTTAGTGCGGACACCCGATCGACATAGAGCACGGCAATTCAGGGCTCCTGTACTCAAGCGATCCGCTAGCCTCAGCCTCCCAGTAGCTTGGATAACAGGCACGCGCCACCGCGCCCAGCGAAAGCAACAAAGCATTTTATAGCTTTTCTAGAAAGCAGTGTTGTGACGTCAAATAGGCATCAGTCTGTCTCTCTGTGCGCATAGTTCCCTCTAGTGGTAGGCTATAAATAGGCCTAGGAAACAAGGTCAGCAAGAAAACTGCAAACATTAGGTCAATCGTCAGCCGACAGCAACGTGAAGTAAAATAAAAAATAATAACGAGAGATTTTGAAAAAAGAAAGCAGAAACTAAAAAAAACCCTCTTCAATCTAACCGAAGCTAAACGAAAATCGAAATAAAAATGGAAAAGTAAATAAAATCAAACCTACTTAAAATTCAAAGTTATTCTGACAGGATCGTTAATTTAGCTAAACCAACAGCCAGTCTATGCCTATAAATGAACATTTTGTTGTTACTATGAGTTCTATAACTAATTAAATTGAGTTTGCAGGAAAACAGATCTCGGAATAGAAACCGCTTCACGTGCCTTTAAGCAAGTATCCAAACACACATAGATTTTGATTGTACCAAAGAACAAACTCAGATAAGGAAAATGACTTGCGAAATGTTCCTGCACGTTATTAAGGGCAGTTTCATATATGATCGACAGCATTTTTCGTGAGCGAGGTTCAATGCCCCAAAAATACTGTAATCACTATGGCAACACACTTTTTGATTTACAGTATCTCCTCAAAATGTAAGGAGGAAAGGTACGTTGCCCATTCTTATATTTTAAATATAGGTGTACTATAGTTTATGAAGTGATTACACATGCTAAATTAGAGCACTTTTATTGATTTGTCATATTCCTCGAGCATAATTTGTCTTGTTCAATGTGTGAAACAGGCGAAACTGACCTGCTCCTGCATTAAGTTAAAGCGCACATGCAGAGAATGGCATTAAAATGAATTGTGAATTAATTGTTCTCTTTAAAATCGTATTGTTCAGTTATGTTATTACGGGTGAAATCAGCTGGGTTTTACTAAGCTGAGAGTATGGAAGCCTGGTAGTGGTCACTGTAATTTTAAAAAATATGAAGGAAGAAGGATAGGGCTAAAATTCAGTTAACATGGTGAAATTTATCTCCGTTTTTTAACTGTAGGCTATCGAAAAAATCTTATGCACAGCGAATCCTGGGAACTGTAACCTATAGTCTATTTAAAAAAAAAAAGAATGCAATATTCACTGGACAAGGTTTTTAACTTTTTTCAGTCAAAATCATTCTATTTACTTACAGGCTGTAGGCCTAGATGAACATAAGTGTATTGTAATAGCGCATTTTCAGAACTCAAATGTCATCTATTGCAGTGCGCATTAGGTGTAAATGACAATTCGCGCATTAGGCTTGATATGGGTGTTAATGGATAGCCATTGTCCCGTAACAGAAGATTGACCGCACAGAAGATTACAGGGATTTTTGGCAGATATAGCCTAAGTCATAGCTTGATCCAGAACTATTGCGAATAGTCTATAGTATACATGTAACCGTACACGTACCATCGCACATCGCCTGAATGTTGATGGAGTGGGCTGAAGGCAATTAAATGCGGCATTCACCTTTGCTGAGAGACAGGCATGTGCTACACAATAATAATATTTCACATTGTCATCGTGATATTTTTAGTCATGCTTGTGCGCGTCCCTGTGTGGAACAGGCAAAATATGGGTTCGCTGTATGACACAACATGGGCAAAAGAAGCTCCTCGGTGCTATAGGCAAGGACAGTGTTCATATGAATTCTGTATTGCATCAGAGCCCTTTAGTTGGTTGCATTCATTTATCTGTACAGCTAGACGATGATGCATTTCATGTTTGAAATAGAATATGAAAAATATCAATCAATGAACTAAAAATATAAAACATAAAATGATGAAAAAGACTAGGTCCCGCCGTATCGCACAGGCTGCACTGCAGCGCCTATTCACAGGCGCGAACCCACTACTGAGCGGCACGGGGGCTTTGACCTGCTCCGTTTCCGACCTGGGCCGGTTCACCCCTCCTTAGACGACCTGGTAATCCAAGGCTCCCCCAGGAGCACCATATCGATACCGAACTTAGTGCGGACACCCGATCGACATAGAGCACGGCAATTCAGGGCTCCTGTACTCAAGCGATCCGCTAGCCTCAGCCTCCCAGTAGCTTGGATAACAGGCACGCGCCACCGCGCCCAGCGAAAGCAACAAAGCATTTTATAGCTTTTCTAGAAAGCAGTGTTGTGACGTCAAATAGGCATCAGTCTGTCTCTCTGTGCGCATAGTTCCCTCTAGTGGTAGGCTATAAATAGGCCTAGGAAACAAGGTCAGCAAGAAAACTGCAAACATTAGGTCAATCGTCAGCCGACAGCAACGTGAAGTAAAATAAAAAATAATAACGAGAGATTTTGAAAAAAGAAAGCAGAAACTAAAAAAAACCCTCTTCAATCTAACCGAAGCTAAACGAAAATCGAAATAAAAATGGAAAAGTAAATAAAATCAAACCTACTTAAAATTCAAAGTTATTCTGACAGGATCGTTAATTTAGCTAAACCAACAGCCAGTCTATGCCTATAAATGAACATTTTGTTGTTACTATGAGTTCTATAACTAATTAAATTGAGTTTGCAGGAAAACAGATCTCGGAATAGAAACCGCTTCACGTGCCTTTAAGCAAGTATCCAAACACACATAGATTTTGATTGTACCAAAGAACAAACTCAGATAAGGAAAATGACTTGCGAAATGTTCCTGCACGTTATTAAGGGCAGCTTTCATATATGATCGACAGCATTTTTCGTGAGCGAGGTTCAATGCCCCAAAAATACTGTAATCACTATGGCAACACACTTTTTGATTTACAGTATCTCCTCAAAATGTAAGGAGGAAAGGTACGTTGCCCATTCTTATATTTTAAATATAGGTGTACTATAGTTTATGAAGTGATTACACATGCTAAATTAGAGCACTTTTATTGATTTGTCATATTCCTCGAGCATAATTTGTCTTGTTCAATGTGTGAAACAGGCGAAACTGACCTGCTCCTGCATTAAGTTAAAGCGCACATGCAGAGAATGGCATTAAAATGAATTGTGAATTAATTGTTCTCTTTAAAATCGTATTGTTCAGTTATGTTATTACGGGTGAAATCAGCTGGGTTTTACTAAGCTGAGAGTATGGGAGCCTGGTAGTAGTCACTGTAATTTTAAAAAATATGAAGGAAGAAGGATAGGGCTAAAATTCAGTTAACATGGTGAAATTTATCTCCGTTTTTTAACTGTAGGCTATCGAAAAAATCTTATGCACAGCGAATCCTGGGAACTGTAACCTATAGTCTATTTTTAAAAAAAATGAATGCAATATTCACTGGACAAGGTTTTTAACTTTTTTCAGTCAAAATCATTCTATTTACTTACAGGCTGTAGGCCTAGATGAACATAAGTGTATTGTAATAGCGCATTTTCAGAACTCAAATGTCATCTATGGCAGTGCGCATTAGGTGTAAATGACAATTCGCGCATTAGGCTTGATATGGGTGTTAATGGATAGCCATTGTCCCGTAACAGAAGATTGACCGCACAGAAGATTACAGGGATTTTTGGCAGATATAGCCTAAGTCATAGCTTGATCCAGAACTATTGCGAATAGTCTATAGTATACATGTAACCGTACACGTACCATCGCACATCGCCTGAATGTTGATGGAGTGGGCTGAAGGCAATTAAATGCGGCATTCACCTTTGCTGAGAGACAGGCATGTGCTACACAATAATAATATTTCACATTGTCATCGTGATATTTTTAGTCATGCTTGTGCGCGTCCCTGTGTGGAACAGGCAAAATATGGGTTCGCTGTATGACACAACATGGGCAAAAGAAGCTCCTCGGTGCTATAGGCAAGGACAGTGTTCATATGAATTCTGTATTGCATCAGAGCCCTTTAGTTGGTTGCATTCATTTATCTGTACAGCTAGACGATGATGCATTTCATGTTTGAAATAGAATATGAAAAATATCAATCAATGAACTAAAAATATAAAACATAAAATGATGAAAAAGACTAGGTCCCGCCGTATCGCACAGGCTGCACTGCAGCGCCTATTCACAGGCGCGAACCCACTACTGAGCGGCACGGGGGCTTTGACCTGCTCCGTTTCCGACCTGGGCCGGTTCACCCCTCCTTAGACGACCTGGTAATCCAAGGCTCCCCCAGGAGCACCATATCGATACCGAACTTAGTGCGGACACCCGATCGACATAGAGCACGGCAATTCAGGGCTCCTGTACTCAAGCGATCCGCTAGCCTCAGCCTCCCAGTAGCTTGGATAACAGGCACGCGCCACCGCGCCCAGCGAAAGCAACACAGCATTTTATAGCTTTTCTAGAAAGCAGTGTTGTGACGTCAAATAGGCATCAGTCTGTCTCTCTGTGCGCATAGTTCCCTCTAGTGGTAGGCTATAAATAGGCCTAGGAAACAAGGTCAGCAAGAAAACTGCAAACATTAGGTCAATCGTCAGCCGACAGCAACGTGAAGTAAAATAAAAAATAATAACGAGAGATTTTGAAAAAAGAAAGCAGAAACTAAAAAAAACCCTCTTCAATCTAACCGAAGCTAAACGAAAATCGAAATAAAAATGGAAAAGTAAATAAAATCAAACCTACTTAAAATTCAAAGTTATTCTGACAGGATCGTTAATTTAGCTAAACCAACAGCCAGTCTATGCCTATAAATGAACATTTTGTTGTTACTATGAGTTCTATAACTAATTAAATTGAGTTTGCAGGAAAACAGATCTCGGAATAGAAACCGCTTCACGTGCCTTTAAGCAAGTATCCAAACACACATAGATTTTGATTGTACCAAAGAACAAACTCAGATAAGGAAAATGACTTGCGAAATGTTCCTGCACGTTATTAAGGGCAGCTTTCATATATGATCGACAGCATTTTTCGTGAGCGAGGTTCAATGCCCCAAAAATACTGTAATCACTATGGCAACACACTTTTTGATTTACAGTATCTCCTCAAAATGTAAGGAGGAAAGGTACGTTGCCCATTCTTATATTTTAAATATAGGTGTACTATAGTTTATGAAGTGATTACACATGCTAAATTAGAGCACTTTTATTGATTTGTCATATTCCTCGAGCATAATTTGTCTTGTTCAATGTGTGAAACAGGCGAAACTGACCTGCTCCTGTATTAAGTTAAAGCGCACATGCAGAGAATGGCATTAAAATGAATTGTGAATTAATTGTTCTCTTTAAAATCGTATTGTTCAGTTATGTTATTACGGGTGAAATCAGCTGGGTTTTACTAAGCTGAGAGTATGGGAGCCTGGTAGTAGTCACTGTAATTTTAAAAAATATGAAGGAAGAAGGATAGGGCTAAAATTCAGTTAACATGGTGAAATTTATCTCCGTTTTTTAACTGTAGGCTATCGAAAAAATCTTATGCACAGCGAATCCTGGGAACTGTAACCTATAGTCTATTTTTAAAAAAAATGAATGCAATATTCACTGGACAAGGTTTTTAACTTTTTTCAGTCAAAATCATTCTATTTACTTACAGGCTGTAGGCCTAGATGAACATAAGTGTATTGTAATAGCGCATTTTCAGAACTCAAATGTCATCTATTGCAGTGCGCATTAGGTGTAAATGACAATTCGCGCATTAGGCTTGATATGGGTGTTAATGGATAGCCATTGTCCCGTAACAGAAGATTGACCGCACAGAAGATTACAGGGATTTTTGGCAGATATAGCCTAAGTCATAGCTTGATCCAGAACTATTGCGAATAGTCTATAGTATACATGTAACCGTACACGTACCATCGCACATCGCCTGAATGTTGATGGAGTGGGCTGAAGGCAATTAAATGCGGCATTCACCTTTGCTGAGAGACAGGCATGTGCTACACAATAATAATATTTCACATTGTCATCGTGATATTTTTAGTCATGCTTGTGCGCGTCCCTGTGTGGAACAGGCAAAATATGGGTTCGCTGTATGACACAACATGGGCAAAAGAAGCTCCTCGGTGCTATAGGCAAGGACAGTGTTCATATGAATTCTGTATTGCATCAGAGCCCTTTAGTTGGTTGCATTCATTTATCTGTACAGCTAGACGATGATGCATTTCATGTTTGAAATAGAATATGAAAAATATCAATCAATGAACTAAAAATATAAAACATAAAATGATGAAAAAGACTAGGTCCCGCCGTATCGCACAGGCTGCACTGCAGCGCCTATTCACAGGCGCGAACCCACTACTGAGCGGCACGGGGGCTTTGACCTGCTCCGTTTCCGACCTGGGCCGGTTCACCCCTCCTTAGACGACCTGGTAATCCAAGGCTCCCCCAGGAGCACCATATCGATACCGAACTTAGTGCGGACACCCGATCGACATAGAGCACGGCAATTCAGGGCTCCTGTACTCAAGCGATCCGCTAGTCTCAGCCTCCCAGTAGCTTGGATAACAGGCACGCGCCACCGCGCCCAGCGAAAGCAACACAGCATTTTATAGCTTTTCTAGAAAGCAGTGTTGTGACGTCAAATAGGCATCAGTCTGTCTCTCTGTGCGCATAGTTCCCTCTAGTGGTAGGCTATAAATAGGCCTAGGAAACAAGGTCAGCAAGAAAACTGCAAACATTAGGTCAATCGTCAGCCGACAGCAACGTGAAGTAAAATAAAAAATAATAACGAGAGATTTTGAAAAAAGAAAGCAGAAACTAAAAAAAACCCTCTTCAATCTAACCGAAGCTAAACGAAAATCGAAATAAAAATGGAAAAGTAAATAAAATCAAACCTACTTAAAATTCAAAGTTATTCTGACAGGATCGTTAATTTAGCTAAACCAACAGCCAGTCTATGCCTATAAATGAACATTTTGTTGTTACTATGAGTTCTATAACTAATTAAATTGAGTTTGCAGGAAAACAGATCTCGGAATAGAAACCGCTTCACGTGCCTTTAAGCAAGTATCCAAACGCACATAGATTTTGATTGTACCAAAGAACAAACTCAGATAAGGAAAATGACTTGCGAAATGTTCCTGCACGTTATTAAGGGCAGCTTTCATATATGATCGACAGCATTTTTCGTGAGCGAGGTTCAATGCCCCAAAAATACTGTAATCACTATGGCAACACACTTTTTGATTTACAGTATCTCCTCAAAATGTAAGGAGGAAAGGTACGTTGCCCATTCTTATATTTTAAATATAGGTGTACTATAGTTTATGAAGTGATTACACATGCTAAATTAGAGCACTTTTATTGATTTGTCATATTCCTCGAGCATAATTTGTCTTGTTCAATGTGTGAAACAGGCGAAACTGACCTGCTCCTGCATTAAGTTAAAGCGCACATGCAGAGAATGGCATTAAAATGAATTGTGAATTAATTGTTCTCTTTAAAATCGTATTGTTCAGTTATGTTATTACGGGTGAAATCAGCTGGGTTTTACTAAGCTGAGAGTATGGGAGCCTGGTAGTAGTCACTGTAATTTTAAAAAATATGAAGGAAGAAGGATAGGGCTAAAATTCAGTTAACATGGTGAAATTTATCTCCGTTTTTTAACTGTAGGCTATCGAAAAAATCTTATGCACAGCGAATCCTGGGAACTGTAACCTATAGTCTATTTTTAAAAAAAATGAATGCAATATTCACTGGACAAGGTTTTTAACTTTTTTCAGTCAAAATCATTCTATTTACTTACAGGCTGTAGGCCTAGATGAACATAAGTGTATTGTAATAGCGCATTTTCAGAACTCAAATGTCATCTATGGCAGTGCGCATTAGGTGTAAATGACAATTCGCGCATTAGGCTTGATATGGGTGTTAATGGATAGCCATTGTCCCGTAACAGAAGATTGACCGCACAGAAGATTACAGGGATTTTTGGCAGATATAGCCTAAGTCATAGCTTGATCCAGAACTATTGCGAATAGTCTATAGTATACATGTAACCGTACACGTACCATCGCACATCGCCTGAATGTTGATGGAGTGGGCTGAAGGCAATTAAATGCGGCATTCACCTTTGCTGAGAGACAGGCATGTGCTACACAATAATAATATTTCACATTGTCATCGTGATATTTTTAGTCATGCTTGTGCGCGTCCCTGTGTGGAACAGGCAAAATATGGGTTCGCTGTATGACACAACATGGGCAAAAGAAGCTCCTCGGTGCTATAGGCAAGGACAGTGTTCATATGAATTCTGTATTGCATCAGAGCCCTTTAGTTGGTTGCATTCATTTATCTGTACAGCTAGACGATGATGCATTTCATGTTTGAAATAGAATATGAAAAATATCAATCAATGAACTAAAAATATAAAACATAAAATGATGAAAAAGACTAGGTCCCGCCGTATCGCACAGGCTGCACTGCAGCGCCTATTCACAGGCGCGAACCCACTACTGAGCGGCACGGGGGCTTTGACCTGCTCCGTTTCCGACCTGGGCCGGTTCACCCCTCCTTAGACGACCTGGTAATCCAAGGCTCCCCCAGGAGCACCATATCGATACCGAACTTAGTGCGGACACCCGATCGACATAGAGCACGGCAATTCAGGGCTCCTGTACTCAAGCGATCCGCTAGCCTCAGCCTCCCAGTAGCTTGGATAACAGGCACGCGCCACCGCGCCCAGCGAAAGCAACACAGCATTTTATAGCTTTTCTAGAAAGCAGTGTTGTGACGTCAAATAGGCATCAGTCTGTCTCTCTGTGCGCATAGTTCCCTCTAGTGGTAGGCTATAAATAGGCCTAGGAAACAAGGTCAGCAAGAAAACTGCAAACATTAGGTCAATCGTCAGCCGACAGCAACGTGAAGTAAAATAAAAAATAATAACGAGAGATTTTGAAAAAAGAAAGCAGAAACTAAAAAAAACCCTCTTCAATCTAACCGAAGCTAAACGAAAATCGAAATAAAAATGGAAAAGTAAATAAAATCAAACCTACTTAAAATTCAAAGTTATTCTGACAGGATCGTTAATTTAGCTAAACCAACAGCCAGTCTATGCCTATAAATGAACATTTTGTTGTTACTATGAGTTCTATAACTAATTAAATTGAGTTTGCAGGAAAACAGATCTCGGAATAGAAACCGCTTCACGTGCCTTTAAGCAAGTATCCAAACACACATAGATTTTGATTGTACCAAAGAACAAACTCAGATAAGGAAAATGACTTGCGAAATGTTCCTGCACGTTATTAAGGGCAGCTTTCATATATGATCGACAGCATTTTTCGTGAGCGAGGTTCAATGCCCCAAAAATACTGTAATCACTATGGCAACACACTTTTTGATTTACAGTATCTCCTCAAAATGTAAGGAGGAAAGGTACGTTGCCCATTCTTATATTTTAAATATAGGTGTACTATAGTTTATGAAGTGATTACACATGCTAAATTAGAGCACTTTTATTGATTTGTCATATTCCTCGAGCATAATTTGTCTTGTTCAATGTGTGAAACAGGCGAAACTGACCTGCTCCTGTATTAAGTTAAAGCGCACATGCAGAGAATGGCATTAAAATGAATTGTGAATTAATTGTTCTCTTTAAAATCGTATTGTTCAGTTATGTTATTACGGGTGAAATCAGCTGGGTTTTACTAAGCTGAGAGTATGGGAGCCTGGTAGTAGTCACTGTAATTTTAAAAAATATGAAGGAAGAAGGATAGGGCTAAAATTCAGTTAACATGGTGAAATTTATCTCCGTTTTTTAACTGTAGGCTATCGAAAAAATCTTATGCACAGCGAATCCTGGGAACTGTAACCTATAGTCTATTTTTAAAAAAAATGAATGCAATATTCACTGGACAAGGTTTTTAACTTTTTTCAGTCAAAATCATTCTATTTACTTACAGGCTGTAGGCCTAGATGAACATAAGTGTATTGTAATAGCGCATTTTCAGAACTCAAATGTCATCTATTGCAGTGCGCATTAGGTGTAAATGACAATTCGCGCATTAGGCTTGATATGGGTGTTAATGGATAGCCATTGTCCCGTAACAGAAGATTGACCGCACAGAAGATTACAGGGATTTTTGGCAGATATAGCCTAAGTCATAGCTTGATCCAGAACTATTGCGAATAGTCTATAGTATACATGTAACCGTACACGTACCATCGCACATCGCCTGAATGTTGATGGAGTGGGCTGAAGGCAATTAAATGCGGCATTCACCTTTGCTGAGAGACAGGCATGTGCTACACAATAATAATATTTCACATTGTCATCGTGATATTTTTAGTCATGCTTGTGCGCGTCCCTGTGTGGAACAGGCAAAATATGGGTTCGCTGTATGACACAACATGGGCAAAAGAAGCTCCTCGGTGCTATAGGCAAGGACAGTGTTCATATGAATTCTGTATTGCATCAGAGCCCTTTAGTTGGTTGCATTCATTTATCTGTACAGCTAGACGATGATGCATTTCATGTTTGAAATAGAATATGAAAAATATCAATCAATGAACTAAAAATATAAAACATAAAATGATGAAAAAGACTAGGTCCCGCCGTATCGCACAGGCTGCACTGCAGCGCCTATTGACAGGCGCGAACCCACTACTGAGCGGCACGGGGGCTTTGACCTGCTCCGTTTCCGACCTGGGCCGGTTCACCCCTCCTTAGACGACCTGGTAATCCAAGGCTCCCCCAGGAGCACCATATCGATACCGAACTTAGTGCGGACACCCGATCGACATAGAGCACGGCAATTCAGGGCTCCTGTACTCAAGCGATCCGCTAGCCTCAGCCTCCCAGTAGCTTGGATAACAGGCACGCGCCACCGCGCCCAGCGAAAGCAACAAAGCATTTTATAGCTTTTCTAGAAAGCAGTGTTGTGACGTCAAATAGGCATCAGTCTGTCTCTCTGTGCGCATAGTTCCCTCTAGTGGTAGGCTATAAATAGGCCTAGGAAACAAGGTCAGCAAGAAAACTGCAAACATTAGGTCAATCGTCAGCCGACAGCAACGTGAAGTAAAATAAAAAATAATAACGAGAGATTTTGAAAAAAGTAAGCAGAAACTAAAAAAAACCCTCTTCAATCTAACCGAAGCTAAACGAAAATCGAAATAAAAATGGAAAAGTAAATAAAATCAAACCTACTTAAAATTCAAAGTTATTCTGACAGGTTCGTTAATTTAGCTAAACCAACAGCCAGTCTATGCCTATAAATGAACATTTTGTTGTTACTATGAGTTCTATAACTAATTAAATTGAGTTTGCAGGAAAACAGATCTCGGAATAGAAACCGCTTCACGTGCCTTTAAGCAAGTATCCAAACGCACATAGATTTTGATTGTACCAAAGAACAAACTCAGATAAGGAAAATGACTTGCGAAATGTTCCTGCACGTTATTAAGGGCAGCTTTCAAATATGATCGACAGCATTTTTCGTGAGCGAGGTTCAATGCCCCAAAAATACTGTAATCACTATGGCAACACACTTTTTGATTTACAGTATCTCCTCAAAATGTAAGGAGGAAAGATACGTTGCCCATTCTTATATTTTAAATATAGGTGTACTATAGTTTATGAAGTGATTACACATGCTAAATTAGAGCACTTTTATTTATTTGTCATATTCCTCGAGCATAATTTGTCTTGTTCAATGTGTGAAACAGGCGAAACTGGCCTGCTCCTGCATGAAGTTAAAGCGCACATGCAGAGAATGGCATTAAAATGAATTGTGAATTAATTGTTCTCTTTAAAATCGTATTGTTCAGTTATGTTATTACGGGTGAAATCAGCTGGGTTTTACTAAGCTGAGAGTATGGAAGCCTGGTAGTGGTCACTGTAATTTTAAAAAATATGAAGGAAGAAGGATAGGGCTAAAAGTCAGTTAACATGGTGAAATTTATCTCCGTTTTTTAACTGTAGGCTATCGAAAAAATCTTATGCACAGCGAATCTTGGGGACTGTAGCCTATAGTCTATTTCAAAAAGAAAATGAATGCAATATTCACTGGACAAGGTTTTTAACTTTTTTCAGTCAAAATCATTCTATTTACTTACAGGCTGTAGGCCTAGATGAACATAAGTGTATTGTAATAGCGCATTTTCAGAATTCAAATGTCATCTATTGCAGTGCGCATTAGGTGTAAATGACAATTCGCGCATTAGGCTTGATATGGGTGTTAATGGATAGCCATTGTCCCGTAACAGAAGATTGACCGCACAGAAGATTACAGGAATTTTTGGCAGATATAGCCTAAGTCATAGCTTGATCCAGAACTATTGCGAATATTCTATAGTATACATGTAACCTTACACGTACCATCGCACATCGCCTGAATGTTGATGGAGTGGGCTGAAGGCAATTAAATGCGGCATTCACCTTTGCTGAGAGACAGGTATGTGCTACACAATAATAATATTTCACATTGTCATCGTGATATTTTTAGTCATGCTTGTGCGCGTCCCTGTGTGGAACAGGCAAAATATGGGTTCGCTGTATGACACAACATGGGCAAAAGAAGCTCCTCGGTGCTATAGGCAAGGACAGTGTTCATATGAATTCTGTATTGCATCAGAGCCCTTTAGTTGGTTGCATTCATTTATCTGTACAGCTAGACGATGATGCATTTCATGTTTGAAATAGACTATGAAAAATATCAATCAATGAACTAAAAATATAAAACATAAAATGATGAAAAAGACTAGGTCCCGCCGTATCGCACAGGCTGCACTGCAGCGCCTATTCACAGGCGCGAACCCACTACTGAGCGGCACGGGGGCTTTGACCTGCTCCGTTTCCGACCTGGGCCGGTTCACCCCTCCTTAGACGACCTGGTAATCCAAGGCTCCCCCAGGAGCACCATATCGATACCGAACTTAGTGCGGACACCCGATCGACATAGAGCACGGCAATTCAGGGCTCCTGTACTCAAGCGATCCGCTAGCCTCAGCCTCCCAGTAGCTTGGATAACAGGCACGCGCCACCGCGCCCAGCGAAAGCAACAAAGCATTTTATAGCTTTTCTAGAAAGCAGTGTTGTGACGTCAAATAGGCATCAGTCTGTCTCTCTGTGCGCATAGTTCCCTCTAGTGGTAGGCTATAAATAGGCCTAGGAAACAAGGTCAGCAAGAAAACTGCAAACATTAGGTCAATCGTCAGCCGACAGCAACGTGAAGTAAAATAAAAAATAATAACGAGAGATTTTGAAAAAAGAAAGCAGAAACTAAAAAAAAACCCTCTTCAATCTAACCGAAGCTAAACGAAAATCGAAATAAAAATGGAAAAGTAAATAAAATCAAACCTACTTAAAATTCAAAGTTATTCTGACAGGATCGTTAATTTAGCTAAACCAACAGCCAGTCTATGCCTATAAATGAACATTTTGTTGTTACTATGAGTTCTATAACTAATTAAATTGAGTTTGCAGGAAAACAGATCTCGGAATAGAAACCGCTTCACGTGCCTTTAAGCAAGTATCCAAACACACATAGATTTTGATTGTACCAAAGAACAAACTCAGATAAGGAAAATGACTTGCGAAATGTTCCTGCACGTTATTAAGGGCAGCTTTCATATATGATCGACAGCATTTTTCGTGAGCGAGGTTCAATGCCCCAAAAATACTGTAATCACTATGGCAACACACTTTTTGATTTACAGTATCTCCTCAAAATGTAAGGAGGAAAGGTACGTTGCCCATTCTTATATTTTAAATATAGGTGTACTATAGTTTATGAAGTGATTACACATGCTAAATTAGAGCACTTTTATTGATTTGTCATATTCCTCGAGCATAATTTGTCTTGTTCAATGTGTGAAACAGGCGAAACTGGCCTGCTCCTGCATGAAGTTAAAGCGCACATGCAGAGAATGGCATTAAAATGAATTGTGAATTAATTGTTCTCTTTAAAATCGTATTGTTCAGTTAAGTTATTACGGGTGAAATCAGCTGGGTTTTACTAAGCTGAGAGTATGGAAGCCTGGTAGTGGTCACTGTAATTTTAAAAAATATGAAGGAAGAAGGATAGGGCTAAAATTCAGTTAACATGGTGAAATTTATCTCCGTTTTTTAACTGTAGGCTATCGAAAAAATATTATGCACAGCGAATCCTGGGGACTGTAGCCTATAGACTATTTCAAAAAGAAAATTAATGCAATATTCACTGGACAAGGTTTTTAACTTTTTTCAGTCAAAATCATTCTATTTACTTACAGGCTGTAGGCCTAGATGAACATAAGTGTATTGTAATAGCGCATTTTCAGAACTCAAATGTCATCTATTGCAGTGCGCATTAGGTGTAAATGACAATTCGCGCATTAGGCTTGATATGGGTGTTAATGGATAGCCATTGTCCCGTAACAGAAGATTGACCGCACAGAAGATTACAGGAATTTTTGGCAGATATAGCCTAAGTCATAGCTTGATCCAGAACTATTGCGAATAGTCTATAGTATACATGTAACCTTACACGTACCATCGCACATCGCCTGAATGTTGATGGAGTGGGCTGAAGGCAATTAAATGCGGCATTCACCTTTGCTGAGAGACAGGTATGTGCTACACAATAATAATATTTCACATTGTCATCGTGATATTTTTAGTCATGCTTGTGCGCGTCCCTGTGTGGAACAGGCAAAATATGGGTTCGCTGTATGACACAACATGGGCAAAAGAAGCTCCTCGGTGCTATAGGCAAGGACAGTGTTCATATGAATTCTGTATTGCATCAGAGCCCTTTAGTTGGTTGCATTCATTTATCTGTACAGCTAGACGATGATGCATGTTTGAAATAGAGTATGAAAAATATCAATCAATGAACTAAAAATATAAAACATAAAATGATGAAAAAGACTAGGTCCCGCCGTATCGCACAGGCTGCACTGCAGCGCCTATTCACAGGCGCGAACCCACTACTGAGCGGCACGGGGGCTTTGACCTGCTCCGTTTCCGACCTGGGCCGGTTCACCCCTCCTTAGACGACCTGGTAATCCAAGGCTCCCCCAGGAGCACCATATCGATACCGAACTTAGTGCGGACACCCGATCGACATAGAGCACGGCAATTCAGGGCTCCTGTACTCAAGCGATCCGCTAGCCTCAGCCTCCCAGTAGCTTGGATAACAGGCACGCGCCACCGCGCCCAGCGAAAGCAACAAAGCATTTTATAGCTTTTCTAGAAAGCAGTGTTGTGACGTCAAATAGGCATCAGTCTGTCTCTCTGTGCGCATAGTTCCCTCTAGTGGTAGGCTATAAATAGGCCTAGGAAACAAGGTCAGCAAGAAAACTGCAAACATTAGGTCAATCGTCAGCCGACAGCAACGTGAAGTAAAATAAAAAATAATAACGAGAGATTTTGAAAAAAGAAAGCAGAAACTAAAAAAAACCCTCTTAAATCTAACCGAAGCTAAACGAAAATCGAAATAAAAATGGAAAAGTAAATAAAATCAAACCTACTTAAAATTCAAAGTTATTCTGACAGGATCGTTAATTTAGCTAAACCAACAGCCAGTCTATGCCTATAAATGAACATTTTGTTGTTACTATGAGTTCTATAACTAATTAAATTGAGTTTGCAGGAAAGCAGATCTCGGAATAGAAACCGCTTCACGTGCCTTTAAGCAAGTATCCAAACACACATAGATTTTGATTGTACCAAAGAACAAACTCAGATAAGGAAAATGACTTGCGAAATGTTCCTGCACGTTATTAAGGGCAGCTTTCATATATGATCGACAGCATTTTTCGTGAGCGAGGTTCAATGCCCCAAAAATACTGTAATCACTATGGCAACACACTTTTTGATTTACAGTATCTCCTCAAAATGTAAGGAGGAAAGGTACGTTGCCCATTCTTATATTTTAAATATAGGTGTACTATAGTTTATGAAGTGATTACACATGCTAAATTAGAGCACTTTTATTGATTTGTCATATTCCTCGAGCATAATTTGTCTTGTTCAATGTGTGAAACAGGCGAAACTGACCTGCTCCTGCATTAAGTTAAAGCGCACATGCAGAGAATGGCATTAAAATGAATTGTGAATTAATTGTTCTCTTTAAAATCGTATTGTTCAGTTATGTTATTACGGGTGAAATCAGCTGGGTTTTACTAAGCTGAGAGTATGGGAGCCTGGTAGTAGTCACTGTAATTTTAAAAAATATGAAGGAAGAAGGATAGGGCTAAAATTCAGTTAACATGGTGAAATTTATCTCCGTTTTTTAACTGTAGGCTATCGAAAAAATCTTATGCACAGCGAATCCTGGGAACTGTAACCTATAGTCTATTTAAAAAAAAAATGAATGCAATATTCACTGGACAAGGTTTTTAACTTTTTTCAGTCAAAATCATTCTATTTACTTACAGGCTGTAGGCCTAGATGAACATAAGTGTATTGTAATAGCGCATTTTCAGAACTCAAATGTCATCTATTGCAGTGCGCATTAGGTGTAAATGACAATTCGCGCATTAGGCTTGATATGGGTGTTAATGGATAGCCATTGTCCCGTAACAGAAGATTGACCGCACAGAAGATTACAGGGATTTTTGGCAGATATAGCCTAAGTCATAGCTTGATCCAGAACTATTGCGAATAGTCTATAGTATACATGTAACCGTACACGTACCATCGCACATCGCCTGAATGTTGATGGAGTGGGCTGAAGGCAATTAAATGCGGCATTCACCTTTGCTGAGAGACAGGCATGTGCTACACAATAATAATATTTCACATTGTCATCGTGATATTTTTAGTCATGCTTGTGCGCGTCCCTGTGTGGAACAGGCAAAATATGGGTTCGCTGTATGACACAACATGGGCAAAAGAAGCTCCTCGGTGCTATAGGCAAGGACAGTGTTCATATGAATTCTGTATTGCATCAGAGCCCTTTAGTTGGTTGCATTCATTTATCTGTACAGCTAGACGATGATGCATTTCATGTTTGAAATAGAATATGAAAAATATCAATCAATGAACTAAAAATATAAAACATAAAATGATGAAAAAGACTAGGTCCCGCCGTATCGCACAGGCTGCACTGCAGCGCCTATTCACAGGCGCGAACCCACTACTGAGCGGCACGGGGGCTTTGACCTGCTCCGTTTCCGACCTGGGCCGGTTCACCCCTCCTTAGACGACCTGGTAATCCAAGGCTCCCCCAGGAGCACCATATCGATACCGAACTTAGTGCGGACACCCGATCGACATAGAGCACGGCAATTCAGGGCTCCTGTACTCAAGCGATCCGCTAGCCTCAGCCTCCCAGTAGCTTGGATAACAGGCACGCGCCACCGCGCCCAGCGAACGCAACAAAGCATTTTATAGCTTTTCTAGAAAGCAGTGTTGTGACGTCAAATAGGCATCAGTCTGTCTCTCTGTGCGCATAGTTCCCTCTAGTGGTAGGCTATAAATAGGCCTAGGAAACAAGGTCAGCAAGAAAACTGCAAACATTAGGTCAATCGTCAGCCGACAGCAACGTGAAGTAAAATAAAAAATAATAACGAGAGATTTTGAAAAAAGAAAGCAGAAACTAAAAAAAACCCTCTTCAATCTAACCGAAGCTAAACGAAAATCGAAATAAAAATGGAAAAGTAAATAAAATCAAACCTACTTAAAATTCAAAGTTATTCTGACAGGATCGTTAATTTAGCTAAACCAACAGCCAGTCTATGCCTATAAATGAACATTTTGTTGTTACTATGAGTTCTATAACTAATTAAATTGAGTTTGCAGGAAAACAGATCTCGGAATAGAAACCGCTTCACGTGCCTTTAAGCAAGTATCCAAACACACATAGATTTTGATTGTACCAAAGAACAAACTCAGATAAGGAAAATGACTTGCGAAATGTTCCTGCACGTTATTAAGGGCAGCTTTCATATATGATCGACAGCATTTTTCGTGAGCGAGGTTCAATGCCCCAAAAATACTGTAATCACTATGGCAACACACTTTTTGATTTACAGTATCTCCTCAAAATGTAAGGAGGAAAGGTACGTTGCCCATTCTTATATTTTAAATATAGGTGTACTATAGTTTATGAAGTGATTACACATGCTAAATTAGAGCACTTTTATTGATTTGTCATATTCCTCGAGCATAATTTGTCTTGTTCAATGTGTGAAACAGGCGAAACTGACCTGCTCCTGCATTAAGTTAAAGCGCACATGCAGAGAATGGCATTAAAATGAATTGTGAATTAATTGTTCTCTTTAAAATCGTATTGTTCAGTTATGTTATTACGGGTGAAATCAGCTGGGTTTTACTAAGCTGAGAGTATGGGAGCCTGGTAGTAGTCACTGTAATTTTAAAAAATATGAAGGAAGAAGGATAGGGCTAAAATTCAGTTAACATGGTGAAATTTATCTCCGTTTTTTAACTGTAGGCTATCGAAAAAATCTTATGCACAGCGAATCCTGGGAACTGTAACCTATAGTCTATTTTTTTTAAAAATGAATGCAATATTCACTGGACAAGGTTTTTAACTTTTTTCAGTCAAAATCATTCTATTTACTTACAGGCTGTAGGCCTAGATGAACATAAGTGTATTGTAATAGCGCATTTTCAGAACTCAAATGTCATCTATTGCAGTGCGCATTAGGTGTAAATGACAATTCGCGCATTAGGCTTGATATGGGTGTTAATGGATAGCCATTGTCCCGTAACAGAAGATTGACCGCACAGAAGATTACAGGGATTTTTGGCAGATATAGCCTAAGTCATAGCTTGATCCAGAACTATTGCGAATAGTCTATAGTATACATGTAACCGTACACGTACCATCGCACATCGCCTGAATGTTGATGGAGTGGGCTGAAGGCAATTAAATGCGGCATTCACCTTTGCTGAGAGACAGGCATGTGCTACACAATAATAATATTTCACATTGTCATCGTGATATTTTTAGTCATGCTTGTGCGCGTCCCTGTGTGGAACAGGCAAAATATGGGTTCGCTGTATGACACAACATGGGCAAAAGAAGCTCCTCGGTGCTATAGGCAAGGACAGTGTTCATATGAATTCTGTATTGCATCAGAGCCCTTTAGTTGGTTGCATTCATTTATCTGTACAGCTAGACGATGATGCATTTCATGTTTGAAATAGAATATGAAAAATATCAATCAATGAACTAAAAATATAAAACATAAAATGATGAAAAAGACTAGGTCCCGCCGTATCGCACAGGCTGCACTGCAGCGCCTATTCACAGGCGCGAACCCACTACTGAGCGGCACGGGGGCTTTGACCTGCTCCGTTTCCGACCTGGGCCGGTTCACCCCTCCTTAGACGACCTGGTAATCCAAGGCTCCCCCAGGAGCACCATATCGATACCGAACTTAGTGCGGACACCCGATCGACATAGAGCACGGCAATTCAGGGCTCCTGTACTCAAGCGATCCGCTAGCCTCAGCCTCCCAGTAGCTTGGATAACAGGCACGCGCCACCGCGCCCAGCGAAAGCAACACAGCATTTTATAGCTTTTCTAGAAAGCAGTGTTGTGACGTCAAATAGGCATCAGTCTGTCTCTCTGTGCGCATAGTTCCCTCTAGTGGTAGGCTATAAATAGGCCTAGGAAACAAGGTCAGCAAGAAAACTGCAAACATTAGGTCAATCGTCAGCCGACAGCAACGTGAAGTAAAATAAAAAATAATAACGAGAGATTTTGAAAAAAGAAAGCAGAAACTAAAAAAAACCCTCTTAAATCTAACCGAAGCTAAACGAAAATCGAAATAAAAATGGAAAAGTAAATAAAATCAAACCTACTTAAAATTCAAAGTTATTCTGACAGGATCGTTAATTTAGCTAAACCAACAGCCAGTCTATGCCTATAAATGAACATTTTGTTGTTACTATGAGTTCTATAACTAATTAAATTGAGTTTGCAGGAAAGCAGATCTCGGAATAGAAACCGCTTCACGTGCCTTTAAGCAAGTATCCAAACACACATAGATTTTGATTGTACCAAAGAACAAACTCAGATAAGGAAAATGACTTGCGAAATGTTCCTGCACGTTATTAAGGGCAGCTTTCATATATGATCGACAGCATTTTTCGTGAGCGAGGTTCAATGCCCCAAAAATACTGTAATCACTATGGCAACACACTTTTTGATTTACAGTATCTCCTCAAAATGTAAGGAGGAAAGGTACGTTGCCCATTCTTATATTTTAAATATAGGTGTACTATAGTTTATGAAGTGATTACACATGCTAAATTAGAGCACTTTTATTGATTTGTCATATTCCTCGAGCATAATTTGTCTTGTTCAATGTGTGAAACAGGCGAAACTGACCTGCTCCTGCATTAAGTTAAAGCGCACATGCAGAGAATGGCATTAAAATGAATTGTGAATTAATTGTTCTCTTTAAAATCGTATTGTTCAGTTATGTTATTACGGGTGAAATCAGCTGGGTTTTACTAAGCTGAGAGTATGGGAGCCTGGTAGTAGTCACTGTAATTTTAAAAAATATGAAGGAAGAAGGATAGGGCTAAAATTCAGTTAACATGGTGAAATTTATCTCCGTTTTTTAACTGTAGGCTATCGAAAAAATCTTATGCACAGCGAATCCTGGGAACTGTAACCTATAGTCTATTTAAAAAAAAAATGAATGCAATATTCACTGGACAAGGTTTTTAACTTTTTTCAGTCAAAATCATTCTATTTACTTACAGGCTGTAGGCCTAGATGAACATAAGTGTATTGTAATAGCGCATTTTCAGAACTCAAATGTCATCTATTGCAGTGCGCATTAGGTGTAAATGACAATTCGCGCATTAGGCTTGATATGGGTGTTAATGGATAGCCATTGTCCCGTAACAGAAGATTGACCGCACAGAAGATTACAGGGATTTTTGGCAGATATAGCCTAAGTCATAGCTTGATCCAGAACTATTGCGAATAGTCTATAGTATACATGTAACCGTACACGTACCATCGCACATCGCCTGAATGTTGATGGAGTGGGCTGAAGGCAATTAAATGCGGCATTCACCTTTGCTGAGAGACAGGCATGTGCTACACAATAATAATATTTCACATTGTCATCGTGATATTTTTAGTCATGCTTGTGCGCGTCCCTGTGTGGAACAGGCAAAATATGGGTTCGCTGTATGACACAACATGGGCAAAAGAAGCTCCTCGGTGCTATAGGCAAGGACAGTGTTCATATGAATTCTGTATTGCATCAGAGCCCTTTAGTTGGTTGCATTCATTTATCTGTACAGCTAGACGATGATGCATTTCATGTTTGAAATAGAATATGAAAAATATCAATCAATGAACTAAAAATATAAAACATAAAATTATGAAAAAGACTAGGTCCCGCCGTATCGCACAGGCTGCACTGCAGCGCCTATTCACAGGCGCGAACCCACTACTGAGCGGCACGGGGGCTTTGACCTGCTCCGTTTCCGACCTGGGCCGGTTCACCCCTCCTTAGACGACCTGGTAATCCAAGGCTCCCCCAGGAGCACCATATCGATACCGAACTTAGTGCGGACACCCGATCGACATAGAGCACGGCAATTCAGGGCTCCTGTACTCAAGCGATCCGCTAGCCTCAGCCTCCCAGTAGCTTGGATAACAGGCACGCGCCACCGCGCCCAGCGAACGCAACAAAGCATTTTATAGCTTTTCTAGAAAGCAGTGTTGTGACGTCAAATAGGCATCAGTCTGTCTCTCTGTGCGCATAGTTCCCTCTAGTGGTAGGCTATAAATAGGCCTAGGAAACAAGGTCAGCAAGAAAACTGCAAACATTAGGTCAATCGTCAGCCGACAGCAACGTGAAGTAAAATAAAAAATAATAACGAGAGATTTTGAAAAAAGAAAGCAGAAACTAAAAAAAACCCTCTTCAATCTAACCGAAGCTAAACGAAAATCGAAATAAAAATGGAAAAGTAAATAAAATCAAACCTACTTAAAATTCAAAGTTATTCTGACAGGATCGTTAATTTAGCTAAACCAACAGCCAGTCTATGCCTATAAATGAACATTTTGTTGTTACTATGAGTTCTATAACTAATTAAATTGAGTTTGCAGGAAAACAGATCTCGGAATAGAAACCGCTTCACGTGCCTTTAAGCAAGTATCCAAACACACATAGATTTTGATTGTACCAAAGAACAAACTCAGATAAGGAAAATGACTTGCGAAATGTTCCTGCACGTTATTAAGGGCAGCTTTCATATATGATCGACAGCATTTTTCGTGAGCGAGGTTCAATGCCCCAAAAATACTGTAATCACTATGGCAACACACTTTTTGATTTACAGTATCTCCTCAAAATGTAAGGAGGAAAGGTACGTTGCCCATTCTTATATTTTAAATATAGGTGTACTATAGTTTATGAAGTGATTACACATGCTAAATTAGAGCACTTTTATTGATTTGTCATATTCCTCGAGCATAATTTGTCTTGTTCAATGTGTGAAACAGGCGAAACTGACCTGCTCCTGCATTAAGTTAAAGCGCACATGCAGAGAATGGCATTAAAATGAATTGTGAATTAATTGTTCTCTTTAAAATCGTATTGTTCAGTTATGTTATTACGGGTGAAATCAGCTGGGTTTTACTAAGCTGAGAGTATGGGAGCCTGGTAGTAGTCACTGTAATTTTAAAAAATATGAAGGAAGAAGGATAGGGCTAAAATTCAGTTAACATGGTGAAATTTATCTCCGTTTTTTAACTGTAGGCTATCGAAAAAATCTTATGCACAGCGAATCCTGGGAACTGTAACCTATAGTCTATTTTTTAAAAAAATGAATGCAATATTCACTGGACAAGGTTTTTAACTTTTTTCAGTCAAAATCATTCTATTTACTTACAGGCTGTAGGCCTAGATGAACATAAGTGTATTGTAATAGCGCATTTTCAGAACTCAAATGTCATCTATTGCAGTGCGCATTAGGTGTAAATGACAATTCGCGCATTAGGCTTGATATGGGTGTTAATGGATAGCCATTGTCCCGTAACAGAAGATTGACCGCACAGAAGATTACAGGGATTTTTGGCAGATATAGCCTAAGTCATAGCTTGATCCAGAACTATTGCGAATAGTCTATAGTATACATGTAACCGTACACGTACCATCGCACATCGCCTGAATGTTGATGGAGTGGGCTGAAGGCAATTAAATGCGGCATTCACCTTTGCTGAGAGACAGGCATGTGCTACACAATAATAATATTTCACATTGTCATCGTGATATTTTTAGTCATGCTTGTGCGCGTCCCTGTGTGGAACAGGCAAAATATGGGTTCGCTGTATGACACAACATGGGCAAAAGAAGCTCCTCGGTGCTATAGGCAAGGACAGTGTTCATATGAATTCTGTATTGCATCAGAGCCCTTTAGTTGGTTGCATTCATTTATCTGTACAGCTAGACGATGATGCATTTCATGTTTGAAATAGAATATGAAAAATATCAATCAATGAACTAAAAATATAAAACATAAAATGATGAAAAAGACTAGGTCCCGCCGTATCGCACAGGCTGCACTGCAGCGCCTATTCACAGGCGCGAACCCACTACTGAGCGGCACGGGGGCTTTGACCTGCTCCGTTTCCGACCTGGGCCGGTTCACCCCTCCTTAGACGACCTGGTAATCCAAGGCTCCCCCAGGAGCACCATATCGATACCGAACTTAGTGCGGACACCCGATCGACATAGAGCACGGCAATTCAGGGCTCCTGTACTCAAGCGATCCGCTAGCCTCAGCCTCCCAGTAGCTTGGATAACAGGCACGCGCCACCGCGCCCAGCGAAAGCAACACAGCATTTTATAGCTTTTCTAGAAAGCAGTGTTGTGACGTCAAATAGGCATCAGTCTGTCTCTCTGTGCGCATAGTTCCCTCTAGTGGTAGGCTATAAATAGGCCTAGGAAACAAGGTCAGCAAGAAAACTGCAAACATTAGGTCAATCGTCAGCCGACAGCAACGTGAAGTAAAATAAAAAATAATAACGAGAGATTTTGAAAAAAGAAAGCAGAAACTAAAAAAAACCCTCTTCAATCTAACCGAAGCTAAACGAAAATCGAAATAAAAATGGAAAAGTAAATAAAATCAAACCTACTTAAAATTCAAAGTTATTCTGACAGGATCGTTAATTTAGCTAAACCAACAGCCAGTCTATGCCTATAAATGAACATTTTGTTGTTACTATGAGTTCTATAACTAATTAAATTGAGTTTGCAGGAAAACAGATCTCGGAATAGAAACCGCTTCACGTGCCTTTAAGCAAGTATCCAAACACACATAGATTTTGATTGTACCAAAGAACAAACTCAGATAAGGAAAATGACTTGCGAAATGTTCCTGCACGTTATTAAGGGCAGCTTTCATATATGATCGACAGCATTTTTCGTGAGCGAGGTTCAATGCCCCAAAAATACTGTAATCACTATGGCAACACACTTTTTGATTTACAGTATCTCCTCAAAATGTAAGGAGGAAAGGTACGTTGCCCATTCTTATATTTTAAATATAGGTGTACTATAGTTTATGAAGTGATTACACATGCTAAATTAGAGCACTTTTATTGATTTGTCATATTCCTCGAGCATAATTTGTCTTGTTCAATGTGTGAAACAGGCGAAACTGACCTGCTCCTGTATTAAGTTAAAGCGCACATGCAGAGAATGGCATTAAAATGAATTGTGAATTAATTGTTCTCTTTAAAATCGTATTGTTCAGTTATGTTATTACGGGTGAAATCAGCTGGGTTTTACTAAGCTGAGAGTATGGGAGCCTGGTAGTAGTCACTGTAATTTTAAAAAATATGAAGGAAGAAGGATAGGGCTAAAATTCAGTTAACATGGTGAAATTTATCTCCGTTTTTTAACTGTAGGCTATCGAAAAAATCTTATGCACAGCGAATCCTGGGAACTGTAACCTATAGTCTATTTTTTAAAAAAATGAATGCAATATTCACTGGACAAGGTTTTTAACTTTTTTCAGTCAAAATCATTCTATTTACTTACAGGCTGTAGGCCTAGATGAACATAAGTGTATTGTAATAGCGCATTTTCAGAACTCAAATGTCATCTATTGCAGTGCGCATTAGGTGTAAATGACAATTCGCGCATTAGGCTTGATATGGGTGTTAATGGATAGCCATTGTCCCGTAACAGAAGATTGACCGCACAGAAGATTACAGGGATTTTTGGCAGATATAGCCTAAGTCATAGCTTGATCCAGAACTATTGCGAATAGTCTATAGTATACATGTAACCGTACACGTACCATCGCACATCGCCTGAATGTTGATGGAGTGGGCTGAAGGCAATTAAATGCGGCATTCACCTTTGCTGAGAGACAGGCATGTGCTACACAATAATAATATTTCACATTGTCATCGTGATATTTTTAGTCATGCTTGTGCGCGTCCCTGTGTGGAACAGGCAAAATATGGGTTCGCTGTATGACACAACATGGGCAAAAGAAGCTCCTCGGTGCTATAGGCAAGGACAGTGTTCATATGAATTCTGTATTGCATCAGAGCCCTTTAGTTGGTTGCATTCATTTATCTGTACAGCTAGACGATGATGCATTTCATGTTTGAAATAGAATATGAAAAATATCAATCAATGAACTAAAAATATAAAACATAAAATGATGAAAAAGACTAGGTCCCGCCGTATCGCACAGGCTGCACTGCAGCGCCTATTCACAGGCGCGAACCCACTACTGAGCGGCACGGGGGCTTTGACCTGCTCCGTTTCCGACCTGGGCCGGTTCACCCCTCCTTAGACGACCTGGTAATCCAAGGCTCCCCCAGGAGCACCATATCGATACCGAACTTAGTGCGGACACCCGATCGACATAGAGCACGGCAATTCAGGGCTCCTGTACTCAAGCGATCCGCTAGTCTCAGCCTCCCAGTAGCTTGGATAACAGGCACGCGCCACCGCGCCCAGCGAAAGCAACACAGCATTTTATAGCTTTTCTAGAAAGCAGTGTTGTGACGTCAAATAGGCATCAGTCTGTCTCTCTGTGCGCATAGTTCCCTCTAGTGGTAGGCTATAAATAGGCCTAGGAAACAAGGTCAGCAAGAAAACTGCAAACATTAGGTCAATCGTCAGCCGACAGCAACGTGAAGTAAAATAAAAAATAATAACGAGAGATTTTGAAAAAAGAAAGCAGAAACTAAAAAAAACCCTCTTCAATCTAACCGAAGCTAAACGAAAATCGAAATAAAAATGGAAAAGTAAATAAAATCAAACCTACTTAAAATTCAAAGTTATTCTGACAGGATCGTTAATTTAGCTAAACCAACAGCCAGTCTATGCCTATAAATGAACATTTTGTTGTTACTATGAGTTCTATAACTAATTAAATTGAGTTTGCAGGAAAACAGATCTCGGAATAGAAACCGCTTCACGTGCCTTTAAGCAAGTATCCAAACACACATAGATTTTGATTGTACCAAAGAACAAACTCAGATAAGGAAAATGACTTGCGAAATGTTCCTGCACGTTATTAAGGGCAGCTTTCATATATGATCGACAGCATTTTTCGTGAGCGAGGTTCAATGCCCCAAAAATACTGTAATCACTATGGCAACACACTTTTTGATTTACAGTATCTCCTCAAAATGTAAGGAGGAAAGGTACGTTGCCCATTCTTATATTTTAAATATAGGTGTACTATAGTTTATGAAGTGATTACACATGCTAAATTAGAGCACTTTTATTGATTTGTCATATTCCTCGAGCATAATTTGTCTTGTTCAATGTGTGAAACAGGCGAAACTGACCTGCTCCTGTATTAAGTTAAAGCGCACATGCAGAGAATGGCATTAAAATGAATTGTGAATTAATTGTTCTCTTTAAAATCGTATTGTTCAGTTATGTTATTACGGGTGAAATCAGCTGGGTTTTACTAAGCTGAGAGTATGGGAGCCTGGTAGTAGTCACTGTAATTTTAAAAAATATGAAGGAAGAAGGATAGGGCTAAAATTCAGTTAACATGGTGAAATTTATCTCCGTTTTTTAACTGTAGGCTATCGAAAAAATCTTATGCACAGCGAATCCTGGGAACTGTAACCTATAGTCTATTTTTTTTAAAAATGAATGCAATATTCACTGGACAAGGTTTTTAACTTTTTTCAGTCAAAATCATTCTATTTACTTACAGGCTGTAGGCCTAGATGAACATAAGTGTATTGTAATAGCGCATTTTCAGAACTCAAATGTCATCTATTGCAGTGCGCATTAGGTGTAAATGACAATTCGCGCATTAGGCTTGATATGGGTGTTAATGGATAGCCATTGTCCCGTAACAGAACATTGACCGCACAGAAGATTACAGGGATTTTTGGCAGATATAGCCTAAGTCATAGCTTGATCCAGAACTATTGCGAATAGTCTATAGTATACATGTAACCGTACACGTACCATCGCACATCGCCTGAATGTTGATGGAGTGGGCTGAAGGCAATTAAATGCGGCATTCACCTTTGCTGAGAGACAGGCATGTGCTACACAATAATAATATTTCACATTGTCATCGTGATATTTTTAGTCATGCTTGTGCGCGTCCCTGTGTGGAACAGGCAAAATATGGGTTCGCTGTATGACACAACATGGGCAAAAGAAGCTCCTCGGTGCTATAGGCAAGGACAGTGTTCATATGAATTCTGTATTGCATCAGAGCCCTTTAGTTGGTTGCATTCATTTATCTGTACAGCTAGACGATGATGCATTTCATGTTTGAAATAGAATATGAAAAATATCAATCAATGAACTAAAAATATAAAACATAAAATGATGAAAAAGACTAGGTCCCGCCGTATCGCACAGGCTGCACTGCAGCGCCTATTCACAGGCGCGAACCCACTACTGAGCGGCACGGGGGCTTTGACCTGCTCCGTTTCCGACCTGGGCCGGTTCACCCCTCCTTAGACGACCTGGTAATCCAAGGCTCCCCCAGGAGCACCATATCGATACCGAACTTAGTGCGGACACCCGATCGACATAGAGCACGGCAATTCAGGGCTCCTGTACTCAAGCGATCCGCTAGCCTCAGCCTCCCAGTAGCTTGGATAACAGGCACGCGCCACCGCGCCCAGCGAAAGCAACACAGCATTTTATAGCTTTTCTAGAAAGCAGTGTTGTGACGTCAAATAGGCATCAGTCTGTCTCTCTGTGCGCATAGTTCCCTCTAGTGGTAGGCTATAAATAGGCCTAGGAAACAAGGTCAGCAAGAAAACTGCAAACATTAGGTCAATCGTCAGCCGACAGCAACGTGAAGTAAAATAAAAAATAATAACGAGAGATTTTGAAAAAAGAAAGCAGAAACTAAAAAAAACCCTCTTCAATCTAACCGAAGCTAAACGAAAATCGAAATAAAAATGGAAAAGTAAATAAAATCAAACCTACTTAAAATTCAAAGTTATTCTGACAGGATCGTTAATTTAGCTAAACCAACAGCCAGTCTATGCCTATAAATGAACATTTTGTTGTTACTATGAGTTCTATAACTAATTAAATTGAGTTTGCAGGAAAACAGATCTCGGAATAGAAACCGCTTCACGTGCCTTTAAGCAAGTATCCAAACGCACATAGATTTTGATTGTACCAAAGAACAAACTCAGATAAGGAAAATGACTTGCGAAATGTTCCTGCACGTTATTAAGGGCAGCTTTCATATATGATCGACAGCATTTTTCGTGAGCGAGGTTCAATGCCCCAAAAATACTGTAATCACTATGGCAACACACTTTTTGATTTACAGTATCTCCTCAAAATGTAAGGAGGAAAGATACGTTGCCCATTCTTATATTTTAAATATAGGTGTACTATAGTTTATGAAGTGATTACACATGCTAAATTAGAGCACTTTTATTTATTTGTCATATTCCTCGAGCATAATTTGTCTTGTTCAATGTGTGAAACAGGCGAAACTGGCCTGCTCCTGCATGAAGTTAAAGCGCACATGCAGAGAATGGCATTAAAATGAATTGTGAATTAATTGTTCTCTTTAAAATCGTATTGTTCAGTTATGTTATTACGGGTGAAATCAGCTGGGTTTTACTAAGCTGAGAGTATGGGAGCCTGGTAGTAGTCACTGTAATTTTAAAAAATATGAAGGAAGAAGGATAGGGCTAAAATTCAGTTAACATGGTGAAATTTATCTCCGTTTTTTAACTGTAGGCTATCGAAAAAATCTTATGCACAGCGAATCCTGGGAACTGTAACCTATAGTCTATTTTTTTAAAAAATGAATGCAATATTCACTGGACAAGGTTTTTAACTTTTTTCAGTCAAAATCATTCTATTTACTTACAGGCTGTAGGCCTAGATGAACATAAGTGTATTGTAATAGCGCATTTTCAGAACTCAAATGTCATCTATTGCAGTGCGCATTAGGTGTAAATGACAATTCGCGCATTAGGCTTGATATGGGTGTTAATGGATAGCCATTGTCCCGTAACAGAAGATTGACCGCACAGAAGATTACAGGGATTTTTGGCAGATATAGCCTAAGTCATAGCTTGATCCAGAACTATTGCGAATAGTCTATAGTATACATGTAACCGTACACGTACCATCGCACATCGCCTGAATGTTGATGGAGTGGGCTGAAGGCAATTAAATGCGGCATTCACCTTTGCTGAGAGACAGGCATGTGCTACACAATAATAATATTTCACATTGTCATCGTGATATTTTTAGTCATGCTTGTGCGCGTCCCTGTGTGGAACAGGCAAAATATGGGTTCGCTGTATGACACAACATGGGCAAAAGAAGCTCCTCGGTGCTATAGGCAAGGACAGTGTTCATATGAATTCTGTATTGCATCAGAGCCCTTTAGTTGGTTGCATTCATTTATCTGTACAGCTAGACGATGATGCATTTCATGTTTGAAATAGAATATGAAAAATATCAATCAATGAACTAAAAATATAAAACATAAAATGATGAAAAAGACTAGGTCCCGCCGTATCGCACAGGCTGCACTGCAGCGCCTATTCACAGGCGCGAACCCACTACTGAGCGGCACGGGGGCTTTGACCTGCTCCGTTTCCGACCTGGGCCGGTTCACCCCTCCTTAGACGACCTGGTAATCCAAGGCTCCCCCAGGAGCACCATATCGATACCGAACTTAGTGCGGACACCCGATCGACATAGAGCACGGCAATTCAGGGCTCCTGTACTCAAGCGATCCGCTAGCCTCAGCCTCCCAGTAGCTTGGATAACAGGCACGCGCCACCGCGCCCAGCGAAAGCAACAAAGCATTTTATAGCTTTTCTAGAAAGCAGTGTTGTGACGTCAAATAGGCATCAGTCTGTCTCTCTGTGCGCATAGTTCCCTCTAGTGGTAGGCTATAAATAGGCCTAGGAAACAAGGTCAGCAAGAAAACTGCAAACATTAGGTCAATCGTCAGCCGACAGCAACGTGAAGTAAAATAAAAAATAATAACGAGAGATTTTGAAAAAAGTAAGCAGAAACTAAAAAAAACCCTCTTCAATCTAACCGAAGCTAAACGAAAATCGAAATAAAAATGGAAAAGTAAATAAAATCAAACCTACTTAAAATTCAAAGTTATTCTGACAGGTTCGTTAATTTAGCTAAACCAACAGCCAGTCTATGCCTATAAATGAACATTTTGTTGTTACTATGAGTTCTATAACTAATTAAATTGAGTTTGCAGGAAAACAGATCTCGGAATAGAAACCGCTTCACGTGCCTTTAAGCAAGTATCCAAACACACATAGATTTTGATTGTACCAAAGAACAAACTCAGATAAGGAAAATGACTTGCGAAATGTTCCTGCACGTTATTAAGGGCAGCTTTCATATATGATCGACAGCATTTTTCGTGAGCGAGGTTCAATGCCCCAAAATACTGTAATCACTATGGCAACACGCTTTTTGATGTACAGTATCTCCTCAAAATGTAAGGAGGAAAGGTACGTTGCCCATTGTTATATTTTAAATATAGGTGTACTATAGTTTATGAAGTGATTACACATGCTAAATTAGAGCACTTTTATTGATTTGTCATATTCCTCGAGCATAATTTGTCTTGTTCAATGTGTGAAACAGGCGAAACTGGCCTGCTCCTGCATGAAGTTAAAGCGCACATGCAGAGAATGGCATTAAAATGAATTGTGAATTAATTGTTCTCTTTAAAATCGTATTGTTCAGTTAAGTTATTACGGGTGAAATCAGCTGGGTTTTACTAAGCTGAGAGTATGGGAGCCTGGTAGTGGTCACTGTAATTTTAAAAAATATGAAGGAAGAAGGATAGGGCTAAAATTCAGTTAACATGGTGAAATTTATCTCCGTTTTTTAACTGTAGGCTATAGAAAAAATCTTATGCACAGCGAATCCTGGGAACTGTAACCTATAGTCTATTTCAAAAAAAAATGAATGCAATATTCACTGGACAAGGTTTTTAACTTTTTTCAGTCAAAATCATTCTATTTACTTACAGGCTGTAGGCCTAGATGAACATAAGTGTATTGTAATAGCGCATTTTCAGAACTCAAATGTCATCTATTGCAGTGCGCATTAGGTGTAAATGACAATTCGCGCATTAGGCTTGATATGGGTGTTAATGGATAGCCATTGTCCCGTAACAGAAGATTGACCGCACAGAAGATTACAGGAATTTTTGGCAGATATAGCCTAAGTCATAGCTTGATCCAGAACTATTGCGAATAGTCTATAGTATACATGTAACCTTACACGTACCATCGCACATCGCCTGAATGTTGATGGAGTGGGCTGAAGGCAATTAAATGCGGCATTCACATTTGCTGAGAGACAGGTATGTGCTACACAATAATAATATTTCACATTGTCATCGTGATATTTTTAGTCATGCTTGTGCGCGTCCCTGTGTGGAACAGGCAAAATATGGGTTCGCTGTATGACACAACATGGGCAAAAGAAGCTCCTCGGTGCTATAGGCAAGGACAGTGTTCATATGAATTCTGTATTGCATCAGAGCCCTTTAGTTGGTTGCATTCATTTATCTGTACAGCTAGACGATGATGCATTTCATGTTTGAAATAGAGTATGAAAAATATCAATCAATGAACTAAAAATATAAAACATAAAATGATGAAAAAGACTAGGTCCCGCCGTATCGCACAGGCTGCACTGCAGCGCCTATTCACAGGCGCGAACCCACTACTGAGCAGCACGGGGGCTTTGACCTGCTCCGTTTCCGACCTGGGCCGGTTCACCCCTCCTTAGACGACCTGGTAATCCAAGGCTCCCCCAGGAGCACCATATCGATACCGAACTTAGTGCGGACACCCGATCGACATAGAGCACGGCAATTCAGGGCTCTTGTACTCAAGCGATCCGCTAGCCTCAGCCTCCCAGTAGCTTGGATAACAGGCACGCGCCACCGCGCCCAGCGAAAGCAACAAAGCATTTTATAGCTTTTCTAGAAAGCAGTGTTGTGACGTCAAATAGGCATCAGTCTGTCTCTCTGTGCGCATAGTTCCCTCTAGTGGTAGGCTATAAATAGGCCTAGGAAACAAGGTCAGCAAGAAAACTGCAAACATTAGGTCAATCGTCAGCCGACAGCAACGTGAAGTAAAATAAAAAATAATAACGAGAGATTTTGAAAAAAGAAAGCAGAAACTAAAAAAACCCCTCTTCAATCTAACCGAAGCTAAACGAAAATCGAAATAAAAATGGAAAAGTAAATAAAATCAAACCTACTTAAAATTCAAAGTTATTCTGACAGGATCGTTAATTTAGCTAAACCAACAGCCAGTCTATGCCTATAAATGAACATTTTGTTGTTACTATGAGTTCTATAACTAATTAAATTGAGTTTGCAGGAAAACAGATCTCGGAATAGAAACCGCTTCACGTGCCTTTAAGCAAGTATCCAAACACACATAGATTTTGATTGTACCAAAGAACAAACTCAGATAAGGAAAATGACTTGCGAAATGTTCCTGCACGTTATTAAGGGCAGCTTTCATATATGATCGACAGCATTTTTCGTGAGCGAGGTTCAATGCCCCAAAATACTGTAATCACTATGGCAACACGCTTTTTGATGTACAGTATCTCCTCAAAATGTAAGGAGGAAAGGTACGTTGCCCATTCTTATATTTTAAATATAGGTGTACTATAGTTTATGAAGTGATTACACATGCTAAATTAGAGCACTTTTATTTATTTGTCATATTCCTCGAGCATAATTTGTCTTGTTCAATGTGTGAAACAGGCGAAACTGACCTGCTCCTGCATGAAGTTAAAGCGCACATGCAGAGAATGGCATTAAAATGAATTGTGAATTAATTGTTCTCTTTAAAATCGTATTGTTCAGTTATGTTATTACGGGTGAAATCAGCTGGGTTTTACTAAGCTGAGAGTATGGGAGCCTGGTAGTGGTCACTGTAATTTTAAAAAATATGAAGGAAGAAGGATAGGGCTAAAATTCAGTTAACATGGTGAAATTTATCTCCGTTTTTTAACTGTAGGCTATCGAAAAAATCTTATGCACAGCGAATCCTGGGAACTGTAACCTATAGTCTATTTTTAAAAAAAATGAATGCAATATTCACTGGACAAGGTTTTTAACTTTTTTCAGTCAAAATCATTCTATTTACTTACAGGCTGTAGGCCTAGATGAACATAAGTGTATTGTAATAGCGCATTTTCAGAACTCAAATGTCATCTATTGCAGTGCGCATTAGGTGTAAATGACAATTCGCGCATTAGGCTTGATATGGGTGTTAATGGATAGCCATTGTCCCGTAACAGAAGATTGACCGCACAGAAGATTACAGGGATTTTTGGCAGATATAGCCTAAGTCATAGCTTGATCCAGAACTATTGCGAATAGTCTATAGTATACATGTAACCGTACACGTACCATCGCACATCGCCTGAATGTTGATGGAGTGGGCTGAAGGCAATTAAATGCGGCATTCACCTTTGCTGAGAGACAGGCATGTGCTACACAATAATAATATTTCACATTGTCATCGTGATATTTTTAGTCATGCTTGTGCGCGTCCCTGTGTGGAACAGGCAAAATATGGGTTCGCTGTATGACACAACATGGGCAAAAGAAGCTCCTCGGTGCTATAGGCAAGGACAGTGTTCATATGAATTCTGTATTGCATCAGAGCCCTTTAGTTGGTTGCATTCATTTATCTGTACAGCTAGACGATGATGCATTTCATGTTTGAAATAGAATATGAAAAATATCAATCAATGAACTAAAAATATAAAACATAAAATGATGAAAAAGACTAGGTCCCGCCGTATCGCACAGGCTGCACTGCAGCGCCTATTCACAGGCGCGAACCCACTACTGAGCGGCACGGGGGCTTTGACCTGCTCCGTTTCCGACCTGGGCCGGTTCACCCCTCCTTAGACGACCTGGTAATCCAAGGCTCCCCCAGGAGCACCATATCGATACCGAACTTAGTGCGGACACCCGATCGACATAGAGCACGGCAATTCAGGGCTCCTGTACTCAAGCGATCCGCTAGCCTCAGCCTCCCAGTAGCTTGGATAACAGGCACGCGCCACCGCGCCCAGCGAAAGCAACACAGCATTTTATAGCTTTTCTAGAAAGCAGTGTTGTGACGTCAAATAGGCATCAGTCTGTCTCTCTGTGCGCATAGTTCCCTCTAGTGGTAGGCTATAAATAGGCCTAGGAAACAAGGTCAGCAAGAAAACTGCAAACATTAGGTCAATCGTCAGCCGACAGCAACGTGAAGTAAAATAAAAAATAATAACGAGAGATTTTGAAAAAAGAAAGCAGAAACTAAAAAAAACCCTCTTCAATCTAACCGAAGCTAAACGAAAATCGAAATAAAAATGGAAAAGTAAATAAAATCAAACCTACTTAAAATTCAAAGTTATTCTGACAGGATCGTTAATTTAGCTAAACCAACAGCCAGTCTATGCCTATAAATGAACATTTTGTTGTTACTATGAGTTCTATAACTAATTAAATTGAGTTTGCAGGAAAACAGATCTCGGAATAGAAACCGCTTCACGTGCCTTTAAGCAAGTATCCAAACGCACATAGATTTTGATTGTACCAAAGAACAAACTCAGATAAGGAAAATGACTTGCGAAATGTTCCTGCACGTTATTAAGGGCAGCTTTCATATATGATCGACAGCATTTTTCGTGAGCGAGGTTCAATGCCCCAAAAATACTGTAATCACTATGGCAACAAACTTTTTGATTTACAGTATCTCCTCAAAATGTAAGGAGGAAAGATACGTTGCCCATTCTTATATTTTAAATATAGGTGTACTATAGTTTATGAAGTGATTACACATGCTAAATTAGAGCACTTTTATTTATTTGTCATATTCCTCGAGCATAATTTGTCTTGTTCAATGTGTGAAACAGGCGAAACTGGCCTGCTCCTGCATGAAGTTAAAGCGCACATGCAGAGAATGGCATTAAAATGAATTGTGAATTAATTGTTCTCTTTAAAATCGTATTGTTCAGTTATGTTATTACGGGTGAAATCAGCTGGGTTTTACTAAGCTGAGAGTATGGGAGCCTGGTAGTAGTCACTGTAATTTTAAAAAATATGAAGGAAGAAGGATAGGGCTAAAATTCAGTTAACATGGTGAAATTTATCTCCGTTTTTTAACTGTAGGCTATCGAAAAAATCTTATGCACAGCGAATCCTGGGAACTGTAACCTATAGTCTATTTTTTAAAAAAATGAATGCAATATTCACTGGACAAGGTTTTTAACTTTTTTCAGTCAAAATCATTCTATTTACTTACAGGCTGTAGGCCTAGATGAACATAAGTGTATTGTAATAGCGCATTTTCAGAACTCAAATGTCATCTATTGCAGTGCGCATTAGGTGTAAATGACAATTCGCGCATTAGGCTTGATATGGGTGTTAATGGATAGCCATTGTCCCGTAACAGAAGATTGACCGCACAGAAGATTACAGGGATTTTTGGCAGATATAGCCTAAGTCATAGCTTGATCCAGAACTATTGCGAATAGTCTATAGTATACATGTAACCGTACACGTACCATCGCACATCGCCTGAATGTTGATGGAGTGGGCTGAAGGCAATTAAATGCGGCATTCACCTTTGCTGAGAGACAGGCATGTGCTACACAATAATAATATTTCACATTGTCATCGTGATATTTTTAGTCATGCTTGTGCGCGTCCCTGTGTGGAACAGGCAAAATATGGGTTCGCTGTATGACACAACATGGGCAAAAGAAGCTCCTCGGTGCTATAGGCAAGGACAGTGTTCATATGAATTCTGTATTGCATCAGAGCCCTTTAGTTGGTTGCATTCATTTATCTGTACAGCTAGACGATGATGCATTTCATGTTTGAAATAGAATATGAAAAATATCAATCAATGAACTAAAAATATAAAACATAAAATGATGAAAAAGACTAGGTCCCGCCGTATCGCACAGGCTGCACTGCAGCGCCTATTCACAGGCGCGAACCCACTACTGAGCGGCACGGGGGCTTTGACCTGCTCCGTTTCCGACCTGGGCCGGTTCACCCCTCCTTAGACGACCTGGTAATCCAAGGCTCCCCCAGGAGCACCATATCGATACCGAACTTAGTGCGGACACCCGATCGACATAGAGCACGGCAATTCAGGGCTCCTGTACTCAAGCGATCCGCTAGCCTCAGCCTCCCAGTAGCTTGGATAACAGGCACGCGCCACCGCGCCCAGCGAAAGCAACAAAGCATTTTATAGCTTTTCTAGAAAGCAGTGTTGTGACGTCAAATAGGCATCAGTCTGTCTCTCTGTGCGCATAGTTCCCTCTAGTGGTAGGCTATAAATAGGCCTAGGAAACAAGGTCAGCAAGAAAACTGCAAACATTAGGTCAATCGTCAGCCGACAGCAACGTGAAGTAAAATAAAAAATAATAACGAGAGATTTTGAAAAAAGTAAGCAGAAACTAAAAAAAACCCTCTTCAATCTAACCGAAGCTAAACGAAAATCGAAATAAAAATGGAAAAGTAAATAAAATCAAACCTACTTAAAATTCAAAGTTATTCTGACAGGTTCGTTAATTTAGCTAAACCAACAGCCAGTCTATGCCTATAAATGAACATTTTGTTGTTACTATGAGTTCTATAACTAATTAAATTGAGTTTGCAGGAAAACAGATCTCGGAATAGAAACCGCTTCACGTGCCTTTAAGCAAGTATCCAAACACACATAGATTTTGATTGTACCAAAGAACAAACTCAGATAAGGAAAATGACTTGCGAAATGTTCCTGCACGTTATTAAGGGCAGCTTTCATATATGATCGACAGCATTTTTCGTGAGCGAGGTTCAATGCCCCAAAATACTGTAATCACTATGGCAACACGCTTTTTGATGTACAGTATCTCCTCAAAATGTAAGGAGGAAAGGTACGTTGCCCATTGTTATATTTTAAATATAGGTGTACTATAGTTTATGAAGTGATTACACATGCTAAATTAGAGCACTTTTATTGATTTGTCATATTCCTCGAGCATAATTTGTCTTGTTCAATGTGTGAAACAGGCGAAACTGGCCTGCTCCTGCATGAAGTTAAAGCGCACATGCAGAGAATGGCATTAAAATGAATTGTGAATTAATTGTTCTCTTTAAAATCGTATTGTTCAGTTAAGTTATTACGGGTGAAATCAGCTGGGTTTTACTAAGCTGAGAGTATGGGAGCCTGGTAGTGGTCACTGTAATTTTAAAAAATATGAAGGAAGAAGGATAGGGCTAAAATTCAGTTAACATGGTGAAATTTATCTCCGTTTTTTAACTGTAGGCTATAGAAAAAATCTTATGCACAGCGAATCCTGGGAACTGTAACCTATAGTCTATTTCAAAAAAAAATGAATGCAATATTCACTGGACAAGGTTTTTAACTTTTTTCAGTCAAAATCATTCTATTTACTTACAGGCTGTAGGCCTAGATGAACATAAGTGTATTGTAATAGCGCATTTTCAGAACTCAAATGTCATCTATTGCAGTGCGCATTAGGTGTAAATGACAATTCGCGCATTAGGCTTGATATGGGTGTTAATGGATAGCCATTGTCCCGTAACAGAAGATTGACCGCACAGAAGATTACAGGAATTTTTGGCAGATATAGCCTAAGTCATAGCTTGATCCAGAACTATTGCGAATAGTCTATAGTATACATGTAACCTTACACGTACCATCGCACATCGCCTGAATGTTGATGGAGTGGGCTGAAGGCAATTAAATGCGGCATTCACATTTGCTGAGAGACAGGTATGTGCTACACAATAATAATATTTCACATTGTCATCGTGATATTTTTAGTCATGCTTGTGCGCGTCCCTGTGTGGAACAGGCAAAATATGGGTTCGCTGTATGACACAACATGGGCAAAAGAAGCTCCTCGGTGCTATAGGCAAGGACAGTGTTCATATGAATTCTGTATTGCATCAGAGCCCTTTAGTTGGTTGCATTCATTTATCTGTACAGCTAGACGATGATGCATTTCATGTTTGAAATAGAGTATGAAAAATATCAATCAATGAACTAAAAATATAAAACATAAAATGATGAAAAAGACTAGGTCCCGCCGTATCGCACAGGCTGCACTGCAGCGCCTATTCACAGGCGCGAACCCACTACTGAGCAGCACGGGGGCTTTGACCTGCTCCGTTTCCGACCTGGGCCGGTTCACCCCTCCTTAGACGACCTGGTAATCCAAGGCTCCCCCAGGAGCACCATATCGATACCGAACTTAGTGCGGACACCCGATCGACATAGAGCACGGCAATTCAGGGCTCTTGTACTCAAGCGATCCGCTAGCCTCAGCCTCCCAGTAGCTTGGATAACAGGCACGCGCCACCGCGCCCAGCGAAAGCAACAAAGCATTTTATAGCTTTTCTAGAAAGCAGTGTTGTGACGTCAAATAGGCATCAGTCTGTCTCTCTGTGCGCATAGTTCCCTCTAGTGGTAGGCTATAAATAGGCCTAGGAAACAAGGTCAGCAAGAAAACTGCAAACATTAGGTCAATCGTCAGCCGACAGCAACGTGAAGTAAAATAAAAAATAATAACGAGAGATTTTGAAAAAAGAAAGCAGAAACTAAAAAAACCCCTCTTCAATCTAACCGAAGCTAAACGAAAATCGAAATAAAAATGGAAAAGTAAATAAAATCAAACCTACTTAAAATTCAAAGTTATTCTGACAGGATCGTTAATTTAGCTAAACCAACAGCCAGTCTATGCCTATAAATGAACATTTTGTTGTTACTATGAGTTCTATAACTAATTAAATTGAGTTTGCAGGAAAACAGATCTCGGAATAGAAACCGCTTCACGTGCCTTTAAGCAAGTATCCAAACACACATAGATTTTGATTGTACCAAAGAACAAACTCAGATAAGGAAAATGACTTGCGAAATGTTCCTGCACGTTATTAAGGGCAGCTTTCATATATGATCGACAGCATTTTTCGTGAGCGAGGTTCAATGCCCCAAAATACTGTAATCACTATGGCAACACGCTTTTTGATGTACAGTATCTCCTCAAAATGTAAGGAGGAAAGGTACGTTGCCCATTCTTATATTTTAAATATAGGTGTACTATAGTTTATGAAGTGATTACACATGCTAAATTAGAGCACTTTTATTTATTTGTCATATTCCTCGAGCATAATTTGTCTTGTTCAATGTGTGAAACAGGCGAAACTGACCTGCTCCTGCATGAAGTTAAAGCGCACATGCAGAGAATGGCATTAAAATGAATTGTGAATTAATTGTTCTCTTTAAAATCGTATTGTTCAGTTATGTTATTACGGGTGAAATCAGCTGGGTTTTACTAAGCTGAGAGTATGGGAGCCTGGTAGTGGTCACTGTAATTTTAAAAAATATGAAGGAAGAAGGATAGGGCTAAAATTCAGTTAACATGGTGAAATTTATCTCCGTTTTTTAACTGTAGGCTATCGAAAAAATCTTATGCACAGCGAATCCTGGGAACTGTAACCTATAGTCTATTTTTAAAAAAAATGAATGCAATATTCACTGGACAAGGTTTTTAACTTTTTTCAGTCAAAATCATTCTATTTACTTACAGGCTGTAGGCCTAGATGAACATAAGTGTATTGTAATAGCGCATTTTCAGAACTCAAATGTCATCTATTGCAGTGCGCATTAGGTGTAAATGACAATTCGCGCATTAGGCTTGATATGGGTGTTAATGGATAGCCATTGTCCCGTAACAGAAGATTGACCGCACAGAAGATTACAGGGATTTTTGGCAGATATAGCCTAAGTCATAGCTTGATCCAGAACTATTGCGAATAGTCTATAGTATACATGTAACCGTACACGTACCATCGCACATCGCCTGAATGTTGATGGAGTGGGCTGAAGGCAATTAAATGCGGCATTCACCTTTGCTGAGAGACAGGCATGTGCTACACAATAATAATATTTCACATTGTCATCGTGATATTTTTAGTCATGCTTGTGCGCGTCCCTGTGTGGAACAGGCAAAATATGGGTTCGCTGTATGACACAACATGGGCAAAAGAAGCTCCTCGGTGCTATAGGCAAGGACAGTGTTCATATGAATTCTGTATTGCATCAGAGCCCTTTAGTTGGTTGCATTCATTTATCTGTACAGCTAGACGATGATGCATTTCATGTTTGAAATAGAATATGAAAAATATCAATCAATGAACTAAAAATATAAAACATAAAATGATGAAAAAGACTAGGTCCCGCCGTATCGCACAGGCTGCACTGCAGCGCCTATTCACAGGCGCGAACCCACTACTGAGCGGCACGGGGGCTTTGACCTGCTCCGTTTCCGACCTGGGCCGGTTCACCCCTCCTTAGACGACCTGGTAATCCAAGGCTCCCCCAGGAGCACCATATCGATACCGAACTTAGTGCGGACACCCGATCGACATAGAGCACGGCAATTCAGGGCTCCTGTACTCAAGCGATCCGCTAGCCTCAGCCTCCCAGTAGCTTGGATAACAGGCACGCGCCACCGCGCCCAGCGAAAGCAACACAGCATTTTATAGCTTTTCTAGAAAGCAGTGTTGTGACGTCAAATAGGCATCAGTCTGTCTCTCTGTGCGCATAGTTCCCTCTAGTGGTAGGCTATAAATAGGCCTAGGAAACAAGGTCAGCAAGAAAACTGCAAACATTAGGTCAATCGTCAGCCGACAGCAACGTGAAGTAAAATAAAAAATAATAACGAGAGATTTTGAAAAAAGAAAGCAGAAACTAAAAAAAAACCCTCTTCAATCTAACCGAAGCTAAACGAAAATCGAAATAAAAATGGAAAAGTAAATAAAATCAAACCTACTTAAAATTCAAAGTTATTCTGACAGGATCGTTAATTTAGCTAAACCAACAGCCAGTCTATGCCTATAAATGAACATTTTGTTGTTACTATGAGTTCTATAACTAATTAAATTGAGTTTGCAGGAAAACAGATCTCGGAATAGAAACCGCTTCACGTGCCTTTAAGCAAGTATCCAAACGCACATAGATTTTGATTGTACCAAAGAACAAACTCAGATAAGGAAAATGACTTGCGAAATGTTCCTGCACGTTATTAAGGGCAGCTTTCATATATGATCGACAGCATTTTTCGTGAGCGAGGTTCAATGCCCCAAAAATACTGTAATCACTATGGCAACACACTTTTTGATTTACAGTATCTCCTCAAAATGTAAGGAGGAAAGATACGTTGCCCATTCTTATATTTTAAATATAGGTGTACTATAGTTTATGAAGTGATTACACATGCTAAATTAGAGCACTTTTATTTATTTGTCATATTCCTCGAGCATAATTTGTCTTGTTCAATGTGTGAAACAGGCGAAACTGGCCTGCTCCTGCATGAAGTTAAAGCGCACATGCAGAGAATGGCATTAAAATGAATTGTGAATTAATTGTTCTCTTTAAAATCGTATTGTTCAGTTATGTTATTACGGGTGAAATCAGCTGGGTTTTACTAAGCTGAGAGTATGGGAGCCTGGTAGTAGTCACTGTAATTTTAAAAAATATGAAGGAAGAAGGATAGGGCTAAAATTCAGTTAACATGGTGAAATTTATCTCCGTTTTTTAACTGTAGGCTATCGAAAAAATCTTATGCACAGCGAATCCTGGGAACTGTAACCTATAGTCTATTTTTTTTAAAAATGAATGCAATATTCACTGGACAAGGTTTTTAACTTTTTTCAGTCAAAATCATTCTATTTACTTACAGGCTGTAGGCCTAGATGAACATAAGTGTATTGTAATAGCGCATTTTCAGAACTCAAATGTCATCTATTGCAGTGCGCATTAGGTGTAAATGACAATTCGCGCATTAGGCTTGATATGGGTGTTAATGGATAGCCATTGTCCCGTAACAGAAGATTGACCGCACAGAAGATTACAGGGATTTTTGGCAGATATAGCCTAAGTCATAGCTTGATCCAGAACTATTGCGAATAGTCTATAGTATACATGTAACCGTACACGTACCATCGCACATCGCCTGAATGTTGATGGAGTGGGCTGAAGGCAATTAAATGCGGCATTCACCTTTGCTGAGAGACAGGCATGTGCTACACAATAATAATATTTCACATTGTCATCGTGATATTTTTAGTCATGCTTGTGCGCGTCCCTGTGTGGAACAGGCAAAATATGGGTTCGCTGTATGACACAACATGGGCAAAAGAAGCTCCTCGGTGCTATAGGCAAGGACAGTGTTCATATGAATTCTGTATTGCATCAGAGCCCTTTAGTTGGTTGCATTCATTTATCTGTACAGCTAGACGATGATGCATTTCATGTTTGAAATAGAATATGAAAAATATCAATCAATGAACTAAAAATATAAAACATAAAATGATGAAAAAGACTAGGTCCCGCCGTATCGCACAGGCTGCACTGCAGCGCCTATTCACAGGCGCGAACCCACTACTGAGCGGCACGGGGGCTTTGACCTGCTCCGTTTCCGACCTGGGCCGGTTCACCCCTCCTTAGACGACCTGGTAATCCAAGGCTCCCCCAGGAGCACCATATCGATACCGAACTTAGTGCGGACACCCGATCGACATAGAGCACGGCAATTCAGGGCTCCTGTACTCAAGCGATCCGCTAGCCTCAGCCTCCCAGTAGCTTGGATAACAGGCACGCGCCACCGCGCCCAGCGAAAGCAACAAAGCATTTTATAGCTTTTCTAGAAAGCAGTGTTGTGACGTCAAATAGGCATCAGTCTGTCTCTCTGTGCGCATAGTTCCCTCTAGTGGTAGGCTATAAATAGGCCTAGGAAACAAGGTCAGCAAGAAAACTGCAAACATTAGGTCAATCGTCAGCCGACAGCAACGTGAAGTAAAATAAAAAATAATAACGAGAGATTTTGAAAAAAGTAAGCAGAAACTAAAAAAAACCCTCTTCAATCTAACCGAAGCTAAACGAAAATCGAAATAAAAATGGAAAAGTAAATAAAATCAAACCTACTTAAAATTCAAAGTTATTCTGACAGGTTCGTTAATTTAGCTAAACCAACAGCCAGTCTATGCCTATAAATGAACATTTTGTTGTTACTATGAGTTCTATAACTAATTAAATTGAGTTTGCAGGAAAACAGATCTCGGAATAGAAACCGCTTCACGTGCCTTTAAGCAAGTATCCAAACACACATAGATTTTGATTGTACCAAAGAACAAACTCAGATAAGGAAAATGACTTGCGAAATGTTCCTGCACGTTATTAAGGGCAGCTTTCATATATGATCGACAGCATTTTTCGTGAGCGAGGTTCAATGCCCCAAAATACTGTAATCACTATGGCAACACGCTTTTTGATGTACAGTATCTCCTCAAAATGTAAGGAGGAAAGGTACGTTGCCCATTGTTATATTTTAAATATAGGTGTACTATAGTTTATGAAGTGATTACACATGCTAAATTAGAGCACTTTTATTGATTTGTCATATTCCTCGAGCATAATTTGTCTTGTTCAATGTGTGAAACAGGCGAAACTGGCCTGCTCCTGCATGAAGTTAAAGCGCACATGCAGAGAATGGCATTAAAATGAATTGTGAATTAATTGTTCTCTTTAAAATCGTATTGTTCAGTTAAGTTATTACGGGTGAAATCAGCTGGGTTTTACTAAGCTGAGAGTATGGGAGCCTGGTAGTGGTCACTGTAATTTTAAAAAATATGAAGGAAGAAGGATAGGGCTAAAATTCAGTTAACATGGTGAAATTTATCTCCGTTTTTTAACTGTAGGCTATAGAAAAAATCTTATGCACAGCGAATCCTGGGAACTGTAACCTATAGTCTATTTCAAAAAAAAATGAATGCAATATTCACTGGACAAGGTTTTTAACTTTTTTCAGTCAAAATCATTCTATTTACTTACAGGCTGTAGGCCTAGATGAACATAAGTGTATTGTAATAGCGCATTTTCAGAACTCAAATGTCATCTATTGCAGTGCGCATTAGGTGTAAATGACAATTCGCGCATTAGGCTTGATATGGGTGTTAATGGATAGCCATTGTCCCGTAACAGAAGATTGACCGCACAGAAGATTACAGGAATTTTTTGCAGATATAGCCTAAGTCATAGCTTGATCCAGAACTATTGCGAATAGTCTATAGTATACATGTAACCTTACACGTACCATCGCACATCGCCTGAATGTTGATGGAGTGGGCTGAAGGCAATTAAATGCGGCATTCACCTTTGCTGAGAGACAGGCATGTGCTACACAATAATAATATTTCACATTGTCATCGTGATATTTTTAGTCATGCTTGTGCGCGTCCCTGTGTGGAACAGGCAAAATATGGGTTCGCTGTATGACACAACATGGGCAAAAGAAGCTCCTCGGTGCTATAGGCAAGGACAGTGTTCATATGAATTCTGTATTGCATCAGAGCCCTTTAGTTGGTTGCATTCATTTATCTGTACAGCTAGACGATGATGCATTTCATGTTTGAAATAGAATATGAAAAATATCAATCAATGAACTAAAAATATAAAACATAAAATTATGAAAAAGACTAGGTCCCCGCCGTATCGCACAGGCTGCACTGCAGCGCCTATTCACAGGCGCGAACCCACTACTGAGCGGCACGGGGGCTTTGACCTGCTCCGTTTCCGACCTGGGCCGGTTCACCCCTCCTTAGACGACCTGGTAATCCAAGGCTCCCCCAGGAGCACCATATCGATACCGAACTTAGTGCGGACACCCGATCGACATAGAGCACGGCAATTCAGGGCTCCTGTACTCAAGCGATCCGCTAGCCTCAGCCTCCCAGTAGCTTGGATAACAGGCACGCGCCACCGCGCCCAGCGAAAGCAACACAGCATTTTATAGCTTTTCTAGAAAGCAGTGTTGTGACGTCAAATAGGCATCAGTCTGTCTCTCTGTGCGCATAGTTCCCTCTAGTGGTAGGCTATAAATAGGCCTAGGAAACAAGGTCAGCAAGAAAACTGCAAACATTAGGTCAATCGTCAGCCGACAGCAACGTGAAGTAAAATAAAAAATAATAACGAGAGATTTTGAAAAAAGAAAGCAGAAACTAAAAAAAAACCCTCTTCAATCTAACCGAAGCTAAACGAAAATCGAAATAAAAATGGAAAAGTAAATAAAATCAAACCTACTTAAAATTCAAAGTTATTCTGACAGGATCGTTAATTTAGCTAAACCAACAGCCAGTCTATGCCTATAAATGAACATTTTGTTGTTACTATGAGTTCTATAACTAATTAAATTGAGTTTGCAGGAAAACAGATCTCGGAATAGAAACCGCTTCACGTGCCTTTAAGCAAGTATCCAAACGCACATAGATTTTGATTGTACCAAAGAACAAACTCAGATAAGGAAAATGACTTGCGAAATGTTCCTGCACGTTATTAAGGGCAGCTTTCATATATGATCGACAGCATTTTTCGTGAGCGAGGTTCAATGCCCCAAAAATACTGTAATCACTATGGCAACACACTTTTTGATTTACAGTATCTCCTCAAAATGTAAGGAGGAAAGATACGTTGCCCATTCTTATATTTTAAATATAGGTGTACTATAGTTTATGAAGTGATTACACATGCTAAATTAGAGCACTTTTATTTATTTGTCATATTCCTCGAGCATAATTTGTCTTGTTCAATGTGTGAAACAGGCGAAACTGGCCTGCTCCTGCATGAAGTTAAAGCGCACATGCAGAGAATGGCATTAAAATGAATTGTGAATTAATTGTTCTCTTTAAAATCGTATTGTTCAGTTATGTTATTACGGGTGAAATCAGCTGGGTTTTACTAAGCTGAGAGTATGGGAGCCTGGTAGTAGTCACTGTAATTTTAAAAAATATGAAGGAAGAAGGATAGGGCTAAAATTCAGTTAACATGGTGAAATTTATCTCCGTTTTTTAACTGTAGGCTATCGAAAAAATCTTATGCACAGCGAATCCTGGGAACTGTAACCTATAGTCTATTTTTTAAAAAAATGAATGCAATATTCACTGGACAAGGTTTTTAACTTTTTTCAGTCAAAATCATTCTATTTACTTACAGGCTGTAGGCCTAGATGAACATAAGTGTATTGTAATAGCGCATTTTCAGAATTCAAATGTCATCTATTGCAGTGCGCATTAGGTGTAAATGACAATTCGCGCATTAGGCTTGATATGGGTGTTAATGGATAGCCATTGTCCCGTAACAGAAGATTGACCGCACAGAAGATTACAGGAATTTTTGGCAGATATAGCCTAAGTCATAGCTTGATCCAGAACTATTGCGAATATTCTATAGTATACATGTAACCTTACACGTACCATCGCACATCGCCTGAATGTTGATGGAGTGGGCTGAAGGCAATTAAATGCGGCATTCACCTTTGCTGAGAGACAGGTATGTGCTACACAATAATAATATTTCACATTGTCATCGTGATATTTTTAGTCATGCTTGTGCGCGTCCCTGTGTGGAACAGGCAAAATATGGGTTCGCTGTATGACACAACATGGGCAAAAGAAGCTCCTCGGTGCTATAGGCAAGGACAGTGTTCATATGAATTCTGTATTGCATCAGAGCCCTTTAGTTGGTTGCATTCATTTATCTGTACAGCTAGACGATGATGCATTTCATGTTTGAAATAGAGTATGAAAAATATCAATCAATGAACTAAAAATATAAAACATAAAATGATGAAAAAGACTAGGTCCTGCCGTATCGCACAGGCTGCACTGCAGCGCCTATTCACAGGCGCGAACCCACTACTGAGCGGCACGGGGGCTTTGACCTGCTCCGTTTCCGACCTGGGCCGGTTCACCCCTCCTTAGACGACCTGGTAATCCAAGGCTCCCCCAGGAGCACCATATCGATACCGAACTTAGTGCGGACACCCGATCGACATAGAGCACGGCAATTCAGGGCTCCTGTACTCAAGCGATCCGCTAGCCTCAGCCTCCCAGTAGCTTGGATAACAGGCACGCGCCACCGCGCCCAGCGAAAGCAACAAAGCATTTTATAGCTTTTCTAGAAAGCAGTGTTGTGACGTCAAATAGGCATCAGTCTGTCTCTCTGTGCGCATAGTTCCCTCTAGTGGTAGGCTATAAATAGGCCTAGGAAACAAGGTCAGCAAGAAAACTGCAAACATTAGGTCAATCGTCAGCCGACAGCAACGTGAAGTAAAATAAAAAATAATAACGAGAGATTTTGAAAAAAGAAAGCAGAAACTAAAAAAAACCCTCTTCAATCTAACCGAAGCTAAACGAAAATCGAAATAAAAATGGAAAAGTAAATAAAATCAAACCTACTTAAAATTCAAAGTTATTCTGACAGGATCGTTAATTTAGCTAAACCAACAGCCAGTCTATGCCTATAAATGAACATTTTGTTGTTACTATGAGTTCTATAACTAATTAAATTGAGTTTGCAGGAAAACAGATCTCGGAATAGAAACCGCTTCACGTGCCTTTAAGCAAGTATCCAAACACACATAGATTTTGATTGTACCAAAGAACAAACTCAGATAAGGAAAATGACTTGCGAAATGTTCCTGCACGTTATTAAGGGCAGCTTTCATATATGATCGACAGCATTTTTCGTGAGCGAGGTTCAATGCCCCAAAAATACTGTAATCACTATGGCAACACACTTTTTGATTTACAGTATCTCCTCAAAATGTAAGGAGGAAAGGTACGTTGCCCATTCTTATATTTTAAATATAGGTGTACTATAGTTTATGAAGTGATTACACATGCTAAATTAGAGCACTTTTATTGATTTGTCATATTCCTCGAGCATAATTTGTCTTGTTCAATGTGTGAAACAGGCGAAACTGGCCTGCTCCTGCATGAAGTTAAAGCGCACATGCAGAGAATGGCATTAAAATGAATTGTGAATTAATTGTTCTCTTTAAAATCGTATTGTTCAGTTAAGTTATTACGGGTGAAATCAGCTGGGTTTTACTAAGCTGAGAGTATGGAAGCCTGGTAGTGGTCACTGTAATTTTAAAAAATATGAAGGAAGAAGGATAGGGCTAAAATTCAGTTAACATGGTGAAATTTATCTCCGTTTTTTAACTGTAGGCTATCGAAAAAATATTATGCACAGCGAATCCTGGGGACTGTAGCCTATAGACTATTTCAAAAAGAAAATTAATGCAATATTCACTGGACAAGGTTTTTAACTTTTTTCAGTCAAAATCATTCTATTTACTTACAGGCTGTAGGCCTAGATGAACATAAGTGTATTGTAATAGCGCATTTTCAGAACTCAAATGTCATCTATTGCAGTGCGCATTAGGTGTAAATGACAATTCGCGCATTAGGCTTGATATGGGTGTTAATGGATAGCCATTGTCCCGTAACAGAAGATTGACCGCACAGAAGATTACAGGAATTTTTGGCAGATATAGCCTAAGTCATAGCTTGATCCAGAACTATTGCGAATAGTCTATAGTATACATGTAACCTTACACGTACCATCGCACATCGCCTGAATGTTGATGGAGTGGGCTGAAGGCAATTAAATGCGGCATTCACCTTTGCTGAGAGACAGGTATGTGCTACACAATAATAATATTTCACATTGTCATCGTGATATTTTTAGTCATGCTTGTGCGCGTCCCTGTGTGGAACAGGCAAAATATGGGTTCGCTGTATGACACAACATGGGCAAAAGAAGCTCCTCGGTGCTATAGGCAAGGACAGTGTTCATATGAATTCTGTATTGCATCAGAGCCCTTTAGTTGGTTGCATTCATTTATCTGTACAGCTAGACGATGATGCATGTTTGAAATAGAGTATGAAAAATATCAATCAATGAACTAAAAATATAAAACATAAAATGATGAAAAAGACTAGGTCCCGCCGTATCGCACAGGCTGCACTGCAGCGCCTATTCACAGGCGCGAACCCACTACTGAGCGGCACGGGGGCTTTGACCTGCTCCGTTTCCGACCTGGGCCGGTTCACCCCTCCTTAGACGACCTGGTAATCCAAGGCTCCCCCAGGAGCACCATATCGATACCGAACTTAGTGCGGACACCCGATCGACATAGAGCACGGCAATTCAGGGCTCCTGTACTCAAGCGATCCGCTAGCCTCAGCCTCCCAGTAGCTTGGATAACAGGCACGCGCCACCGCGCCCAGCGAAAGCAACAAAGCATTTTATAGCTTTTCTAGAAAGCAGTGTTGTGACGTCAAATAGGCATCAGTCTGTCTCTCTGTGCGCATAGTTCCCTCTAGTGGTAGGCTATAAATAGGCCTAGGAAACAAGGTCAGCAAGAAAACTGCAAACATTAGGTCAATCGTCAGCCGACAGCAACGTGAAGTAAAATAAAAAATAATAACGAGAGATTTTGAAAAAAGAAAGCAGAAACTAAAAAAAACCCTCTTAAATCTAACCGAAGCTAAACGAAAATCGAAATAAAAATGGAAAAGTAAATAAAATCAAACCTACTTAAAATTCAAAGTTATTCTGACAGGATCGTTAATTTAGCTAAACCAACAGCCAGTCTATGCCTATAAATGAACATTTTGTTGTTACTATGAGTTCTATAACTAATTAAATTGAGTTTGCAGGAAAGCAGATCTCGGAATAGAAACCGCTTCACGTGCCTTTAAGCAAGTATCCAAACACACATAGATTTTGATTGTACCAAAGAACAAACTCAGATAAGGAAAATGACTTGCGAAATGTTCCTGCACGTTATTAAGGGCAGCTTTCATATATGATCGACAGCATTTTTCGTGAGCGAGGTTCAATGCCCCAAAAATACTGTAATCACTATGGCAACACACTTTTTGATTTACAGTATCTCCTCAAAATGTAAGGAGGAAAGGTACGTTGCCCATTCTTATATTTTAAATATAGGTGTACTATAGTTTATGAAGTGATTACACATGCTAAATTAGAGCACTTTTATTGATTTGTCATATTCCTCGAGCATAATTTGTCTTGTTCAATGTGTGAAACAGGCGAAACTGACCTGCTCCTGCATTAAGTTAAAGCGCACATGCAGAGAATGGCATTAAAATGAATTGTGAATTAATTGTTCTCTTTAAAATCGTATTGTTCAGTTATGTTATTACGGGTGAAATCAGCTGGGTTTTACTAAGCTGAGAGTATGGGAGCCTGGTAGTAGTCACTGTAATTTTAAAAAATATGAAGGAAGAAGGATAGGGCTAAAATTCAGTTAACATGGTGAAATTTATCTCCGTTTTTTAACTGTAGGCTATCGAAAAAATCCTTATGCACAGCGAATCCTGGGAACTGTAAACCTATAGTCTATTTTAAAAAAAAATGAATCAATATTCACTGGACAAGGTTTTTAAACTTTTTCAGTCAAAATCATTCTATTTACTTACAGGCTGTAGGCCTAGATGAACATAAGTGTATTGTAATAGCGCATTTTCAGAACTCAAATGTCATCTATTGCAGTGCGCATTAGGTGTAAATGACAATTCGCGCATTAGGCTTGATATGGGTGTTAATGGATAGCCATTGTCCCCGTAACAGAAGATTGACCGCACAGAAGATTACAGGGATTTTTGGCAGATATAGCCTAAGTCATAGCTTGATCCAGAACTATTGCGAATAGTCTATAGTATACATGTAACCCGTACACGTACCATCGCACATCGCCTGAATGTTGATGGAGTGGGCTGAAGGCAATTAAATGCGGGCATTCACCTTTGCTGAGAGACAGGCATGTGCTACACAATAATAATATTTCACATTGTCATCGTGATATTTTTAGTCATGCTTGTGCGCGTCCCTGTGTGGAACAGGCAAAATATGGGTTCGCTGTATGACACAACATGGGCAAAAGAAGCTCCTCGGTGCTATAGGCAAGGACAGTGTTCATATGAATTCTGTATTGCATCAGAGCCCTTTAGTTGGTTGCATTCATTTATCTGTACAGCTAGACGATGATGCATTTCATGTTTGGAAATAGAATATGAAAAATATCAATCAATGAACTAAAAATATAAAACATAAAAATGATGAAAAAGACTAGGTCCCGCCGTATCGCACAGGCTGCACTGCAGCGCCTATTCACAGGCGCGAACCCACTACTGAGCGGGCACGGGGGGCTTTGACCTGCTCCGTTTCCGACCTGGGCCGGTTCACCCCTCCTTAGACGACCTGGTAATCCAAGGCTCCCCCAGGAGCACCATATCGATACCCGAACTTAGTGCGGACACCCGATCGACATAGAGCACGGCAATTCAGGGCTCCTGTACTCAAAGCGATCCGCTAGCCTCAGCCTCCCAGTAGCTTGGATAACAGGCACGCGCCACCGCGCCCAGCGAAAGCAACAAGCATTTTATAGCTTTTCTAGAAAGCAGTGTTGTGACGTCAAATAGGCATCAGTCTGTCTCTCTGTGCGCATAGTTCCCTCTAGTGGTAGGCTATAAATAGGCCTAGGGAAACAAGGTCAGCAAGAAAACTGCAAACATTAGGTCAATCGTCAGCCGACAGCAACGTGAAGTAAAATAAAAAATAATAACGAGAGATTTTGAAAAAAGAAAGCAGAAACTAAAAAAAACCCCTCTTCAATCTAACCGAAAGCTAAACGAAAATCGAAATAAAAATGGAAAAGTAAATAAAATCAAACCTACTTAAAATTCAAAGTTATTCTGACAGGATCGTTAATTTAGCTAAACCAACAGCCAGTCTATGCCTATAAATGAACATTTTGTTGTTACTATGAGTTCTATAACTAATTAAATTGAGTTTGCAGGAAAACAGATCTCGAGAATAGAAACCGCTTCACGTGCCTTTAAGCAAGTATCCAAACACACATAGATTTTGATTGTACCAAAGAACAAACTCAGATAAGGAAAATGACTTGCGAAATGTTCCTGCACGTTATTAAGGGCAGCTTTCATATATGATCGACAGCATTTTTCGTGAGCGAGGTTCAATGCCCCAAAAAATACTGTAATCACTATGGCAACACACTTTTTGATTTACAGTATCTCCTCAAAATGTAAGGAGGAAAGGTACGTTGCCCATTCTTATATTTTAAATATAGGTGTACTATAGTTTATGAAGTGATTACACATGCTAAATTAGAGCACTTTTATTGATTTGTCATATTCCTCGAGCATAATTTGTCTTGTTCAATGTGTGAAACAGGCGAAACTGACCTGCTCCTGCATTAAGTTAAAGCGCACATGCAGAGAATGGCATTAAAATGAATTGTGAATTAATTGTTCTCTTTAAAATCGTATTGTTCAGGTTATGTTATTACGGGTGAAATCAGCTGGGTTTTACTAAGCTGAGAGTATGGGAGCCTGGTAGTAGTCACTGTAATTTTAAAAAATATGAAGGAAGAAGGATAGGGCTAAAATTCAGTTAACATGGTGAAATTTATCTCCGTTTTTTAACTGTAGGCTATCGAAAAAATCTTATGCACAGCGAATCCTGGGAACTGTAACCTATAGTCTATTTTTAAAAAAAATGAATGCAATATTCACTGGACAAGGTTTTTAACTTTTTTCAGTCAAAATCATTCTATTTACTTACAGGCTGTAGGCCTAGATGAACATAAGTGTATTGTAATAGCGCATTTTCAGAACTCAAATGTCATCTATTGCAGTGCGCATTAGGTGTAAATGACAATTCGCGCATTAGGCTTGATATGGGTGTTAATGGATAGCCATTGTCCCGTAACAGAAGATTGACCGCACAGAAGATTACAGGGATTTTTGGCAGATATAGCCTAAGTCATAGCTTGATCCAGAACTATTGCGAATAGTCTATAGTATACATGTAACCGTACAGCGTACCATCGCACATCGCCTGAATGTTGATGGAGTGGGCTGAAGGCAATTAAATGCGGGCATTCACCTTTGCTGAGAGGACAGGCATGTGCTACACAATAATAATATTTCACATTGTCATCGTGATATTTTTAGTCATGCTTGTGCGCGTCCCTGTGTGGAACAGGCAAAATATGGGTTCGCTGTATGACACAACATGGGCAAAAGAAGCTCCTCGGTGCTATAGGCAAGGACAGTGTTCATATGAATTCTGTATTGCATCAGAGCCCTTTAGTTGGTTGCATTCATTTATCTGTACAGCTAGACGATGATGCATTTCATGTTTGAAATAGAATATGAAAAAATATCAATCAATGAACTAAAAATATAAAACATAAAATGATGAAAAAGACTAGGTCCCGCCGTATCGCACAGGCTGCACTGCAGCGCCTATTCACAGGCGCGAACCCACTACTGAGCGGCACGGGGGCTTTGACCTGCTCCGTTTCCGACCTGGGCCGGTTCACCCCTCCTTAGACGACCTGGTAATCCAAGGCTCCCCCAGGAGCACCATATCGATACCCGAACTTAGTGCGGACAACCCGATCGACATAGAGCACGGCAATTCTGGGGCTCCTGTACTCAAGCGATCCGCTAGCCTCAGCCTCCCAGTAGCTTGGATAACAGGCACGCGCCACCGCGCCCAGCGAAAGCAACACAGCATTTTATAGCTTTTCTAGAAAGCAGTGTTGTGACGGTCAAATAGGCATCAGTCTGTCTCTCTGTGCGCATAGTTCCCTCTAGTGGTAGGCTATAAATAGGCCTAGGAAACAAGGTCAGCAAGAAAACTGCAAACATTAGGTCAAATCGTCAGCCGACAGCAACGTGAAGTAAAATAAAAAATAATAACGAGAGATTTTGAAAAAAGAAAGCAGAAACTAAAAAAAAACCCTCTTCAATCTAACCGAAGCTAAACGAAAATCGAAATAAAAATGGAAAAGTAAATAAAATCAAACCTACTTAAAATTCAAAGTTATTCTGACAGGATCGTTAATTTAGCTAAACCAACAGCCAGTCTATGCCTATAAATGAACATTTTGTTGTTACTATGAGTTCTATAACTAATTAAATTGAGTTTGCAGGAAAACAGATCTCGGAATAGAAACCGCTTCACGTGCCCTTTAAGCAAGTATCCAAACACACATAGATTTAGATTGTACACAAGAACAAACTCAGATAAGGAAAATGACTTGCGAAATGTTCCTGCACGTTATTAAGGGCAGCCTTTCATATATGATCGACAGCATTTTTCGTGAGCGAGGTTCAATGCCCCCAAAAATACTGTAATCACTATGGCAACACACTTTTTGATTTACAGTATCTCCTCAAAATGTAAGGAGGAAAGGTACGTTGCCCATTCTTATATTTTAAATATAGGTGTACTATAGTTTTATGAAGTGATTACACATGCTAAATTAGAGCACTTTTATTGATTTGTCATATTCCTCGAGCATAATTTGTCTTGTTCAATGTGTGAAACAGGCGAAACTGACCTGCTCCTGCATTAAGTTAAAGCGCACATGCAGAGAATGGCATTAAAATGAATTGTGAATTAATTGTTCTCTTTAAAATCGTATTGTTCAGTTATGTTATTACGGGTGAAATCAGCTGGGTTTTACTAAGCTGAGAGTATGGGAGCCTGGTAGTAGTCACTGTAATTTTAAAAAATATGAAGGAAGAAGGATAGGGCTAAAATTCAGTTAACATGGTGAAATTTATCTCCGTTTTTTAACTGTAGGCTATCGAAAAAATCTTATGCACAGCGAATCCTGGGAACTGTAACCTATAGTCTATTTTTTAAAAAAATGAATGCAATATTCACTGGACAAGGTTTTTAACTTTTTTCAGTCAAAATCATTCTATTTACTTACAGGCTGTAGGCCTAGATGAACATAAGTGTATTGTAATAGCGCATTTTCAGAACTCAAATGTCATCTATTGCAGTGCGCATTAGGTGTAAATGACAATTCGCGCATTAGGCTTGATATGGGTGTTAATGGATAGCCATTGTCCCGTAACAGAAGATTGACCGCACAGAAGATTACAGGGATTTTTGGCAGATATAGCCTAAGTCATAGCTTGATCCAGAACTATTGCGAATAGTCTATAGTATACATGTAACCGTACACGTACCATCGCACATCGCCTGAATGTTGATGGAGTGGGCTGAAGGCAATTAAATGCGGCATTCACCTTTGCTGAGAGACAGGCATGTGCTACACAATAATAATATTTCACATTGTCATCGTGATATTTTTAGTCATGCTTGTGCGCGTCCCTGTGTGGAACAGGCAAAATATGGGTTCGCTGTATGACACAACATGGGCAAAAGAAGCTCCTCGGTGCTATAGGCAAGGACAGTGTTCATATGAATTCTGTATTGCATCAGAGCCCTTTAGTTGGTTGCATTCATTTATCTGTACAGCTAGACGATGATGCATTTCATGTTTGAAATAGAATATGAAAAATATCAATCAATGAACTAAAAATATAAAACATAAAATGATGAAAAAGACTAGGTCCCGCCGTATCGCACAGGCTGCACTGCAGCGCCTATTCACAGGCGCGAACCCACTACTGAGCGGCACGGGGGCTTTGACCTGCTCCGTTTCCGACCTGGGCCGGTTCACCCCTCCTTAGACGACCTGGTAATCCAAGGCTCCCCCAGGAGCACCATATCGATACCGAACTTAGTGCGGACACCCGATCGACATAGAGCACGGCAATTCAGGGCTCCTGTACTCAAGCGATCCGCTAGCCTCAGCCTCCCAGTAGCTTGGATAACAGGCACGCGCCACCGCGCCCAGCGAAAGCAACACAGCATTTTATAGCTTTTCTAGAAAGCAGTGTTGTGACGTCAAATAGGCATCAGTCTGTCTCTCTGTGCGCATAGTTCCCTCTAGTGGTAGGCTATAAATAGGCCTAGGAAACAAGGTCAGCAAGAAAACTGCAAACATTAGGTCAATCGTCAGCCGACAGCAACGTGAAGTAAAATAAAAAATAATAACGAGAGATTTTGAAAAAAGAAAGCAGAAACTAAAAAAAACCCTCTTCAATCTAACCGAAGCTAAACGAAAATCGAAATAAAAATGGAAAAGTAAATAAAATCAAACCTACTTAAAATTCAAAGTTATTCTGACAGGATCGTTAATTTAGCTAAACCAACAGCCAGTCTATGCCTATAAATGAACATTTTGTTGTTACTATGAGTTCTATAACTAATTAAATTGAGTTTGCAGGAAAACAGATCTCGGAATAGAAACCGCTTCACGTGCCTTTAAGCAAGTATCCAAACGCACATAGATTTTGATTGTACCAAAGAACAAACTCAGATAAGGAAAATGACTTGCGAAATGTTCCTGCACGTTATTAAGGGCAGCTTTCATATATGATCGACAGCATTTTTCGTGAGCGAGGTTCAATGCCCCAAAAATACTGTAATCACTATGGCAACACACTTTTTGATTTACAGTATCTCCTCAAAATGTAAGGAGGAAAGATACGTTGCCCATTCTTATATTTTAAATATAGGTGTACTATAGTTTATGAAGTGATTACACATGCTAAATTAGAGCACTTTTATTTATTTGTCATATTCCTCGAGCATAATTTGTCTTGTTCAATGTGTGAAACAGGCGAAACTGGCCTGCTCCTGCATGAAGTTAAAGCGCACATGCAGAGAATGGCATTAAAATGAATTGTGAATTAATTGTTCTCTTTAAAATCGTATTGTTCAGTTATGTTATTACGGGTGAAATCAGCTGGGTTTTACTAAGCTGAGAGTATGGGAGCCTGGTAGTAGTCACTGTAATTTTAAAAAATATGAAGGAAGAAGGATAGGGCTAAAATTCAGTTAACATGGTGAAATTTATCTCCGTTTTTTAACTGTAGGCTATCGAAAAAATCTTATGCACAGCGAATCCTGGGAACTGTAACCTATAGTCTATTTTAAAAAAAAATGAATGCAATATTCACTGGACAAGGTTTTTAACTTTTTTCAGTCAAAATCATTCTATTTACTTACAGGCTGTAGGCCTAGATGAACATAAGTGTATTGTAATAGCGCATTTTCAGAACTCAAATGTCATCTATTGCAGTGCGCATTAGGTGTAAATGACAATTCGCGCATTAGGCTTGATATGGGTGTTAATGGATAGCCATTGTCCCGTAACAGAAGATTGACCGCATAGAAGATTACAGGGATTTTTGGCAGATATAGCCTAAGTCATAGCTTGATCCAGAACTATTGCGAATAGTCTATAGTATACATGTAACCGTACACGTACCATCGCACATCGCCTGAATGTTGATGGAGTGGGCTGAAGGCAATTAAATGCGGCATTCACCTTTGCTGAGAGACAGGCATGTGCTACACAATAATAATATTTCACATTGTCATCGTGATATTTTTAGTCATGCTTGTGCGCGTCCCTGTGTGGAACAGGCAAAATATGGGTTCGCTGTATGACACAACATGGGCAAAAGAAGCTCCTCGGTGCTATAGGCAAGGACAGTGTTCATATGAATTCTGTATTGCATCAGAGCCCTTTAGTTGGTTGCATTCATTTATCTGTACAGCTAGACGATGATGCATTTCATGTTTGAAATAGAATATGAAAAATATCAATCAATGAACTAAAAATATAAAACATAAAATGATGAAAAAGACTAGGTCCCGCCGTATCGCACAGGCTGCACTGCAGCGCCTATTCACAGGCGCGAACCCACTACTGAGCGGCACGGGGGCTTTGACCTGCTCCGTTTCCGACCTGGGCCGGTTCACCCCTCCTTAGACGACCTGGTAATCCAAGGCTCCCCCAGGAGCACCATATCGATACCGAACTTAGTGCGGACACCCGATCGACATAGAGCACGGCAATTCAGGGCTCCTGTACTCAAGCGATCCGCTAGCCTCAGCCTCCCAGTAGCTTGGATAACAGGCACGCGCCACCCGCGCCCAGCGAAAGCAACACAGCATTTTATAGCTTTTCTAGAAAGCAGTGTTGTGACGTCAAATAGGCATCAGTCTGTCTCTCTGTGCGCATAGTTCCCTCTAGTGGTAGGCTATAAATAGGCCTAGGAAACAAGGTCAGCAAGAAAACTGCAAACATTAGGTCAATCGTCAGCCGACAGCAACGTGAAGTAAAATAAAAAATAATAACGAGAGATTTTGAAAAAAGAAAGCAGAAACTAAAAAAAACCCTCTTAAATCTAACCGAAGCTAAACGAAAATCGAAATAAAAATGGAAAAGTAAATAAAATCAAACCTACTTAAAATTCAAAGTTATTCTGACAGGATCGTTAATTTAGCTAAACCAACAGCCAGTCTATGCCTATAAATGAACATTTTGTTGTTACTATGAGTTCTATAACTAATTAAATTGAGTTTGCAGGAAAGCAGATCTCGGAATAGAAACCGCTTCACGTGCCTTTAAGCAAGTATCCAAACACACATAGATTTTGATTGTACCAAAGAACAAACTCAGATAAGGAAAATGACTTGCGAAATGTTCCTGCACGTTATTAAGGGCAGCTTTCATATATGATCGACAGCATTTTTCGTGAGCGAGGTTCAATGCCCCAAAAATACTGTAATCACTATGGCAACACACTTTTTGATTTACAGTATCTCCTCAAAATGTAAGGAGGAAAGGTACGTTGCCCATTCTTATATTTTAAATATAGGTGTACTATAGTTTATGAAGTGATTACACATGCTAAATTAGAGCACTTTTATTGATTTGTCATATTCCTCGAGCATAATTTGTCTTGTTCAATGTGTGAAACAGGCGAAACTGACCTGGTCCTGCATTAAGTTAAAGCGCACATGCAGAGAATGGCATTAAAATGAATTGTGAATTAATTGTTCTCTTTAAAATCGTATTGTTCAGTTATGTTATTACGGGTGAAATCAGCTGGGTTTTACTAAGCTGAGAGTATGGGAGCCTGGTAGTAGTCACTGTAATTTTAAAAAATATGAAGGAAGAAGGATAGGGCTAAAATTCAGTTAACATGGTGAAATTTATCTCCGTTTTTTAACTGTAGGCTATCGAAAAAATCTTATGCACAGCGAATCCTGGGAACTGTAACCTATAGTCTATTTTAAAAAAAAATGAATGCAATATTCACTGGACAAGGTTTTTAACTTTTTTCAGTCAAAATCATTCTATTTACTTACAGGCTGTAGGCCTAGATGAACATAAGTGTATTGTAATAGCGCATTTTCAGAACTCAAATGTCATCTATTGCAGTGCGCATTAGGTGTAAATGACAATTCGCGCATTAGGCTTGATATGGGTGTTAAGATTGACCGCACAGAAGATTACAGGGATTTTTGGCAGATATAGCCTAAGTCATAGCTTGATCCAGAACTATTGCGAATAGTCTATAGTATACATGTAACCGTACACGTACCATCGCACATCGCCTGAATGTTGATGGAGTGGGCTGAAGGCAATTAAATGCGGCATTCACCTTTGCTGAGAGACAGGCATGTGCTACACAATAATAATATTTCACATTGTCATCGTGATATTTTTAGTCATGCTTGTGCGCGTCCCTGTGTGGAACAGGCAAAATATGGGTTCGCTGTATGACACAACATGGGCAAAAGAAGCTCCTCGGTGCTATAGGCAAGGACAGTGTTCATATGAATTCTGTATTGCATCAGAGCCCTTTAGTTGGTTGCATTCATTTATCTGTACAGCTAGACGATGATGCATTTCATGTTTGAAATAGAATATGAAAAATATCAATCAATGAACTAAAAATATAAAACATAAAATAATGAAAAAGACTAGGTCCCGCCGTATCGCACAGGCTGCACTGCAGCGCCTATTCACAGGCGCGAACCCACTACTGAGCGGCACGGGGGCTTTGACCTGCTCCGTTTCCGACCTGGGCCGGTTCACCCCTCCTTAGACGACCTGGTAATCCAAGGCTCCCCCAGGAGCACCATATCGATACCGAACTTAGTGCGGACACCCGATCGACATAGAGCACGGCAATTCAGGGCTCCTGTACTCAAGCGATCCGCTAGCCTCAGCCTCCCAGTAGCTTGGATAACAGGCACGCGCCACCGCGCCCAGCGAAAGCAACAAAGCATTTTATAGCTTTTCTAGAAAGCAGTGTTGTGACGTCAAATAGGCATCAGTCTGTCTCTCTGTGCGCATAGTTCCCTCTAGTGGTAGGCTATAAATAGGCCTAGGAAACAAGGTCAGCAAGAAAACTGCAAACATTAGGTCAATCGTCAGCCGACAGCAACGTGAAGTAAAATAAAAAATAATAACGAGAGATTTTGAAAAAAGAAAGCAGAAACTAAAAAAAACCCTCTTCAATCTAACCGAAGCTAAACGAAAATCGAAATAAAAATGGAAAAGTAAATAAAATCAAACCTACTTAAAATTCAAAGTTATTCTGACAGGATCGTTAATTTAGCTAAACCAACAGCCAGTCTATGCCTATAAATGAACATTTTGTTGTTACTATGAGTTCTATAACTAATTAAATTGAGTTTGCAGGAAAACAGATCTCGGAATAGAAACCGCTTCACGTGCCTTTAAGCAAGTATCCAAACACACATAGATTTTGATTGTACCAAAGAACAAACTCAGATAAGGAAAATGACTTGCGAAATGTTCCTGCACGTTATTAAGGGCAGCTTTCATATATGATCGACAGCATTTTTCGTGAGCGAGGTTCAATGCCCCAAAAATACTGTAATCACTATGGCAACACACTTTTTGATTTACAGTATCTCCTCAAAATGTAAGGAGGAAAGGTACGTTGCCCATTCTTATATTTTAAATATAGGTGTACTATAGTTTATGAAGTGATTACACATGCTAAATTAGAGCACTTTTATTGATTTGTCATATTCCTCGAGCATAATTTGTCTTGTTCAATGTGTGAAACAGGCGAAACTGACCTGCTCCTGCATTAAGTTAAAGCGCACATGCAGAGAATGGCATTAAAATGAATTGTGAATTAATTGTTCTCTTTAAAATCGTATTGTTCAGTTATGTTATTACGGGTGAAATCAGCTGGGTTTTACTAAGCTGAGAGTATGGGAGCCTGGTAGTAGTCACTGTAATTTTAAAAAATATGAAGGAAGAAGGATAGGGCTAAAATTCAGTTAACATGGTGAAATTTATCTCCGTTTTTTAACTGTAGGCTATCGAAAAAATCTTATGCACAGCGAATCCTGGGAACTGTAACCTATAGTCTATTTAAAAAAAAAATGAATGCAATATTCACTGGACAAGGTTTTTAACTTTTTTCAGTCAAAATCATTCTATTTACTTACAGGCTGTAGGCCTAGATGAACATAAGTGTATTGTAATAGCGCATTTTCAGAACTCAAATGTCATCTATTGCAGTGCGCATTAGGTGTAAATGACAATTCGCGCATTAGGCTTGATATGGGTGTTAATGGATAGCCATTGTCCCGTAACAGAAGATTGACCGCACAGAAGATTACAGGAATTTTTGGCAGATATAGCCTAAGTCATAGCTTGATCCAGAACTATTGCGAATAGTCTATAGTATACATGTAACCTTACACGTACCATCGCACATCGCCTGAATGTTGATGGAGTGGGCTGAAGGCAATTAAATGCGGCATTCACCTTTGCTGAGAGACAGGTATGTGCTACACAATAATAATATTTCACATTGTCATCGTGATATTTTTAGTCATGCTTGTGCGCGTCCCTGTGTGGAACAGGCAAAATATGGGTTCGCTGTATGACACAACATGGGCAAAAGAAGCTCCTCGGTGCTATAGGCAAGGACAGTGTTCATATGAATTCTGTATTGCATCAGAGCCCTTTAGTTGGTTGCATTCATTTATCTGTACAGCTAGACGATGATGCATTTCATGTTTGAAATAGAGTATGAAAAATATCAATCAATGAACTAAAAATATAAAACATAAAATGATGAAAAAGACTAGGTCCCGCCGTATCGCACAGGCTGCACTGCAGCGCCTATTCACAGGCGCGAACCCACTACTGAGCGGCACGGGGGCTTTGACCTGCTCCGTTTCCGACCTGGGCCGGTTCACCCCTCCTTAGACGACCTGGTAATCCAAGGCTCCCCCAGGAGCACCATATCGATACCGAACTTAGTGCGGACACCCGATCGACATAGAGCACGGCAATTCAGGGCTCCTGTACTCAAGCGATCCGCTAGCCTCAGCCTCCCAGTAGCTTGGATAACAGGCACGCGCCACCGCGCCCAGCGAAAGCAACAAAGCATTTTATAGCTTTTCTAGAAAGCAGTGTTGTGACGTCAAATAGGCATCAGTCTGTCTCTCTGTGCGCATAGTTCCCTCTAGTGGTAGGCTATAAATAGGCCTAGGAAACAAGGTCAGCAAGAAAACTGCAAACATTAGGTCAATCGTCAGCCGACAGCAACGTGAAGTAAAATAAAAAATAATAACGAGAGATTTTGAAAAAAGAAAGCAGAAACTAAAAAAAACCCTCTTCAATCTAACCGAAGCTAAACGAAAATCGAAATAAAAATGGAAAAGTAAATAAAATCAAACCTACTTAAAATTCAAAGTTATTCTGACAGGATCGTTAATTTAGCTAAACCAACAGCCAGTCTATGCCTATAAATGAACATTTTGTTGTTACTATGAGTTCTATAACTAATTAAATTGAGTTTGCAGGAAAACAGATCTCGGAATAGAAACCGCTTCACGTGCCTTTAAGCAAGTATCCAAACACACATAGATTTTGATTGTACCAAAGAACAAACTCAGATAAGGAAAATGACTTGCGAAATGTTCCTGCACGTTATTAAGGGCAGCTTTCATATATGATCGACAGCATTTTTCGTGAGCGAGGTTCAATGCCCCAAAAATACTGTAATCACTATGGCAACACACTTTTTGATTTACAGTATCTCCTCAAAATGTAAGGAGGAAAGGTACGTTGCCCATTCTTATATTTTAAATATAGGTGTACTATAGTTTATGAAGTGATTACACATGCTAAATTAGAGCACTTTTATTGATTTGTCATATTCCTCGAGCATAATTTGTCTTGTTCAATGTGTGAAACAGGCGAAACTGGCCTGCTCCTGCATGAAGTTAAAGCGCACATGCAGAGAATGGCATTAAAATGAATTGTGAATTAATTGTTCTCTTTAAAATCGTATTGTTCAGTTAAGTTATTACGGGTGAAATCAGCTGGGTTTTACAAAGCTGAGAGTATGGAAGCCTGGTAGTGGTCACTGTAATTTTAAAAAATATGAAGGAAGAAGGATAGGGCTAAAATTCAGTTAACATGGTGAAATTTATCTCCGTTTTTTAACTGTAGGCTATCGAAAAAATATTATGCACAGCGAATCCTGGGGACTGTAGCCTATAGACTATTTCAAAAAGAAAATTAATGCAATATTCACTGGACAAGGTTTTTAACTTTTTTCAGTCAAAATCATTCTATTTACTTACAGGCTGTAGGCCTAGATGAACATAAGTGTATTGTAATAGCGCATTTTCAGAACTCAAATGTCATCTATTGCAGTGCGCATTAGGTGTAAATGACAATTCGCGCATTAGGCTTGATATGGGTGTTAATGGATAGCCATTGTCCCGTAACAGAAGATTGACCGCACAGAAGATTACAGGAATTTTTGGCAGATATAGCCTAAGTCATAGCTTGATCCAGAACTATTGCGAATAGTCTATAGTATACATGTAACCTTACACGTACCATCGCACATCGCCTGAATGTTGATGGAGTGGGCTGAAGGCAATTAAATGCGGCATTCACCTTTGCTGAGAGACAGGCATGTGCTACACAATAATAATATTTCACATTGTCATCGTGATATTTTTAGTCATGCTTGTGCGCGTCCCTGTGTGGAACAGGCAAAATATGGGTTCGCTGTATGACACAACATGGGCAAAAGAAGCTCCTCGGTGCTATAGGCAAGGACAGTGTTCATATGAATTCTGTATTGCATCAGAGCCCTTTAGTTGGTTGCATTCATTTATCTGTACAGCTAGACGATGATGCATTTCATGTTTGAAATAGAGTATGAAAAATATCAATCAATGAACTAAAAATATAAAACATAAAATGATGAAAAAGACTAGGTCCCGCCGTATCGCACAGGCTGCACTGCAGCGCCTATTCACAGGCGCGAACCCACTACTGAGCGGCACGGGGGCTTTGACCTGCTCCGTTTCCGACCTGGGCCGGTTCACCCCTCCTTAGACGACCTGGTAATCCAAGGCTCCCCCAGGAGCACCATATCGATACCGAACTTAGTGCGGACACCCGATCGACATAGAGCACGGCAATTCAGGGCTCCTGTACTCAAGCGATCCGCTAGCCTCAGCCTCCCAGTAGCTTGGATAACAGGCACGCGCCACCGCGCCCAGCGAAAGCAACAAAGCATTTTATAGCTTTTCTAGAAAGCAGTGTTGTGACGTCAAATAGGCATCAGTCTGTCTCTCTGTGCGCATAGTTCCCTCTAGTGGTAGGCTATAAATAGGCCTAGGAAACAAGGTCAGCAAGAAAACTGCAAACATTAGGTCAATCGTCAGCCGACAGCAACGTGAAGTAAAATAAAAAATAATAACGAGAGATTTTGAAAAAAGAAAGCAGAAACTAAAAAAAACCCTCTTCAATCTAACCGAAGCTAAACGAAAATCGAAATAAAAATGGAAAAGTAAATAAAATCGAACCTACTTAAAATTCAAAGTTATTCTGACAGGATCGTTAATTTAGCTAAACCAACAGCCAGTCTATGCCTATAAATGAACATTTTGTTGTTACTATGAGTTCTATAACTAATTAAATTGAGTTTGCAGGAAAACAGATCTCGGAATAGAAACCGCTTCACGTGCCTTTAAGCAAGTATCCAAACACACATAGATTTTGATTGTACCAAAGAACAAACTCAGATAAGGAAAATGACTTGCGAAATGTTCCTGCACGTTATTAAGGGCAGCTTTCATATATGATCGACAGCATTTTTCGTGAGCGAGGTTCAATGCCCCAAAAATACTGTAATCACTATGGCAACACACTTTTTGATTTACAGTATCTCCTCAAAATGTAAGGAGGAAAGGTACGTTGCCCATTCTTATATTTTAAATATAGGTGTACTATAGTTTATGAAGTGATTACACATGCTAAATTAGAGCACTTTTATTGATTTGTCATATTCCTCGAGCATAATTTGTCTTGTTCAATGTGTGAAACAGGCGAAACTGGCCTGCTCCTGCATGAAGTTAAAGCGCACATGCAGAGAATGGCATTAAAATGAATTGTGAATTAATTGTTCTCTTTAAAATCGTATTGTTCAGTTAAGTTATTACGGGTGAAATCAGCTGGGTTTTACAAAGCTGAGAGTATGGAAGCCTGGTAGTGGTCACTGTAATTTTAAAAAATATGAAGGAAGAAGGATAGGGCTAAAATTCAGTTAACATGGTGAAATTTATCTCCGTTTTTTAACTGTAGGCTATCGAAAAAATATTATGCACAGCGAATCCTGGGGACTGTAGCCTATAGACTATTTCAAAAAGAAAATTAATGCAATATTCACTGGACAAGGTTTTTAACTTTTTTCAGTCAAAATCATTCTATTTACTTACAGGCTGTAGGCCTAGATGAACATAAGTGTATTGTAATAGCGCATTTTCAGAACTCAAATGTCATCTATTGCAGTGCGCATTAGGTGTAAATGACAATTCGCGCATTAGGCTTGATATGGGTGTTAATGGATAGCCATTGTCCCGTAACAGAAGATTGACCGCACAGAAGATTACAGGAATTTTTGGCAGATATAGCCTAAGTCATAGCTTGATCCAGAACTATTGCGAATAGTCTATAGTATACATGTAACCTTACACGTACCATCGCACATCGCCTGAATGTTGATGGAGTGGGCTGAAGGCAATTAAATGCGGCATTCACCTTTGCTGAGAGACAGGCATGTGCTACACAATAATAATATTTCACATTGTCATCGTGATATTTTTAGTCATGCTTGTGCGCGTCCCTGTGTGGAACAGGCAAAATATGGGTTCGCTGTATGACACAACATGGGCAAAAGAAGCTCCTCGGTGCTATAGGCAAGGACAGTGTTCATATGAATTCTGTATTGCATCAGAGCCCTTTAGTTGGTTGCATTCATTTATCTGTACAGCTAGACGATGATGCATTTCATGTTTGAAATAGAGTATGAAAAATATCAATCAATGAACTAAAAATATAAAACATAAAATGATGAAAAAGACTAGGTCCCGCCGTATCGCACAGGCTGCACTGCAGCGCCTATTCACAGGCGCGAACCCACTACTGAGCGGCACGGGGGCTTTGACCTGCTCCGTTTCCGACCTGGGCCGGTTCACCCCTCCTTAGACGACCTGGTAATCCAAGGCTCCCCCAGGAGCACCATATCGATACCGAACTTAGTGCGGACACCCGATCGACATAGAGCACGGCAATTCAGGGCTCCTGTACTCAAGCGATCCGCTAGCCTCAGCCTCCCAGTAGCTTGGATAACAGGCACGCGCCACCGCGCCCAGCGAAAGCAACAAAGCATTTTATAGCTTTTCTAGAAAGCAGTGTTGTGACGTCAAATAGGCATCAGTCTGTCTCTCTGTGCGCATAGTTCCCTCTAGTGGTAGGCTATAAATAGGCCTAGGAAACAAGGTCAGCAAGAAAACTGCAAACATTAGGTCAATCGTCAGCCGACAGCAACGTGAAGTAAAATAAAAAATAATAACGAGAGATTTTGAAAAAAGAAAGCAGAAACTAAAAAAAACCCTCTTCAATCTAACCGAAGCTAAACGAAAATCGAAATAAAAATGGAAAAGTAAATAAAATCAAACCTACTTAAAATTCAAAGTTATTCTGACAGGATCGTTAATTTAGCTAAACCAACAGCCAGTCTATGCCTATAAATGAACATTTTGTTGTTACTATGAGTTCTATAACTAATTAAATTGAGTTTGCAGGAAAACAGATCTCGGAATAGAAACCGCTTCACGTGCCTTTAAGCAAGTATCCAAACACACATAGATTTTGATTGTACCAAAGAACAAACTCAGATAAGGAAAATGACTTGCGAAATGTTCCTGCACGTTATTAAGGGCAGCTTTCATATATGATCGACAGCATTTTTCGTGAGCGAGGTTCAATGCCCCAAAAATACTGTAATCACTATGGCAACACACTTTTTGATTTACAGTATCTCCTCAAAATGTAAGGAGGAAAGGTACGTTGCCCATTCTTATATTTTAAATATAGGTGTACTATAGTTTATGAAGTGATTACACATGCTAAATTAGAGCACTTTTATTGATTTGTCATATTCCTCGAGCATAATTTGTCTTGTTCAATGTGTGAAACAGGCGAAACTGGCCTGCTCCTGCATGAAGTTAAAGCGCACATGCAGAGAATGGCATTAAAATGAATTGTGAATTAATTGTTCTCTTTAAAATCGTATTGTTCAGTTAAGTTATTACGGGTGAAATCAGCTGGGTTTTACAAAGCTGAGAGTATGGAAGCCTGGTAGTGGTCACTGTAATTTTAAAAAATATGAAGGAAGAAGGATAGGGCTAAAATTCAGTTAACATGGTGAAATTTATCTCCGTTTTTTAACTGTAGGCTATCGAAAAAATATTATGCACAGCGAATCCTGGGGACTGTAGCCTATAGACTATTTCAAAAAGAAAATTAATGCAATATTCACTGGACAAGGTTTTTAACTTTTTTCAGTCAAAATCATTCTATTTACTTACAGGCTGTAGGCCTAGATGAACATAAGTGTATTGTAATAGCGCATTTTCAGAACTCAAATGTCATCTATTGCAGTGCGCATTAGGTGTAAATGACAATTCGCGCATTAGGCTTGATATGGGTGTTAATGGATAGCCATTGTCCCGTAACAGAAGATTGACCGCACAGAAGATTACAGGAATTTTTGGCAGATATAGCCTAAGTCATAGCTTGATCCAGAACTATTGCGAATAGTCTATAGTATACATGTAACCTTACACGTACCATCGCACATCGCCTGAATGTTGATGGAGTGGGCTGAAGGCAATTAAATGCGGCATTCACCTTTGCTGAGAGACAGGCATGTGCTACACAATAATAATATTTCACATTGTCATCGTGATATTTTTAGTCATGCTTGTGCGCGTCCCTGTGTGGAACAGGCAAAATATGGGTTCGCTGTATGACACAACATGGGCAAAAGAAGCTCCTCGGTGCTATAGGCAAGGACAGTGTTCATATGAATTCTGTATTGCATCAGAGCCCTTTAGTTGGTTGCATTCATTTATCTGTACAGCTAGACGATGATGCATTTCATGTTTGAAATAGAATATGAAAAATATCAATCAATGAACTAAAAATATAAAACATAAAATGATGAAAAAGACTAGGTCCCGCCGTATCGCACAGGCTGCACTGCAGCGCCTATTCACAGGCGCGAACCCACTACTGAGCGGCACGGGGGCTTTGACCTGCTCCGTTTCCGACCTGGGCCGGTTCACCCCTCCTTAGACGACCTGGTAATCCAAGGCTCCCCCAGGAGCACCATATCGATACCGAACTTAGTGCGGACACCCGATCGACATAGAGCACGGCAATTCAGGGCTCCTGTACTCAAGCGATCCGCTAGCCTCAGCCTCCCAGTAGCTTGGATAACAGGCACGCGCCACCGCGCCCAACGAAAGCAACACAGCATTTTATAGCTTTTCTAGAAAGCAGTGTTGTGACGTCAAATAGGCATCAGTCTGTCTCTCTGTGCGCATAGTTCCCTCTAGTGGTAGGCTATAAATAGGCCTAGGAAACAAGGTCAGCAAGAAAACTGCAAACATTAGGTCAATCGTCAGCCGACAGCAACGTGAAGTAAAATAAAAAATAATAACGAGAGATTTTGAAAAAAGAAAGCAGAAACTAAAAAAACCCTCTTCAATCTAACCGAAGCTAAACGAAAATCGAAATAAAAATGGAAAAGTAAATAAAATCAAACCTACTTAAAATTCAAAGTTATTCTGACAGGATCGTTAATTTAGCTAAACCAACAGCCAGTCTATGCCTATAAATGAACATTTTGTTGTTACTATGAGTTCTATAACTAATTAAATTGAGTTTGCAGGAAAACAGATCTCGGAATAGAAACCGCTTCACGTGCCTTTAAGCAAGTATCCAAACGCACATAGATTTTGATTGTACCAAAGAACAAACTCAGATAAGGAAAATGACTTGCGAAATGTTCCTGCACGTTATTAAGGGCAGCTTTCATATATGATCGACAGCATTTTTCGTGAGCGAGGTTCAATGCCCCAAAAATACTGTAATCACTATGGCAACACACTTTTTGATTTACAGTATCTCCTCAAAATGTAAGGAGGAAAGATACGTTGCCCATTCTTATATTTTAAATATAGGTGTACTATAGTTTATGAAGTGATTACACATGCTAAATTAGAGCACTTTTATTTATTTGTCATATTCCTCGAGCATAATTTGTCTTGTTCAATGTGTGAAACAGGCGAAACTGGCCTACTCCTGCATGAAGTTAAAGCGCACATGCAGAGAATGGCATTAAAATGAATTGTGAATTAATTGTTCTCTTTAAAATCGTATTGTTCAGTTATGTTATTACGGGTGAAATCAGCTGGGTTTTACTAAGCTGAGAGTATGGAAGCCTGGTAGTGGTCACTGTAATTTTAAAAAATATGAAGGAAGAAGGATAGGGCTAAAAGTCAGTTAACATGGTGAAATTTATCTCCGTTTTTTAACTGTAGGCTATCGAAAAAATCTTATGCACAGCGAATCTTGGGGACTGTAGCCTATAGTCTATTTCAAAAAGAAAATGAATGCAATATTCACTGGACAAGGTTTTTAACTTTTTTCAGTCAAAATCATTCTATTTACTTACAGGCTGTAGGCCTAGATGAACATAAGTGTATTGTAATAGCGCATTTTCAGAATTCAAATGTCATCTATTGCAGTGCGCATTAGGTGTAAATGACAATTCGCGCATTAGGCTTGATATGGGTGTTAATGGATAGCCATTGTCCCGTAACAGAAGATTGACCGCACAGAAGATTACAGGAATTTTTGGCAGATATAGCCTAAGTCATAGCTTGATCCAGAACTATTGCGAATATTCTATAGTATACATGTAACCTTACACGTACCATCGCACATCGCCTGAATGTTGATGGAGTGGGCTGAAGGCAATTAAATGCGGCATTCACCTTTGCTGAGAGACAGGTATGTGCTACACAATAATAATATTTCACATTGTCATCGTGATATTTTTAGTCATGCTTGTGCGCGTCCCTGTGTGGAACAGGCAAAATATGGGTTCGCTGTATGACACAACATGGGCAAAAGAAGCTCCTCGGTGCTATAGGCAAGGACAGTGTTCATATGAATTCTGTATTGCATCAGAGCCCTTTAGTTGGTTGCATTCATTTATCTGTACAGCTAGACGATGATGCATTTCATGTTTGAAATAGAGTATGAAAAATATCAATCAATGAACTAAAAATATAAAACATAAAATGATGAAAAAGACTAGGTCCCGCCGTATCGCACAGGCTGCACTGCAGCGCCTATTCACAGGCGCGAACCCACTACTGAGCGGCACGGGGGCTTTGACCTGCTCCGTTTCCGACCTGGGCCGGTTCACCCCTCCTTAGACGACCTGGTAATCCAAGGCTCCCCCAGGAGCACCATATCGATACCGAACTTAGTGCGGACACCCGATCGACATAGAGCACGGCAATTCAGGGCTCCTGTACTCAAGCGATCCGCTAGCCTCAGCCTCCCAGTAGCTTGGATAACAGGCACGCGCCACCGCGCCCAGCGAAAGCAACAAAGCATTTTATAGCTTTTCTAGAAAGCAGTGTTGTGACGTCAAATAGGCATCAGTCTGTCTCTCTGTGCGCATAGTTCCCTCTAGTGGTAGGCTATAAATAGGCCTAGGAAACAAGGTCAGCAAGAAAACTGCAAACATTAGGTCAATCGTCAGCCGACAGCAACGTGAAGTAAAATAAAAAATAATAACGAGAGATTTTGAAAAAAGAAAGCAGAAACTAAAAAAAACCCTCTTCAATCTAACCGAAGCTAAACGAAAATCGAAATAAAAATGGAAAAGTAAATAAAATCAAACCTACTTAAAATTCAAAGTTATTCTGACAGGATCGTTAATTTAGCTAAACCAACAGCCAGTCTATGCCTATAAATGAACATTTTGTTGTTACTATGAGTTCTATAACTAATTAAATTGAGTTTGCAGGAAAACAGATCTCGGAATAGAAACCGCTTCACGTGCCTTTAAGCAAGTATCCAAACACACATAGATTTTGATTGTACCAAAGAACAAACTCAGATAAGGAAAATGACTTGCGAAATGTTCCTGCACGTTATTAAGGGCAGCTTTCATATATGATCGACAGCATTTTTCGTGAGCGAGGTTCAATGCCCCAAAAATACTGTAATCACTATGGCAACACACTTTTTGATTTACAGTATCTCCTCAAAATGTAAGGAGGAAAGGTACGTTGCCCATTCTTATATTTTAAATATAGGTGTACTATAGTTTATGAAGTGATTACACATGCTAAATTAGAGCACTTTTATTGATTTGTCATATTCCTCGAGCATAATTTGTCTTGTTCAATGTGTGAAACAGGCGAAACTGGCCTGCTCCTGCATGAAGTTAAAGCGCACATGCAGAGAATGGCATTAAAATGAATTGTGAATTAATTGTTCTCTTTAAAATCGTATTGTTCAGTTAAGTTATTACGGGTGAAATCAGCTGGGTTTTACTAAGCTGAGAGTATGGAAGCCTGGTAGTGGTCACTGTAATTTTAAAAAATATGAAGGAAGAAGGATAGGGCTAAAATTCAGTTAACATGGTGAAATTTATCTCCGTTTTTTAACTGTAGGCTATCGAAAAAATATTATGCACAGCGAATCCTGGGGACTGTAGCCTATAGACTATTTCAAAAAGAAAATTAATGCAATATTCACTGGACAAGGTTTTTAACTTTTTTCAGTCAAAATCATTCTATTTACTTACAGGCTGTAGGCCTAGATGAACATAAGTGTATTGTAATAGCGCATTTTCAGAACTCAAATGTCATCTATTGCAGTGCGCATTAGGTGTAAATGACAATTCGCGCATTAGGCTTGATATGGGTGTTAATGGATAGCCATTGTCCCGTAACAGAAGATTGACCGCACAGAAGATTACAGGAATTTTTGGCAGATATAGCCTAAGTCATAGCTTGATCCAGAACTATTGCGAATAGTCTATAGTATACATGTAACCTTACACGTACCATCGCACATCGCCTGAATGTTGATGGAGTGGGCTGAAGGCAATTAAATGCGGCATTCACCTTTGCTGAGAGACAGGTATGTGCTACACAATAATAATATTTCACATTGTCATCGTGATATTTTTAGTCATGCTTGTGCGCGTCCCTGTGTGGAACAGGCAAAATATGGGTTCGCTGTATGACACAACATGGGCAAAAGAAGCTCCTCGGTGCTATAGGCAAGGACAGTGTTCATATGAATTCTGTATTGCATCAGAGCCCTTTAGTTGGTTGCATTCATTTATCTGTACAGCTAGACGATGATGCATTTCATGTTTGAAATAGAGTATGAAAAATATCAATCAATGAACTAAAAATATAAAACATAAAATGATGAAAAAGACTAGGTCCCGCCGTATCGCACAGGCTGCACTGCAGCGCCTATTCACAGGCGCGAACCCACTACTGAGCGGCACGGGGGCTTTGACCTACTCCGTTTCCGACCTGGGCCGGTTCACCCCTCCTTAGACGACCTGGTAATCCAAGGCTCCCCCAGGAGCACCATATCGATACCGAACTTAGTGCGGACACCCGATCGACATAGAGCACGGCAATTCAGGGCTCCTGTACTCAAGCGATCCGCTAGCCTCAGCCTCCCAGTAGCTTGGATAACAGGCACGCGCCACCGCGCCCAGCGAAAGCAACAAAGCATTTTATAGCTTTTCTAGAAAGCAGTGTTGTGACGTCAAATAGGCATCAGTCTGTCTCTCTGTGCGCATAGTTCCCTCTAGTGGTAGGCTATAAATAGGCCTAGGAAACAAGGTCAGCAAGAAAACTGCAAACATTAGGTCAATCGTCAGCCGACAGCAACGTGAAGTAAAATAAAAAATAATAACGAGAGATTTTGAAAAAAGAAAGCAGAAACTAAAAAAAACCCTCTTCAATCTAACCGAAGCTAAACGAAAATCGAAATAAAAATGGAAAAGTAAATAAAATCAAACCTACTTAAAATTCAAAGTTATTCTGACAGGATCGTTAATTTAGCTAAACCAACAGCCAGTCTATGCCTATAAATGAACATTTTGTTGTTACTATGAGTTCTATAACTAATTAAATTGAGTTTGCAGGAAAACAGATCTCGGAATAGAAACCGCTTCACGTGCCTTTAAGCAAGTATCCAAACACACATAGATTTTGATTGTACCAAAGAACAAACTCAGATAAGGAAAATGACTTGCGAAATGTTCCTGCACGTTATTAAGGGCAGCTTTCATATATGATCGACAGCATTTTTCGTGAGCGAGGTTCAATGCCCCAAAAATACTGTAATCACTATGGCAACACACTTTTTGATTTACAGTATCTCCTCAAAATGTAAGGAGGAAAGGTACGTTGCCCATTCTTATATTTTAAATATAGGTGTACTATAGTTTATGAAGTGATTACACATGCTAAATTAGAGCACTTTTATTGATTTGTCATATTCCTCGAGCATAATTTGTCTTGTTCAATGTGTGAAACAGGCGAAACTGACCTGCTCCTGCATTAAGTTAAAGCGCACATGCAGAGAATGGCATTAAAATGAATTGTGAATTAATTGTTCTCTTTAAAATCGTATTGTTCAGTTATGTTATTACGGGTGAAATCAGCTGGGTTTTACTAAGCTGAGAGTATGGGAGCCTGGTAGTAGTCACTGTAATTTTAAAAAATATGAAGGAAGAAGGATAGGGCTAAAATTCAGTTAACATGGTGAAATTTATCTCCGTTTTTTAACTGTAGGCTATCGAAAAAATCTTATGCACAGCGAATCCTGGGAACTGTAACCTATAGTCTATTTTAAAAAAAAATGAATGCAATATTCACTGGACAAGGTTTTTAACTTTTTTCAGTCAAAATCATTCTATTTACTTACAGGCTGTAGGCCTAGATGAACATAAGTGTATTGTAATAGCGCATTTTCAGAACTCAAATGTCATCTATTGCAGTGCGCATTAGGTGTAAATGACAATTCGCGCATTAGGCTTGATATGGGTGTTAATGGATAGCCATTGTCCCGTAACAGAAGATTGACCGCACAGAAGATTACAGGGATTTTTGGCAGATATAGCCTAAGTCATAGCTTGATCCAGAACTATTGCGAATAGTCTATAGTATACATGTAACCGTACACGTACCATCGCACATCGCCTGAATGTTGATGGAGTGGGCTGAAGGCAATTAAATGCGGCATTCACCTTTGCTGAGAGACAGGCATGTGCTACACAATAATAATATTTCACATTGTCATCGTGATATTTTTAGTCATGCTTGTGCGCGTCCCTGTGTGGAACAGGCAAAATATGGGTTCGCTGTATGACACAACATGGGCAAAAGAAGCTCCTCGGTGCTATAGGCAAGGACAGTGTTCATATGAATTCTGTATTGCATCAGAGCCCTTTAGTTGGTTGCATTCATTTATCTGTACAGCTAGACGATGATGCATTTCATGTTTGAAATAGAATATGAAAAATATCAATCAATGAACTAAAAATATAAAACATAAAATGATGAAAAAGACTAGGTCCCGCCGTATCGCACAGGCTGCACTGCAGCGCCTATTCACAGGCGCGAACCCACTACTGAGCGGCACGGGGGCTTTGACCTGCTCCGTTTCCGACCTGGGCCGGTTCACCCCTCCTTAGACGACCTGGTAATCCAAGGCTCCCCCAGGAGCACCATATCGATACCGAACTTAGTGCGGACACCCGATCGACATAGAGCACGGCAATTCAGGGCTCCTGTACTCAAGCGATCCGCTAGCCTCAGCCTCCCAGTAGCTTGGATAACAGGCACGCGCCACCGCGCCCAGCGAAAGCAACAAAGCATTTTATAGCTTTTCTAGAAAGCAGTGTTGTGACGTCAAATAGGCATCAGTCTGTCTCTCTGTGCGCATAGTTCCCTCTAGTGGTAGGCTATAAATAGGCCTAGGAAACAAGGTCAGCAAGAAAACTGCAAACATTAGGTCAATCGTCAGCCGACAGCAACGTGAAGTAAAATAAAAAATAATAACGAGAGATTTTGAAAAAAGAAAGCAGAAACTAAAAAAAACCCTCTTCAATCTAACCGAAGCTAAACGAAAATCGAAATAAAAATGGAAAAGTAAATAAAATCAAACCTACTTAAAATTCAAAGTTATTCTGACAGGATCGTTAATTTAGCTAAACCAACAGCCAGTCTATGCCTATAAATGAACATTTTGTTGTTACTATGAGTTCTATAACTAATTAAATTGAGTTTGCAGGAAAACAGATCTCGGAATAGAAACCGCTTCACGTGCCTTTAAGCAAGTATCCAAACACACATAGATTTTGATTGTACCAAAGAACAAACTCAGATAAGGAAAATGACTTGCGAAATGTTCCTGCACGTTATTAAGGGCAGCTTTCATATATGATCGACAGCATTTTTCGTGAGCGAGGTTCAATGCCCCAAAAATACTGTAATCACTATGGCAACACACTTTTTGATTTACAGTATCTCCTCAAAATGTAAGGAGGAAAGGTACGTTGCCCATTCTTATATTTTAAATATAGGTGTACTATAGTTTATGAAGTGATTACACATGCTAAATTAGAGCACTTTTATTGATTTGTCATATTCCTCGAGCATAATTTGTCTTGTTCAATGTGTGAAACAGGCGAAACTGACCTGCTCCTGCATTAAGTTAAAGCGCACATGCAGAGAATGGCATTAAAATGAATTGTGAATTAATTGTTCTCTTTAAAATCGTATTGTTCAGTTATGTTATTACGGGTGAAATCAGCTGGGTTTTACTAAGCTGAGAGTATGGGAGCCTGGTAGTAGTCACTGTAATTTTAAAAAATATGAAGGAAGAAGGATAGGGCTAAAATTCAGTTAACATGGTGAAATTTATCTCCGTTTTTTAACTGTAGGCTATCGAAAAAATCTTATGCACAGCGAATCCTGGGAACTGTAACCTATAGTCTATTTTAAAAAAAAATGAATGCAATATTCACTGGACAAGGTTTTTAACTTTTTTCAGTCAAAATCATTCTATTTACTTACAGGCTGTAGGCCTAGATGAACATAAGTGTATTGTAATAGCGCATTTTCAGAACTCAAATGTCATCTATTGCAGTGCGCATTAGGTGTAAATGACAATTCGCGCATTAGGCTTGATATGGGTGTTAATGGATAGCCATTGTCCCGTAACAGAAGATTGACCGCACAGAAGATTACAGGGATTTTTGGCAGATATAGCCTAAGTCATAGCTTGATCCAGAACTATTGCGAATAGTCTATAGTATACATGTAACCGTACACGTACCATCGCACATCGCCTGAATGTTGATGGAGTGGGCTGAAGGCAATTAAATGCGGCATTCACCTTTGCTGAGAGACAGGCATGTGCTACACAATAATAATATTTCACATTGTCATCGTGATATTTTTAGTCATGCTTGTGCGCGTCCCTGTGTGGAACAGGCAAAATATGGGTTCGCTGTATGACACAACATGGGCAAAAGAAGCTCCTCGGTGCTATAGGCAAGGACAGTGTTCATATGAATTCTGTATTGCATCAGAGCCCTTTAGTTGGTTGCATTCATTTATCTGTACAGCTAGACGATGATGCATTTCATGTTTGAAATAGAATATGAAAAATATCAATCAATGAACTAAAAATATAAAACATAAAATGATGAAAAAGACTAGGTCCCGCCGTATCGCACAGGCTGCACTGCAGCGCCTATTCACAGGCGCGAACCCACTACTGAGCGGCACGGGGGCTTTGACCTGCTCCGTTTCCGACCTGGGCCGGTTCACCCCTCCTTAGACGACCTGGTAATCCAAGGCTCCCCCAGGAGCACCATATCGATACCGAACTTAGTGCGGACACCCGATCGACATAGAGCACGGCAATTCAGGGCTCCTGTACTCAAGCGATCCGCTAGCCTCAGCCTCCCAGTAGCTTGGATAACAGGCACGCGCCACCGCGCCCAGCGAAAGCAACACAGCATTTTATAGCTTTTCTAGAAAGCAGTGTTGTGACGTCAAATAGGCATCAGTCTGTCTCTCTGTGCGCATAGTTCCCTCTAGTGGTAGGCTATAAATAGGCCTAGGAAACAAGGTCAGCAAGAAAACTGCAAACATTAGGTCAATCGTCAGCCGACAGCAACGTGAAGTAAAATAAAAAATAATAACGAGAGATTTTGAAAAAAGAAAGCAGAAACTAAAAAAAACCCTCTTCAATCTAACCGAAGCTAAACGAAAATCGAAATAAAAATGGAAAAGTAAATAAAATCAAACCTACTTAAAATTCAAAGTTATTCTGACAGGATCGTTAATTTAGCTAAACCAACAGCCAGTCTATGCCTATAAATGAACATTTTGTTGTTACTATGAGTTCTATAACTAATTAAATTGAGTTTGCAGGAAAACAGATCTCGGAATAGAAACCGCTTCACGTGCCTTTAAGCAAGTATCCAAACGCACATAGATTTTGATTGTACCAAAGAACAAACTCAGATAAGGAAAATGACTTGCGAAATGTTCCTGCACGTTATTAAGGGCAGCTTTCATATATGATCGACAGCATTTTTCGTGAGCGAGGTTCAATGCCCCAAAAATACTGTAATCACTATGGCAACACACTTTTTGATTTACAGTATCTCCTCAAAATGTAAGGAGGAAAGATACGTTGCCCATTCTTATATTTTAAATATAGGTGTACTATAGTTTATGAAGTGATTACACATGCTAAATTAGAGCACTTTTATTTATTTGTCATATTCCTCGAGCATAATTTGTCTTGTTCAATGTGTGAAACAGGCGAAACTGGCCTGCTCCTGCATGAAGTTAAAGCGCACATGCAGAGAATGGCATTAAAATGAATTGTGAATTAATTGTTCTCTTTAAAATCGTATTGTTCAGTTATGTTATTATGGGTGAAATCAGCTGGGTTTTACTAAGCTGAGAGTATGGGAGCCTGGTAGTAGTCACTGTAATTTTAAAAAATATGAAGGAAGAAGGATAGGGCTAAAATTCAGTTAACATGGTGAAATTTATCTCCGTTTTTTAACTGTAGGCTATCGAAAAAATCTTATGCACAGCGAATCCTGGGAACTGTAACCTATAGTCTATTTTAAAAAAAAATGAATGCAATATTCACTGGACAAGGTTTTTAACTTTTTTCAGTCAAAATCATTCTATTTACTTACAGGCTGTAGGCCTAGATGAACATAAGTGTATTGTAATAGCGCATTTTCAGAACTCAAATGTCATCTATTGCAGTGCGCATTAGGTGTAAATGACAATTCGCGCATTAGGCTTGATATGGGTGTTAATGGATAGCCATTGTCCCGTAACAGAAGATTGACCGCACAGAAGATTACAGGGATTTTTGGCAGATATAGCCTAAGTCATAGCTTGATCCAGAACTATTGTGAATAGTCTATAGTATACATGTAACCGTACACGTACCATCGCACATCGCCTGAATGTTGATGGAGTGGGCTGAAGGCAATTAAATGCGGCATTCACCTTTGCTGAGAGACAGGCATGTGCTACACAATAATAATATTTCACATTGTCATCGTGATATTTTTAGTCATGCTTGTGCGCGTCCCTGTGTGGAACAGGCAAAATATGGGTTCGCTGTATGACACAACATGGGCAAAAGAAGCTCCTCGGTGCTATAGGCAAGGACAGTGTTCATATGAATTCTGTATTGCATCAGAGCCCTTTAGTTGGTTGCATTCATTTATCTGTACAGCTAGACGATGATGCATTTCATGTTTGAAATAGAATATGAAAAATATCAATCAATGAACTAAAAATATAAAACATAAAATGATGAAAAAGACTAGGTCCCGCCGTATCGCACAGGCTGCACTGCAGCGCCTATTCACAGGCGCGAACCCACTACTGAGCGGCACGGGGGCTTTGACCTGCTCCGTTTCCGACCTGGGCCGGTTCACCCCTCCTTAGACGACCTGGTAATCCAAGGCTCCCCCAGGAGCACCATATCGATACCGAACTTAGTGCGGACACCCGATCGACATAGAGCACGGCAATTCAGGGCTCCTGTACTCAAGCGATCCGCTAGCCTCAGCCTCCCAGTAGCTTGGATAACAGGCACGCGCCACCGCGCCCAGCGAAAGCAACAAAGCATTTTATAGCTTTTCTAGAAAGCAGTGTTGTGACGTCAAATAGGCATCAGTCTGTCTCTCTGTGCGCATAGTTCCCTCTAGTGGTAGGCTATAAATAGGCCTAGGAAACAAGGTCAGCAAGAAAACTGCAAACATTAGGTCAATCGTCAGCCGACAGCAACGTGAAGTAAAATAAAAAATAATAACGAGAGATTTTGAAAAAAGAAAGCAGAAACTAAAAAAAACCCTCTTCAATCTAACCGAAGCTAAACGAAAATCGAAATAAAAATGGAAAAGTAAATAAAATCAAACCTACTTAAAATTCAAAGTTATTCTGACAGGATCGTTAATTTAGCTAAACCAACAGCCAGTCTATGCCTATAAATGAACATTTTGTTGTTACTATGAGTTCTATAACTAATTAAATTGAGTTTGCAGGAAAACAGATCTCGGAATAGAAACCGCTTCACGTGCCTTTAAGCAAGTATCCAAACACACATAGATTTTGATTGTACCAAAGAACAAACTCAGATAAGGAAAATGACTTGCGAAATGTTCCTGCACGTTATTAAGGGCAGCTTTCATATATGATCGACAGCATTTTTCGTGAGCGAGGTTCAATGCCCCAAAAATACTGTAATCACTATGGCAACACACTTTTTGATTTACAGTATCTCCTCAAAATGTAAGGAGGAAAGGTACGTTGCCCATTCTTATATTTTAAATATAGGTGTACTATAGTTTATGAAGTGATTACACATGCTAAATTAGAGCACTTTTATTGATTTGTCATATTCCTCGAGCATAATTTGTCTTGTTCAATGTGTGAAACAGGCGAAACTGACCTGCTCCTGCATTAAGTTAAAGCGCACATGCAGAGAATGGCATTAAAATGAATTGTGAATTAATTGTTCTCTTTAAAATCGTATTGTTCAGTTATGTTATTACGGGTGAAATCAGCTGGGTTTTACTAAGCTGAGAGTATGGGAGCCTGGTAGTAGTCACTGTAATTTTAAAAAATATGAAGGAAGAAGGATAGGGCTAAAATTCAGTTAACATGGTGAAATTTATCTCCGTTTTTTAACTGTAGGCTATCGAAAAAATCTTATGCACAGCGAATCCTGGGAACTGTAACCTATAGTCTATTTTAAAAAAAAATGAATGCAATATTCACTGGACAAGGTTTTTAACTTTTTTCAGTCAAAATCATTCTATTTACTTACAGGCTGTAGGCCTAGATGAACATAAGTGTATTGTAATAGCGCATTTTCAGAACTCAAATGTCATCTATTGCAGTGCGCATTAGGTGTAAATGACAATTCGCGCATTAGGCTTGATATGGGTGTTAATGGATAGCCATTGTCCCGTAACAGAAGATTGACCGCACAGAAGATTACAGGGATTTTTGGCAGATATAGCCTAAGTCATAGCTTGATCCAGAACTATTGCGAATAGTCTATAGTATACATGTAACCGTACACGTACCATCGCACATCGCCTGAATGTTGATGGAGTGGGCTGAAGGCAATTAAATGCGGCATTCACCTTTGCTGAGAGACAGGCATGTGCTACACAATAATAATATTTCACATTGTCATCGTGATATTTTTAGTCATGCTTGTGCGCGTCCCTGTGTGGAACAGGCAAAATATGGGTTCGCTGTATGACACAACATGGGCAAAAGAAGCTCCTCGGTGCTATAGGCAAGGACAGTGTTCATATGAATTCTGTATTGCATCAGAGCCCTTTAGTTGGTTGTATTCATTTATCTGTACAGCTAGACGATGATGCATTTCATGTTTGAAATAGAATATGAAAAATATCAATCAATGAACTAAAAATATAAAACATAAAATGATGAAAAAGACTAGGTCCCGCCGTATCGCACAGGCTGCACTGCAGCGCCTATTCACAGGCGCGAACCCACTACTGAGCGGCACGGGGGCTTTGACCTGCTCCGTTTCCGACCTGGGCCGGTTCACCCCTCCTTAGACGACCTGGTAATCCAAGGCTCCCCCAGGAGCACCATATCGATACCGAACTTAGTGCGGACACCCGATCGACATAGAGCACGGCAATTCAGGGCTCCTGTACTCAAGCGATCCGCTAGCCTCAGCCTCCCAGTAGCTTGGATAACAGGCACGCGCCACCGCGCCCAGCGAAAGCAACACAGCATTTTATAGCTTTTCTAGAAAGCAGTGTTGTGACGTCAAATAGGCATCAGTCTGTCTCTCTGTGCGCATAGTTCCCTCTAGTGGTAGGCTATAAATAGGCCTAGGAAACAAGGTCAGCAAGAAAACTGCAAACATTAGGTCAATCGTCAGCCGACAGCAACGTGAAGTAAAATAAAAAATAATAACGAGAGATTTTGAAAAAAGAAAGCAGAAACTAAAAAAAACCCTCTTCAATCTAACCGAAGCTAAACGAAAATCGAAATAAAAATGGAAAAGTAAATAAAATCAAACCTACTTAAAATTCAAAGTTATTCTGACAGGATCGTTAATTTAGCTAAACCAACAGCCAGTCTATGCCTATAAATGGACATTTTGTTGTTACTATGAGTTCTATAACTAATTAAATTGAGTTTGCAGGAAAACAGATCTCGGAATAGAAACCGCTTCACGTGCCTTTAAGCAAGTATCCAAACACACATAGATTTTGATTGTACCAAAGAACAAACTCAGATAAGGAAAATGACTTGCGAAATGTTCCTGCACGTTATTAAGGGCAGCTTTCATATATGATCGACAGCATTTTTCGTGAGCGAGGTTCAATGCCCCAAAATACTGTAATAACTATGGCAACACGCTTTTTGATTTACAGTATCTCCTCAAAATGTAAGGAGGAAAGGTACGTTGCCCATTCTTATATTTTAAATATAGGTGTACTATAGTTTATGAAGTGATTACACATGCTAAATTAGAGCACTTTTATTTATTTGTCATTTTCCTCGAGCATAATTTGTCTTGTTCAATGTGTGAAACAGGCGAAACTGACCTGCTCCTGCATGAAGTTAAAGCGCACATGCAGAGAATGGCATTAAAATGAATTGTGAATTAATTGTTCTCTTTAAAATCGTATTGTTCAGTTATGTTATTACGGGTGAAATCAGCTGGGTTTTACTAAGGTGAGAGTATGGGAGCCTGGTAGTGGTCACTGTAATTTTAAAAAATATGAAGGAAGAAGGATAGGGCTAAAATTCAGTTAACATGGTGAAATCTATCTCCGTTTTTTAACTTTAGGCCATCGAAAAAATCTTGTGCACAGCGAATCCTGGGAACTGTAATCTATAGTCTATTTAAAAAAAAAAAATGAATGCAATATTCACTGGACAAGGTTTTTAACTTTTTTCAGTCAAAATCATTCTATTTACTTACAGGCTGTAGGCCTAGATGAACATAAGTGTATTGTAATAGCGCATTTTCAGAACTCAAATGTCATCTATTGCAGTGCGCATTAGGTGTAAATGACAATTCGTGCATTAGGCTTTATATAGGCGTTAATGGATAGCCATTGTCCCGTAACAGAAGATTGACCGCACAGAAGATTACAGGAATTTTTGGCAGATATAGCCTAAGTCATAGCTTGATCCAGAACTATTGCGAATAGTCTATAGTATACATGTAACCTTACACGTACCATCGCACATCGCCTGAATGTTGATGGAGTGGGCTGAAGGCAATTAAATGCGGCATTCACCTTTGCTGAGATACAGGTATGTGCTACACAATAATAATATTTCACATTGTCATCGTGATATTTTTAGTCATGCTTGTGCGCGTCCCTGTGTGGAACAGGCAAAATATGGGTTCGCTGTATGACACAACATGGGCAAAAGAAGCTCCTCGGTGCTATAGGCAAGGACAATGTTCATATGAATTCTGTATTGCATGAGAGCCCTCTAGTTGGTTGCATTCATTTATCTGTACAGCTAGACGATGATGCATTTCATGTTTGAAATAGAGTATGAAAAATATCAATCAATGAACTAAAAATATAAAACATAAAATGATGAAAAAGACTAGGTCCCGCCGTATCGCACAGGCTGCACTGCAGCGCCTATTCACAGGCGCGAACCCACTACTGAGCGGCACGGGGGCTTTGACCTGCTCCGTTTCCGACCTGGGCCGGTTCACCCCTCCTTAGACGACCTGGTAATCCAAGGCTCCCCCAGGAGCACCATATCGATACCGAACTTAGTGCGGACACCCGATCGACATAGAGCACGGCAATTCAGGGCTCCTGTACTCAAGCGATCCGCTAGCCTCAGCCTCCCAGTAGCTTGGATAACAGGCACGCGCCACCGCGCCCAGCGAAAGCAACAAAGCATTTTATAGCTTTTCTAGAAAGCAGTGTTGTGACGTCAAATAGGCATCAGTCTGTCTCTCTGTGCGCATAGTTCCCTCTAGTGGTAGGCTATAAATAGGCCTAGGAAACAAGGTCAGCAAGAAAACTGCAAACATTAGGTCAATCGTCAGCCGACAGCAACGTGAAGTAAAATAAAAAATAATAACGAGAGATTTTGAAAAAAGAAAGCAGAAACTAAAAAAAACCCTCTTAAATCTAACCGAAGCTAAACGAAAATCGAAATAAAAATGGAAAAGTAAATAAAATCAAACCTACTTAAAATTCAAAGTTATTCTGACAGGATCGTTAATTTAGCTAAACCAACAGCCAGTCTATGCCTATAAATGAACATTTTGTTGTTACTATGAGTTCTATAACTAATTAAATTGAGTTTGCAGGAAAGCAGATCTCGGAATAGAAACCGCTTCACGTGCCTTTAAGCAAGTATTCAAACACACATAGATTTTGATTGTACCAAAGAACAAACTCAGATAAGGAAAATGACTTGCGAAATGTTCCTGCACGTTATTAAGGGCAGCTTTCATATATGATCGACAGCATTTTTCGTGAGCGAGGTTCAATGCCCCAAAAATACTGTAATCACTATGGCAACACACTTTTTGATTTACAGTATCTCCTCAAAATGTAAGGAGGAAAGGTACGTTGCCCATTCTTATATTTTAAATATAGGTGTACTATAGTTTATGAAGTGATTACACATGCTAAATTAGAGCACTTTTATTGATTTGTCATATTCCTCGAGCATAATTTGTCTTGTTCAATGTGTGAAACAGGCGAAACTGACCTGCTCCTGCATTAAGTTAAAGCGCACATGCAGAGAATGGCATTAAAATGAATTGTGAATTAATTGTTCTCTTTAAAATCGTATTGTTCAGTTATGTTATTACGGGTGAAATCAGCTGGGTTTTACTAAGCTGAGAGTATGGGAGCCTGGTAGTAGTCACTGTAATTTTAAAAAATATGAAGGAAGAAGGATAGGGCTAAAATTCAGTTAACATGGTGAAATTTATCTCCGTTTTTTAACTGTAGGCTATCGAAAAAATCTTATGCACAGCGAATCCTGGGAACTGTAACCTATAGTCTATTTTTAAAAAAAATGAATGCAATATTCACTGGACAAGGTTTTTAACTTTTTTCAGTCAAAATCATTCTATTTACTTACAGGCTGTAGGCCTAGATGAACATAAGTGTATTGTAATAGCGCATTTTCAGAACTCAAATGTCATCTATTGCAGTGCGCATTAGGTGTAAATGACAATTCGCGCATTAGGCTTGATATGGGTGTTAATGGATAGCCATTGTCCCGTAACAGAAGATTGACCGCACAGAAGATTACAGGGATTTTTGGCAGATATAGCCTAAGTCATAGCTTGATCCAGAACTATTGCGAATAGTCTATAGTATACATGTAACCGTACACGTACCATCGCACATCGCCTGAATGTTGATGGAGTGGGCTGAAGGCAATTAAATGCGGCATTCACCTTTGCTGAGAGACAGGCATGTGCTACACAATAATAATATTTCACATTGTCATCGTGATATTTTTAGTCATGCTTGTGCGCGTCCCTGTGTGGAACAGGCAAAATATGGGTTCGCTGTATGACACAACATGGGCAAAAGAAGCTCCTCGGTGCTATAGGCAAGGACAGTGTTCATATGAATTCTGTATTGCATCAGAGCCCTTTAGTTGGTTGCATTCATTTATCTGTACAGCTAGACGATGATGCATTTCATGTTTGAAATAGAATATGAAAAATATCAATCAATGAACTAAAAATATAAAACATAAAATGATGAAAAAGACTAGGTCCCGCCGTATCGCACAGGCTGCACTGCAGCGCCTATTCACAGGCGCGAACCCACTACTGAGCGGCACGGGGGCTTTGACCTGCTCCGTTTCCGACCTGGGCCGGTTCACCCCTCCTTAGACGACCTGGTAATCCAAGGCTCCCCCAGGAGCACCATATCGATACCGAACTTAGTGCGGACACCCGATCGACATAGAGCACGGCAATTCAGGGCTCCTGTACTCAAGCGATCCGCTAGCCTCAGCCTCCCAGTAGCTTGGATAACAGGCACGCGCCACCGCGCCCAGCGAAAGCAACAAAGCATTTTATAGCTTTTCTAGAAAGCAGTGTTGTGACGTCAAATAGGCATCAGTCTGTCTCTCTGTGCGCATAGTTCCCTCTAGTGGTAGGCTATAAATAGGCCTAGGAAACAAGGTCAGCAAGAAAACTGCAAACATTAGGTCAATCGTCAGCCGACAGCAACGTGAAGTAAAATAAAAAATAATAACGAGAGATTTTGAAAAAAGAAAGCAGAAACTAAAAAAAACCCTCTTCAATCTAACCGAAGCTAAACGAAAATCGAAATAAAAATGGAAAAGTAAATAAAATCAAACCTACTTAAAATTCAAAGTTATTCTGACAGGATCGTTAATTTAGCTAAACCAACAGCCAGTCTATGCCTATAAATGAACATTTTGTTGTTACTATGAGTTCTATAACTAATTAAATTGAGTTTGCAGGAAAACAGATCTCGGAATAGAAACCGCTTCACGTGCCTTTAAGCAAGTATCCAAACACACATAGATTTTGATTGTACCAAAGAACAAACTCAGATAAGGAAAATGACTTGCGAAATGTTCCTGCACGTTATTAAGGGCAGCTTTCATATATGATCGACAGCATTTTTCGTGAGCGAGGTTCAATGCCCCAAAAATACTGTAATCACTATGGCAACACACTTTTTGATTTACAGTATCTCCTCAAAATGTAAGGAGGAAAGGTACGTTGCCCATTCTTATATTTTAAATATAGGTGTACTATAGTTTATGAAGTGATTACACATGCTAAATTAGAGCACTTTTATTGATTTGTCATATTCCTCGAGCATAATTTGTCTTGTTCAATGTGTGAAACAGGCGAAACTGACCTGCTCCTGCATTAAGTTAAAGCGCACATGCAGAGAATGGCATTAAAATGAATTGTGAATTAATTGTTCTCTTTAAAATCGTATTGTTCAGTTATGTTATTACGGGTGAAATCAGCTGGGTTTTACTAAGCTGAGAGTATGGGAGCCTGGTAGTAGTCACTGTAATTTTAAAAAATATGAAGGAAGAAGGATAGGGCTAAAATTCAGTTAACATGGTGAAATTTATCTCCGTTTTTTAACTGTAGGCTATCGAAAAAATCTTATGCACAGCGAATCCTGGGAACTGTAACCTATAGTCTATTTTAAAAAAAAATGAATGCAATATTCACTGGACAAGGTTTTTAACTTTTTTCAGTCAAAATCATTCTATTTACTTACAGGCTGTAGGCCTAGATGAACATAAGTGTATTGTAATAGCGCATTTTCAGAACTCAAATGTCATCTATTGCAGTGCGCATTAGGTGTAAATGACAATTCGCGCATTAGGCTTGATATGGGTGTTAATGGATAGCCATTGTCCCGTAACAGAAGATTGACCGCACAGAAGATTACAGGGATTTTTGGCAGATATAGCCTAAGTCATAGCTTGATCCAGAACTATTGCGAATAGTCTATAGTATACATGTAACCGTACACGTACCATCGCACATCGCCTGAATGTTGATGGAGTGGGCTGAAGGCAATTAAATGCGGCATTCACCTTTGCTGAGAGACAGGCATGTGCTACACAATAATAATATTTCACATTGTCATCGTGATATTTTTAGTCATGCTTGTGCGCGTCCCTGTGTGGAACAGGCAAAATATGGGTTCGCTGTATGACACAACATGGGCAAAAGAAGCTCCTCGGTGCTATAGGCAAGGACAGTGTTCATATGAATTCTGTATTGCATCAGAGCCCTTTAGTTGGTTGCATTCATTTATCTGTACAGCTAGACGATGATGCATTTCATGTTTGAAATAGAATATGAAAAATATCAATCAATGAACTAAAAATATAAAACATAAAATGATGAAAAAGACTAGGTCCCGCCGTATCGCACAGGCTGCACTGCAGCGCCTATTCACAGGCGCGAACCCACTACTGAGCGGCACGGGGGCTTTGACCTGCTCCGTTTCCGACCTGGGCCGGTTCACCCCTCCTTAGACGACCTGGTAATCCAAGGCTCCCCCAGGAGCACCATATCGATACCGAACTTAGTGCGGACACCCGATCGACATAGAGCACGGCAATTCAGGGCTCCTGTACTCAAGCGATCCGCTAGCCTCAGCCTCCCAGTAGCTTGGATAACAGGCACGCGCCACCGCGCCCAGCGAAAGCAACACAGCATTTTATAGCTTTTCTAGAAAGCAGTGTTGTGACGTCAAATAGGCATCAGTCTGTCTCTCTGTGCGCATAGTTCCCTCTAGTGGTAGGCTATAAATAGGCCTAGGAAACAAGGTCAGCAAGAAAACTGCAAACATTAGGTCAATCGTCAGCCGACAGCAACGTGAAGTAAAATAAAAAATAATAACGAGAGATTTTGAAAAAAGAAAGCAGAAACTAAAAAAAACCCTCTTCAATCTAACCGAAGCTAAACGAAAATCGAAATAAAAATGGAAAAGTAAATAAAATCAAACCTACTTAAAATTCAAAGTTATTCTGACAGGATCGTTAATTTAGCTAAACCAACAGCCAGTCTATGCCTATAAATGAACATTTTGTTGTTACTATGAGTTCTATAACTAATTAAATTGAGTTTGCAGGAAAACAGATCTCGGAATAGAAACCGCTTCACGTGCCTTTAAGCAAGTATCCAAACACACATAGATTTTGATTGTACCAAAGAACAAACTCAGATAAGGAAAATGACTTGCGAAATGTTCCTGCACGTTATTAAGGGCAGCTTTCATATATGATCGACAGCATTTTTCGTGAGCGAGGTTCAATGCCCCAAAAATACTGTAATCACTATGGCAACACACTTTTTGATTTACAGTATCTCCTCAAAATGTAAGGAGGAAAGGTACGTTGCCCATTCTTATATTTTAAATATAGGTGTACTATAGTTTATGAAGTGATTACACATGCTAAATTAGAGCACTTTTATTGATTTGTCATATTCCTCGAGCATAATTTGTCTTGTTCAATGTGTGAAACAGGCGAAACTGACCTGCTCCTGCATTAAGTTAAAGCGCACATGCAGAGAATGGCATTAAAATGAATTGTGAATTAATTGTTCTCTTTAAAATCGTATTGTTCAGTTAAGTTATTACGGGTGAAATCAGCTGGGTTTTACTAAGCTGAGAGTATGGGAGCCTGGTAGTAGTCACTGTAATTTTAAAAAATATGAAGGAAGAAGGATAGGGCTAAAATTCAGTTAACATGGTGAAATTTATCTCCGTTTTTTAACTGTAGGCTATCGAAAAAATCTTATGCACAGCGAATCCTGGGAACTGTAACCTATAGTCTATTTAAAAAAAAAATGAATGCAATATTCACTGGACAAGGTTTTTAACTTTTTTCAGTCAAAATCATTCTATTTACTTACAGGCTGTAGGCCTAGATGAACATAAGTGTATTGTAATAGCGCATTTTCAGAACTCAAATGTCATCTATTGCAGTGCGCATTAGGTGTAAATGACAATTCGCGCATTAGGCTTGATATGGGTGTTAATGGATAGCCATTGTCCCGTAACAGAAGATTGACCGCACAGAAGATTACAGGAATTTTTGGCAGATATAGCCTAAGTCATAGCTTGATCCAGAACTATTGCGAATAGTCTATAGTATACATGTAACCTTACACGTACCATCGCACATCGCCTGAATGTTGATGGAGTGGGCTGAAGGCAATTAAATGCGGCATTCACCTTTGCTGAGAGACAGGTATGTGCTACACAATAATAATATTTCACATTGTCATCGTGATATTTTTAGTCATGCTTGTGCGCGTCCCTGTGTGGAACAGGCAAAATATGGGTTCGCTGTATGACACAACATGGGCAAAAGAAGCTCCTCGGTGCTATAGGCAAGGACAGTGTTCATATGAATTCTGTATTGCATCAGAGCCCTTTAGTTGGTTGCATTCATTTATCTGTACAGCTAGACGATGATGCATTTCATGTTTGAAATAGAATATGAAAAATATCAATCAATGAACTAAAAATATAAAACATAAAATGATGAAAAAGACTAGGTCCCGCCGTATCGCACAGGCTGCACTGCAGCGCCTATTCACAGGCGCGAACCCACTACTGAGCGGCACGGGGGCTTTGACCTGCTCCGTTTCCGACCTGGGCCGGTTCACCCCTCCTTAGACGACCTGGTAATCCAAGGCTCCCCCAGGAGCACCATATCGATACCGAACTTAGTGCGGACACCCGATCGACATAGAGCACGGCAATTCAGGGCTCCTGTACTCAAGCGATCCGCTAGCCTCAGCCTCCCAGTAGCTTGGATAACAGGCACGCGCCACCGCGCCCAGCGAAAGCAACACAGCATTGTATAGCTTTTCTAGAAAGCAGTGTTGTGACGTCAAATAGGCATCAGTCTGTCTCTCTGTGCGCATAGTTCCCTCTAGTGGTAGGCTATAAATAGGCCTAGGAAACAAGGTCAGCAAGAAAACTGCAAACATTAGGTCAATCGTCAGCCGACAGCAACGTGAAGTAAAATAAAAAATAATAACGAGAGATTTTGAAAAAAGAAAGCAGAAACTAAAAAAAACCCTCTTCAATCTAACCGAAGCTAAACGAAAATCGAAATAAAAATGGAAAAGTAAATAAAATCAAACCTACTTAAAATTCAAAGTTATTCTGACAGGATCGTTAATTTAGCTAAACCAACAGCCAGTCTATGCCTATAAATGAACATTTTGTTGTTACTATGAGTTCTATAACTAATTAAATTGAGTTTGCAGGAAAACAGATCTCGGAATAGAAACCGCTTCACGTGCCTTTAAGCAAGTATCCAAACACACATAGATTTTGATTGTACCAAAGAACAAACTCAGATAAGGAAAATGACTTGCGAAATGTTCCTGCACGTTATTAAGGGCAGCTTTCATATATGATCGACAGCATTTTTCGTGAGCGAGGTTCAATGCCCCAAAAATACTGTAATCACTATGGCAACACACTTTTTGATTTACAGTATCTCCTCAAAATGTAAGGAGGAAAGGTACGTTGCCCATTCTTATATTTTAAATATAGGTGTACTATAGTTTATGAAGTGATTACACATGCTAAATTAGAGCACTTTTATTGATTTGTCATATTCCTCGAGCATAATTTGTCTTGTTCAATGTGTGAAACAGGCGAAACTGGCCTGCTCCTGCATGAAGTTAAAGCGCACATGCAGAGAATGGCATTAAAATGAATTGTGAATTAATTGTTCTCTTTAAAATCGTATTGTTCAGTTAAGTTATTACGGGTGAAATCAGCTGGGTTTTACAAAGCTGAGAGTATGGAAGCCTGGTAGTGGTCACTGTAATTTTAAAAAATATGAAGGAAGAAGGATAGGGCTAAAATTCAGTTAACATGGTGAAATTTATCTCCGTTTTTTAACTGTAGGCTATCGAAAAAATATTATGCACAGCGAATCCTGGGGACTGTAGCCTATAGACTATTTCAAAAAGAAAATTAATGCAATATTCACTGGACAAGGTTTTTAACTTTTTTCAGTCAAAATCATTCTATTTACTTACAGGCTGTAGGCCTAGATGAACATAAGTGTATTGTAATAGCGCATTTTCAGAACTCAAATGTCATCTATTGCAGTGCGCATTAGGTGTAAATGACAATTCGCGCATTAGGCTTGATATGGGTGTTAATGGATAGCCATTGTCCCGTAACAGAAGATTGACCGCACAGAAGATTACAGGAATTTTTGGCAGATATAGCCTAAGTCATAGCTTGATCCAGAACTATTGCGAATAGTCTATAGTATACATGTAACCTTACACGTACCATCGCACATCGCCTGAATGTTGATGGAGTGGGCTGAAGGCAATTAAATGCGGCATTCACCTTTGCTGAGAGACAGGCATGTGCTACACAATAATAATATTTCACATTGTCATCGTGATATTTTTAGTCATGCTTGTGCGCGTCCCTGTGTGGAACAGGCAAAATATGGGTTCGCTGTATGACACAACATGGGCAAAAGAAGCTCCTCGGTGCTATAGGCAAGGACAGTGTTCATATGAATTCTGTATTGCATCAGAGCCCTTTAGTTGGTTGCATTCATTTATCTGTACAGCTAGACGATGATGCATTTCATGTTTGAAATAGAATATGAAAAATATCAATCAATGAACTAAAAATATAAAACATAAAATGATGAAAAAGACTAGGTCCCGCCGTATCGCACAGGCTGCACTGCAGCGCCAATTCACAGGCGCGAACCCACTACTGAGCGGCACGGGGGCTTTGACCTGCTCCGTTTCCGACCTGGGCCGGTTCACCCCTCCTTAGACGACCTGGTAATCCAAGGCTCCCCCAGGAGCACCATATCGATACCGAACTTAGTGCGGACACCCGATCGACATAGAGCACGGCAATTCAGGGCTCCTGTACTCAAGCGATCCGCTAGCCTCAGCCTCCCAGTAGCTTGGATAACAGGCACGCGCCACCGCGCCCAGCGAAAGCAACACAGCATTTTATAGCTTTTCTAGAAAGCAGTGTTGTGACGTCAAATAGGCATCAGTCTGTCTCTCTGTGCGCATAGTTCCCTCTAGTGGTAGGCTATAAATAGGCCTAGGAAACAAGGTCAGCAAGAAAACTGCAAACATTAGGTCAATCGTCAGCCGACAGCAACGTGAAGTAAAATAAAAAATAATAACGAGAGATTTTGAAAAAAGAAAGCAGAAACTAAAAAAACCCTCTTCAATCTAACCGAAGCTAAACGAAAATCGAAATAAAAATGGAAAAGTAAATAAAATCAAACCTACTTAAAATTCAAAGTTATTCTGACAGGATCGTTAATTTAGCTAAACCAACAGCCAGTCTATGCCTATAAATGAACATTTTGTTGTTACTATGAGTTCTATAACTAATTAAATTGAGTTTGCAGGAAAACAGATCTCGGAATAGAAACCGCTTCACGTGCCTTTAAGCAAGTATCCAAACGCACATAGATTTTGATTGTACCAAAGAACAAACTCAGATAAGGAAAATGACTTGCGAAATGTTCCTGCACGTTATTAAGGGCAGCTTTCATATATGATCGACAGCATTTTTCGTGAGCGAGGTTCAATGCCCCAAAAATACTGTAATCACTATGGCAACACACTTTTTGATTTACAGTATCTCCTCAAAATGTAAGGAGGAAAGATACGTTGCCCATTCTTATATTTTAAATATAGGTGTACTATAGTTTATGAAGTGATTACACATGCTAAATTAGAGCACTTTTATTTATTTGTCATATTCCTCGAGCATAATTTGTCTTGTTCAATGTGTGAAACAGGCGAAACTGGCCTGCTCCTGCATGAAGTTAAAGCGCACATGCAGAGAATGGCATTAAAATGAATTGTGAATTAATTGTTCTCTTTAAAATCGTATTGTTCAGTTATGTTATTACGGGTGAAATCAGCTGGGTTTTACTAAGCTGAGAGTATGGAAGCCTGGTAGTGGTCACTGTAATTTTAAAAAATATGAAGGAAGAAGGATAGGGCTAAAAGTCAGTTAACATGGTGAAATTTATCTCCGTTTTTTAACTGTAGGCTATCGAAAAAATCTTATGCACAGCGAATCTTGGGGACTGTAGCCTATAGTCTATTTCAAAAAGAAAATGAATGCAATATTCACTGGACAAGGTTTTTAACTTTTTTCAGTCAAAATCATTCTATTTACTTACAGGCTGTAGGCCTAGATGAACATAAGTGTATTGTAATAGCGCATTTTCAGAATTCAAATGTCATCTATTGCAGTGCGCATTAGGTGTAAATGACAATTCGCGCATTAGGCTTGATATGGGTGTTAATGGATAGCCATTGTCCCGTAACAGAAGATTGACCGCACAGAAGATTACAGGAATTTTTGGCAGATATAGCCTAAGTCATAGCTTGATCCAGAACTATTGCGAATATTCTATAGTATACATGTAACCTTACACGTACCATCGCACATCGCCTGAATGTTGATGGAGTGGGCTGAAGGCAATTAAATGCGGCATTCACCTTTGCTGAGAGACAGGTATGTGCTACACAATAATAATATTTCACATTGTCATCGTGATATTTTTAGTCATGCTTGTGCGCGTCCCTGTGTGGAACAGGCAAAATATGGGTTCGCTGTATGACACAACATGGGCAAAAGAAGCTCCTCGGTGCTATAGGCAAGGACAGTGTTCATATGAATTCTGTATTGCATCAGAGCCCTTTAGTTGGTTGCATTCATTTATCTGTACAGCTAGACGATGATGCATTTCATGTTTGAAATAGAGTATGAAAAATATCAATCAATGAACTAAAAATATAAAACATAAAATGATGAAAAAGACTAGGTCCCGCCGTATCGCACAGGCTGCACTGCAGCGCCTATTCACAGGCGCGAACCCACTACTGAGCGGCACGGGGGCTTTGACCTGCTCCGTTTCCGACCTGGGCCGGTTCACCCCTCCTTAGACGACCTGGTAATCCAAGGCTCCCCCAGGAGCACCATATCGATACCGAACTTAGTGCGGACACCCGATCGACATAGAGCACGGCAATTCAGGGCTCCTGTACTCAAGCGATCCGCTAGCCTCAGCCTCCCAGTAGCTTGGATAACAGGCACGCGCCACCGCGCCCAGCGAAAGCAACAAAGCATTTTATAGCTTTTCTAGAAAGCAGTGTTGTGACGTCAAATAGGCATCAGTCTGTCTCTCTGTGCGCATAGTTCCCTCTAGTGGTAGGCTATAAATAGGCCTAGGAAACAAGGTCAGCAAGAAAACTGCAAACATTAGGTCAATCGTCAGCCGACAGCAACGTGAAGTAAAATAAAAAATAATAACGAGAGATTTTGAAAAAAGAAAGCAGAAACTAAAAAAAACCCTCTTCAATCTAACCGAAGCTAAACGAAAATCGAAATAAAAATGGAAAAGTAAATAAAATCAAACCTACTTAAAATTCAAAGTTATTCTGACAGGATCGTTAATTTAGCTAAACCAACAGCCAGTCTATGCCTATAAATGAACATTTTGTTGTTACTATGAGTTCTATAACTAATTAAATTGAGTTTGCAGGAAAACAGATCTCGGAATAGAAACCGCTTCACGTGCCTTTAAGCAAGTATCCAAACACACATAGATTTTGATTGTACCAAAGAACAAACTCAGATAAGGAAAATGACTTGCGAAATGTTCCTGCACGTTATTAAGGGCAGCTTTCATATATGATCGACAGCATTTTTCGTGAGCGAGGTTCAATGCCCCAAAAATACTGTAATCACTATGGCAACACACTTTTTGATTTACAGTATCTCCTCAAAATGTAAGGAGGAAAGGTACGTTGCCCATTCTTATATTTTAAATATAGGTGTACTATAGTTTATGAAGTGATTACACATGCTAAATTAGAGCACTTTTATTGATTTGTCATATTCCTCGAGCATAATTTGTCTTGTTCAATGTGTGAAACAGGCGAAACTGGCCTGCTCCTGCATGAAGTTAAAGCGCACATGCAGAGAATGGCATTAAAATGAATTGTGAATTAATTGTTCTCTTTAAAATCGTATTGTTCAGTTAAGTTATTACGGGTGAAATCAGCTGGGTTTTACTAAGCTGAGAGTATGGAAGCCTGGTAGTGGTCACTGTAATTTTAAAAAATATGAAGGAAGAAGGATAGGGCTAAAATTCAGTTAACATGGTGAAATTTATCTCCGTTTTTTAACTGTAGGCTATCGAAAAAATATTATGCACAGCGAATCCTGGGGACTGTAGCCTATAGACTATTTCAAAAAGAAAATTAATGCAATATTCACTGGACAAGGTTTTTAACTTTTTTCAGTCAAAATCATTCTATTTACTTACAGGCTGTAGGCCTAGATGAACATAAGTGTATTGTAATAGCGCATTTTCAGAACTCAAATGTCATCTATTGCAGTGCGCATTAGGTGTAAATGACAATTCGCGCATTAGGCTTGATATGGGTGTTAATGGATAGCCATTGTCCCGTAACAGAAGATTGACCGCACAGAAGATTACAGGAATTTTTGGCAGATATAGCCTAAGTCATAGCTTGATCCAGAACTATTGCGAATAGTCTATAGTATACATGTAACCTTACACGTACCATCGCACATCGCCTGAATGTTGATGGAGTGGGCTGAAGGCAATTAAATGCGGCATTCACCTTTGCTGAGAGACAGGTATGTGCTACACAATAATAATATTTCACATTGTCATCGTGATATTTTTAGTCATGCTTGTGCGCGTCCCTGTGTGGAACAGGCAAAATATGGGTTCGCTGTATGACACAACATGGGCAAAAGAAGCTCCTCGGTGCTATAGGCAAGGACAGTGTTCATATGAATTCTGTATTGCATCAGAGCCCTTTAGTTGGTTGCATTCATTTATCTGTACAGCTAGACGATGATGCATTTCATGTTTGAAATAGAGTATGAAAAATATCAATCAATGAACTAAAAATATAAAACATAAAATGATGAAAAAGACTAGGTCCCGCCGTATCGCACAGGCTGCACTGCAGCGCCTATTCACAGGCGCGAACCCACTACTGAGCGGCACGGGGGCTTTGACCTACTCCGTTTCCGACCTGGGCCGGTTCACCCCTCCTTAGACGACCTGGTAATCCAAGGCTCCCCCAGGAGCACCATATCGATACCGAACTTAGTGCGGACACCCGATCGACATAGAGCACGGCAATTCAGGGCTCCTGTACTCAAGCGATCCGCTAGCCTCAGCCTCCCAGTAGCTTGGATAACAGGCACGCGCCACCGCGCCCAGCGAAAGCAACAAAGCATTTTATAGCTTTTCTAGAAAGCAGTGTTGTGACGTCAAATAGGCATCAGTCTGTCTCTCTGTGCGCATAGTTCCCTCTAGTGGTAGGCTATAAATAGGCCTAGGAAACAAGGTCAGCAAGAAAACTGCAAACATTAGGTCAATCGTCAGCCGACAGCAACGTGAAGTAAAATAAAAAATAATAACGAGAGATTTTGAAAAAAGAAAGCAGAAACTAAAAAAAACCCTCTTAAATCTAACCGAAGCTAAACGAAAATCGAAATAAAAATGGAAAAGTAAATAAAATCAAACCTACTTAAAATTCAAAGTTATTCTGACAGGATCGTTAATTTAGCTAAACCAACAGCCAGTCTATGCCTATAAATGAACATTTTGTTGTTACTATGAGTTCTATAACTAATTAAATTGAGTTTGCAGGAAAGCAGATCTCGGAATAGAAACCGCTTCACGTGCCTTTAAGCAAGTATCCAAACACACATAGATTTTGATTGTACCAAAGAACAAACTCAGATAAGGAAAATGACTTGCGAAATGTTCCTGCACGTTATTAAGGGCAGCTTTCATATATGATCGACAGCATTTTTCGTGAGCGAGGTTCAATGCCCCAAAAATACTGTAATCACTATGGCAACACACTTTTTGATTTACAGTATCTCCTCAAAATGTAAGGAGGAAAGGTACGTTGCCCATTCTTATATTTTAAATATAGGTGTACTATAGTTTATGAAGTGATTACACATGCTAAATTAGAGCACTTTTATTGATTTGTCATATTCCTCGAGCATAATTTGTCTTGTTCAATGTGTGAAACAGGCGAAACTGACCTGCTCCTGCATTAAGTTAAAGCGCACATGCAGAGAATGGCATTAAAATGAATTGTGAATTAATTGTTCTCTTTAAAATCGTATTGTTCAGTTATGTTATTACGGGTGAAATCAGCTGGGTTTTACTAAGCTGAGAGTATGGGAGCCTGGTAGTAGTCACTGTAATTTTAAAAAATATGAAGGAAGAAGGATAGGGCTAAAATTCAGTTAACATGGTGAAATTTATCTCCGTTTTTTAACTGTAGGCTATCGAAAAAATCTTATGCACAGCGAATCCTGGGAACTGTAACCTATAGTCTATTTAAAAAAAAATGAATGCAATATTCACTGGACAAGGTTTTTAACTTTTTTCAGTCAAAATCATTCTATTTACTTACAGGCTGTAGGCCTAGATGAACATAAGTGTATTGTAATAGCGCATTTTCAGAACTCAAATGTCATCTATTGCAGTGCGCATTAGGTGTAAATGACAATTCGCGCATTAGGCTTGATATGGGTGTTAATGGATAGCCATTGTCCCGTAACAGAAGATTGACCGCACAGAAGATTACAGGGATTTTTGGCAGATATAGCCTAAGTCATAGCTTGATCCAGAACTATTGCGAATAGTCTATAGTATACATGTAACCGTACACGTACCATCGCACATCGCCTGAATGTTGATGGAGTGGGCTGAAGGCAATTAAATGCGGCATTCACCTTTGCTGAGAGACAGGCATGTGCTACACAATAATAATATTTCACATTGTCATCGTGATATTTTTAGTCATGCTTGTGCGCGTCCCTGTGTGGAACAGGCAAAATATGGGTTCGCTGTATGACACAACATGGGCAAAAGAAGCTCCTCGGTGCTATAGGCAAGGACAGTGTTCATATGAATTCTGTATTGCATCAGAGCCCTTTAGTTGGTTGCATTCATTTATCTGTACAGCTAGACGATGATGCATTTCATGTTTGAAATAGAATATGAAAAATATCAATCAATGAACTAAAAATATAAAACATAAAATGATGAAAAAGACTAGGTCCCGCCGTATCGCACAGGCTGCACTGCAGCGCCTATTCACAGGCGCGAACCCACTACTGAGCGGCACGGGGGCTTTGACCTGCTCCGTTTCCGACCTGGGCCGGTTCACCCCTCCTTAGACGACCTGGTAATCCAAGGCTCCCCCAGGAGCACCATATCGATACCGAACTTAGTGCGGACACCCGATCGACATAGAGCACGGCAATTCAGGGCTCCTGTACTCAAGCGATCCGCTAGCCTCAGCCTCCCAGTAGCTTGGATAACAGGCACGCGCCACCGCGCCCAGCGAAAGCAACGAAGCATTTTATAGCTTTTCTAGAAAGCAGTGTTGTGACGTCAAATAGGCATCAGTCTGTCTCTCTGTGCGCATAGTTCCCTCTAGTGGTAGGCTATAAATAGGCCTAGGAAACAAGGTCAGCAAGAAAACTGCAAACATTAGGTCAATCGTCAGCCGACAGCAACGTGAAGTAAAATAAAAAATAATAACGACAGATTTTGAAAAAAGAAAGCAGAAACTAAAAAAAACCCTCTTCAATCTAACCGAAGCTAAACGAAAATCGAAATAAAAATGGAAAAGTAAATAAAATCAAACCTACTTAAAATTCAAAGTTATTCTGACAGGATCGTTAATTTAGCTAAACCAACAGCCAGTCTATGCCTATAAATGAACATTTTGTTGTTACTATGAGTTCTATAACTAATTAAATTGAGTTTGCAGGAAAGCAGATCTCGGAATAGAAACCGCTTCACGTGCCTTTAAGCAAGTATCCAAACACACATAGATTTTGATTGTACCAAAGAACAAACTCAGATAAGGAAAATGACTTGCGAAATGTTCCTGCACGTTATTAAGGGCAGCTTTCATATATGATCGACAGCATTTTTCGTGAGCGAGGTTCAATGCCCCAAAAATACTGTAATCACTATGGCAACACACTTTTTGATTTACAGTATCTCCTCAAAATGTAAGGAGGAAAGGTACGTTGCCCATTCTTATATTTTAAATATAGGTGTACTATAGTTTATGAAGTGATTACACATGCTAAATTAGAGCACTTTTATTGATTTGTCATATTCCTCGAGCATAATTTGTCTTGTTCAATGTGTGAAACAGGCGAAACTGACCTGCTCCTGCATTAAGTTAAAGCGCACATGCAGAGAATGGCATTAAAATGAATTGTGAATTAATTGTTCTCTTTAAAATCGTATTGTTCAGTTATGTTATTACGGGTGAAATCAGCTGGGTTTTACTAAGCTGAGAGTATGGGAGCCTGGTAGTAGTCACTGTAATTTTAAAAAATATGAAGGAAGAAGGATAGGGCTAAAATTCAGTTAACATGGTGAAATTTATCTCCGTTTTTTAACTGTAGGCTATCGAAAAAATCTTATGCACAGCGAATCCTGGGAACTGTAACCTATAGTCTATTTTAAAAAAAAATGAATGCAATATTCACTGGACAAGGTTTTTAACTTTTTTCAGTCAAAATCATTCTATTTACTTACAGGCTGTAGGCCTAGATGAACATAAGTGTATTGTAATAGCGCATTTTCAGAACTCAAATGTCATCTATTGCAGTGCGCATTAGGTGTAAATGACAATTCGCGCATTAGGCTTGATATGGGTGTTAATGGATAGCCATTGTCCCGTAACAGAAGATTGACCGCACAGAAGATTACAGGGATTTTTGGCAGATATAGCCTAAGTCATAGCTTGATCCAGAACTATTGCGAATAGTCTATAGTATACATGTAACCGTACACGTACCATCGCACATCGCCTGAATGTTGATGGAGTGGGCTGAAGGCAATTAAATGCGGCATTCACCTTTGCTGAGAGACAGGCATGTGCTACACAATAATAATATTTCACATTGTCATCGTGATATTTTTAGTCATGCTTGTGCGCGTCCCTGTGTGGAACAGGCAAAATATGGGTTCGCTGTATGACACAACATGGGCAAAAGAAGCTCCTCGGTGCTATAGGCAAGGACAGTGTTCATATGAATTCTGTATTGCATCAGAGCCCTTTAGTTGGTTGCATTCATTTATCTGTACAGCTAGACGATGATGCATTTCATGTTTGAAATAGAATATGAAAAATATCAATCAATGAACTAAAAATATAAAACATAAAATGATGAAAAAGACTAGGTCCCGCCGTATCGCACAGGCTGCACTGCAGCGCCTATTCACAGGCGCGAACCCACTACTGAGCGGCACGGGGGCTTTGACCTGCTCCGTTTCCGACCTGGGCCGGTTCACCCCTCCTTAGACGACCTGGTAATCCAAGGCTCCCCCAGGAGCACCATATCGATACCGAACTTAGTGCGGACACCCGATCGACATAGAGCACGGCAATTCAGGGCTCCTGTACTCAAGCGATCCGCTAGTCTCAGCCTCCCAGTAGCTTGGATAACAGGCACGCGCCACCGCGCCCAGCGAAAGCAACACAGCATTTTATAGCTTTTCTAGAAAGCAGTGTTGTGACGTCAAATAGGCATCAGTCTGTCTCTCTGTGCGCATAGTTCCCTCTAGTGGTAGGCTATAAATAGGCCTAGGAAACAAGGTCAGCAAGAAAACTGCAAACATTAGGTCAATCGTCAGCCGACAGCAACGTGAAGTAAAATAAAAAATAATAACGAGAGATTTTGAAAAAAGAAAGCAGAAACTAAAAAAAACCCTCTTCAATCTAACCGAAGCTAAACGAAAATCGAAATAAAAATGGAAAAGTAAATAAAATCAAACCTACTTAAAATTCAAAGTTATTCTGACAGGATCGTTAATTTAGCTAAACCAACAGCCAGTCTATGCCTATAAATGAACATTTTGTTGTTACTATGAGTTCTATAACTAATTAAATTGAGTTTGCAGGAAAACAGATCTCGGAATAGAAACCGCTTCACGTGCCTTTAAGCAAGTATCCAAACACACATAGATTTTGATTGTACCAAAGAACAAACTCAGATAAGGAAAATGACTTGCGAAATGTTCCTGCACGTTATTAAGGGCAGCTTTCATATATGATCGACAGCATTTTTCGTGAGCGAGGTTCAATGCCCCAAAAATACTGTAATCACTATGGCAACACACTTTTTGATTTACAGTATCTCCTCAAAATGTAAGGAGGAAAGGTACGTTGCCCATTCTTATATTTTAAATATAGGTGTACTATAGTTTATGAAGTGATTACACATGCTAAATTAGAGCACTTTTATTGATTTGTCATATTCCTCGAGCATAATTTGTCTTGTTCAATGTGTGAAACAGGCGAAACTGACCTGCTCCTGCATTAAGTTAAAGCGCACATGCAGAGAATGGCATTAAAATGAATTGTGAATTAATTGTTCTCTTTAAAATCGTATTGTTCAGTTATGTTATTACGGGTGAAATCAGCTGGGTTTTACTAAGCTGAGAGTATGGGAGCCTGGTAGTAGTCACTGTAATTTTAAAAAATATGAAGGAAGAAGGATAGGGCTAAAATTCAGTTAACATGGTGAAATTTATCTCCGTTTTTTAACTGTAGGCTATCGAAAAAATCTTATGCACAGCGAATCCTGGGAACTGTAACCTATAGTCTATTTTAAAAAAAAATGAATGCAATATTCACTGGACAAGGTTTTTAACTTTTTTCAGTCAAAATCATTCTATTTACTTACAGGCTGTAGGCCTAGATGAACATAAGTGTATTGTAATAGCGCATTTTCAGAACTCAAATGTCATCTATTGCAGTGCGCATTAGGTGTAAATGACAATTCGCGCATTAGGCTTGATATGGGTGTTAATGGATAGCCATTGTCCCGTAACAGAAGATTGACCGCACAGAAGATTACAGGGATTTTTGGCAGATATAGCCTAAGTCATAGCTTGATCCAGAACTATTGCGAATAGTCTATAGTATACATGTAACCGTACACGTACCATCGCACATCGCCTGAATGTTGATGGAGTGGGCTGAAGGCAATTAAATGCGGCATTCACCTTTGCTGAGAGACAGGCATGTGCTACACAATAATAATATTTCACATTGTCATCGTGATATTTTTAGTCATGCTTGTGCGCGTCCCTGTGTGGAACAGGCAAAATATGGGTTCGCTGTATGACACAACATGGGCAAAAGAAGCTCCTCGGTGCTATAGGCAAGGACAGTGTTCATATGAATTCTGTATTGCATCAGAGCCCTTTAGTTGGTTGCATTCATTTATCTGTACAGCTAGACGATGATGCATTTCATGTTTGAAATAGAATATGAAAAATATCAATCAATGAACTAAAAATATAAAACATAAAATGATGAAAAAGACTAGGTCCCGCCGTATCGCACAGGCTGCACTGCAGCGCCTATTCACAGGCGCGAACCCACTACTGAGCGGCACGGGGGCTTTGACCTGCTCCGTTTCCGACCTGGGCCGGTTCACCCCTCCTTAGACGACCTGGTAATCCAAGGCTCCCCCAGGAGCACCATATCGATACCGAACTTAGTGCGGACACCCGATCGACATAGAGCACGGCAATTCAGGGCTCCTGTACTCAAGCGATCCGCTAGCCTCAGCCTCCCAGTAGCTTGGATAACAGGCACGCGCCACCGCGCCCAGCGAAAGCAACACAGCATTTTATAGCTTTTCTAGAAAGCAGTGTTGTGACGTCAAATAGGCATCAGTCTGTCTCTCTGTGCGCATAGTTCCCTCTAGTGGTAGGCTATAAATAGGCCTAGGAAACAAGGTCAGCAAGAAAACTGCAAACATTAGGTCAATCGTCAGCCGACAGCAACGTGAAGTAAAATAAAAAATAATAACGAGAGATTTTGAAAAAAGAAAGCAGAAACTAAAAAAAACCCTCTTCAATCTAACCGAAGCTAAACGAAAATCGAAATAAAAATGGAAAAGTAAATAAAATCAAACCTACTTAAAATTCAAAGTTATTCTGACAGGATCGTTAATTTAGCTAAACCAACAGCCAGTCTATGCCTATAAATGAACATTTTGTTGTTACTATGAGTTCTATAACTAATTAAATTGAGTTTGCAGGAAAACAGATCTCGGAATAGAAACCGCTTCACGTGCCTTTAAGCAAGTATCCAAACGCACATAGATTTTGATTGTACCAAAGAACAAACTCAGATAAGGAAAATGACTTGCGAAATGTTCCTGCACGTTATTAAGGGCAGCTTTCATATATGATCGACAGCATTTTTCGTGAGCGAGGTTCAATGCCCCAAAAATACTGTAATCACTATGGCAACACACTTTTTGATTTACAGTATCTCCTCAAAATGTAAGGAGGAAAGATACGTTGCCCATTCTTATATTTTAAATATAGGTGTACTATAGTTTATGAAGTGATTACACATGCTAAATTAGAGCACTTTTATTTATTTGTCATATTCCTCGAGCATAATTTGTCTTGTTCAATGTGTGAAACAGGCGAAACTGGCCTGCTCCTGCATGAAGTTAAAGCGCACATGCAGAGAATGGCATTAAAATGAATTGTGAATTAATTGTTCTCTTTAAAATCGTATTGTTCAGTTATGTTATTACGGGTGAAATCAGCTGGGTTTTACTAAGCTGAGAGTATGGGAGCCTGGTAGTAGTCACTGTAATTTTAAAAAATATGAAGGAAGAAGGATAGGGCTAAAATTCAGTTAACATGGTGAAATTTATCTCCGTTTTTTAACTGTAGGCTATCGAAAAAATCTTATGCACAGCGAATCCTGGGAACTGTAACCTATAGTCTATTTTAAAAAAAAATGAATGCAATATTCACTGGACAAGGTTTTTAACTTTTTTCAGTCAAAATCATTCTATTTACTTACAGGCTGTAGGCCTAGATGAACATAAGTGTATTGTAATAGCGCATTTTCAGAACTCAAATGTCATCTATTGCAGTGCGCATTAGGTGTAAATGACAATTCGCGCATTAGGCTTGATATGGGTGTTAATGGATAGCCATTGTCCCGTAACAGAAGATTGACCGCACAGAAGATTACAGGGATTTTTGGCAGATATAGCCTAAGTCATAGCTTGATCCAGAACTATTGCGAATAGTCTATAGTATACATGTAACCGTACACGTGCCATCGCACATCGCCTGAATGTTGATGGAGTGGGCTGAAGGCAATTAAATGCGGCATTCACCTTTGCTGAGAGACAGGCATGTGCTACACAATAATAATATTTCACATTGTCATCGTGATATTTTTAGTCATGCTTGTGCGCGTCCCTGTGTGGAACAGGCAAAATATGGGTTCGCTGTATGACACAACATGGGCAAAAGAAGCTCCTCGGTGCTATAGGCAAGGACAGTGTTCATATGAATTCTGTATTGCATCAGAGCCCTTTAGTTGGTTGCATTCATTTATCTGTACAGCTAGACGATGATGCATTTCTTGTTTGAAATAGAATATGAAAAATATCAATCAATGAACTAAAAATATAAAACATAAAATGATGAAAAAGACTAGGTCCCGCCGTATCGCACAGGCTGCACTGCAGCGCCTATTCACAGGCGCGAACCCACTACTGAGCGGCACGGGGGCTTTGACCTGCTCCGTTTCCGACCTGGGCCGGTTCACCCCTCCTTAGACGACCTGGTAATCCAAGGCTCCCCCAGGAGCACCATATCGATACCGAACTTAGTGCGGACACCCGATCGACATAGAGCACGGCAATTCAGGGCTCCTGTACTCAAGCGATCCGCTAGCCTCAGCCTCCCAGTAGCTTGGATAACAGGCACGCGCCACCGCGCCCAGCGAAAGCAACAAAGCATTTTATAGCTTTTCTAGAAAGCAGTGTTGTGACGTCAAATAGGCATCAGTCTGTCTCTCTGTGCGCATAGTTCCCTCTAGTGGTAGGCTATAAATAGGCCTAGGAAACAAGGTCAGCAAGAAAACTGCAAACATTAGGTCAATCGTCAGCCGACAGCAACGTGAAGTAAAATAAAAAATAATAACGAGAGATTTTGAAAAAAGAAAGCAGAAACTAAAAAAAACCCTCTTCAATCTAACCGAAGCTAAACGAAAATCGAAATAAAAATGGAAAAGTAAATAAAATCAAACCTACTTAAAATTCAAAGTTATTCTGACAGGATCGTTAATTTAGCTAAACCAACAGCCAGTCTATGCCTATAAATGAACATTTTGTTGTTACTATGAGTTCTATAACTAATTAAATTGAGTTTGCAGGAAAACAGATCTCGGAATAGAAACCGCTTCACGTGCCTTTAAGCAAGTATCCAAACACACATAGATTTTGATTGTACCAAAGAACAAACTCAGATAAGGAAAATGACTTGCGAAATGTTCCTGCACGTTATTAAGGGCAGCTTTCATATATGATCGACAGCATTTTTCGTGAGCGAGGTTCAATGCCCCAAAAATACTGTAATCACTATGGCAACACACTTTTTGATTTACAGTATCTCCTCAAAATGTAAGGAGGAAAGGTACGTTGCCCATTCTTATATTTTAAATATAGGTGTACTATAGTTTATGAAGTGATTACACATGCTAAATTAGAGCACTTTTATTGATTTGTCATATTCCTCGAGCATAATTTGTCTTGTTCAATGTGTGAAACAGGCGAAACTGACCTGCTCCTGCATTAAGTTAAAGCGCACATGCAGAGAATGGCATTAAAATGAATTGTGAATTAATTGTTCTCTTTAAAATCGTATTGTTCAGTTATGTTATTACGGGTGAAATCAGCTGGGTTTTACTAAGCTGAGAGTATGGGAGCCTGGTAGTAGTCACTGTAATTTTAAAAATATGAAGGAAGAAGGATAGGGCTAAAATTCAGTTAACATGGTGAAATTTATCTCCGTTTTTTAACTGTAGGCTATCGAAAAAATCTTATGCACAGCGAATCCTGGGAACTGTAACCTATAGTCTATTTTAAAAAAAAATGAATGCAATATTCACTGGACAAGGTTTTTAACTTTTTTCAGTCAAAATCATTCTATTTACTTACAGGCTGTAGGCCTAGATGAACATAAGTGTATTGTAATAGCGCATTTTCAGAACTCAAATGTCATCTATTGCAGTGCGCATTAGGTGTAAATGACAATTCGCGCATTAGGCTTGATATGGGTGTTAATGGATAGCCATTGTCCCGTAACAGAAGATTGACCGCACAGAAGATTACAGGGATTTTTGGCAGATATAGCCTAAGTCATAGCTTGATCCAGAACTATTGCGAATAGTCTATAGTATACATGTAACCGTACACGTACCATCGCACATCGCCTGAATGTTGATGGAGTGGGCTGAAGGCAATTAAATGCGGCATTCACCTTTGCTGAGAGACAGGCATGTGCTACACAATAATAATATTTCACATTGTCATCGTGATATTTTTAGTCATGCTTGTGCGCGTCCCTGTGTGGAACAGGCAAAATATGGGTTCGCTGTATGACACAACATGGGCAAAAGAAGCTCCTCGGTGCTATAGGCAAGGACAGTGTTCATATGAATTCTGTATTGCATCAGAGCCCTTTAGTTGGTTGTATTCATTTATCTGTACAGCTAGACGATGATGCATTTCATGTTTGAAATAGAATATGAAAAATATCAATCAATGAACTAAAAATATAAAACATAAAATGATGAAAAAGACTAGGTCCCGCCGTATCGCACAGGCTGCACTGCAGCGCCTATTCACAGGCGCGAACCCACTACTGAGCGGCACGGGGGCTTTGACCTGCTCCGTTTCCGACCTGGGCCGGTTCACCCCTCCTTAGACGACCTGGTAATCCAAGGCTCCCCCAGGAGCACCATATCGATACCGAACTTAGTGCGGACACCCGATCGACATAGAGCACGGCAATTCAGGGCTCCTGTACTCAAGCGATCCGCTAGCCTCAGCCTCCCAGTAGCTTGGATAACAGGCACGCGCCACCGCGCCCAGCGAAAGCAACACAGCATTTTATAGCTTTTCTAGAAAGCAGTGTTGTGACGTCAAATAGGCATCAGTCTGTCTCTCTGTGCGCATAGTTCCCTCTAGTGGTAGGCTATAAATAGGCCTAGGAAACAAGGTCAGCAAGAAAACTGCAAACATTAGGTCAATCGTCAGCCGACAGCAACGTGAAGTAAAATAAAAAATAATAACGAGAGATTTTGAAAAAAGAAAGCAGAAACTAAAAAAAACCCTCTTCAATCTAACCGAAGCTAAACGAAAATCGAAATAAAAATGGAAAAGTAAATAAAATCAAACCTACTTAAAATTCAAAGTTATTCTGACAGGATCGTTAATTTAGCTAAACCAACAGCCAGTCTATGCCTATAAATGGACATTTTGTTGTTACTATGAGTTCTATAACTAATTAAATTGAGTTTGCAGGAAAACAGATCTCGGAATAGAAACCGCTTCACGTGCCTTTAAGCAAGTATCCAAACACACATAGATTTTGATTGTACCAAAGAACAAACTCAGATAAGGAAAATGACTTGCGAAATGTTCCTGCACGTTATTAAGGGCAGCTTTCATATATGATCGACAGCATTTTTCGTGAGCGAGGTTCAATGCCCCAAAATACTGTAATAACTATGGCAACACGCTTTTTGATTTACAGTATCTCCTCAAAATGTAAGGAGGAAAGGTACGTTGCCCATTCTTATATTTTAAATATAGGTGTACTATAGTTTATGAAGTGATTACACATGCTAAATTAGAGCACTTTTATTTATTTGTCATTTTCCTCGAGCATAATTTGTCTTGTTCAATGTGTGAAACAGGCGAAACTGACCTGCTCCTGCATGAAGTTAAAGCGCACATGCAGAGAATGGCATTAAAATGAATTGTGAATTAATTGTTCTCTTTAAAATCGTATTGTTCAGTTATGTTATTACGGGTGAAATCAGCTGGGTTTTACTAAGCTGAGAGTATGGGAGCCTGGTAGTGGTCACTGTAATTTTAAAAAATATGAAGGAAGAAGGATAGGGCTAAAATTCAGTTAACATGGTGAAATCTATCTCCGTTTTTTTAACTTTAGGCCATCGAAAAAATCTTGTGCACAGCGAATCCTGGGAACTGTAATCTATAGTCTATTTAAAAAAAAAAATGAATGCAATATTCACTGGACAAGGTTTTTAACTTTTTTCAGTCAAAATCATTCTATTTACTTACAGGCTGTAGGCCTAGATGAACATAAGTGTATTGTAATAGCGCATTTTCAGAACTCAAATGTCATCTATTGCAGTGCGTATTAGGTGTAAATGACAATTCGTGCATTAGGCTTTATATAGGCGTTAATGGATAGCCATTGTCCCGTAACAGAAGATTGACCGCACAGAAGATTACAGGAATTTTTGGCAGATATAGCCTAAGTCATAGCTTGATCCAGAACTATTGCGAATAGTCTATAGTATACATGTAACCGTACACGTACCATCGCACATCGCCTGAATGTTGATGGAGTGGGCTGAAGGCAATTAAATGCGGCATTCACCTTTGCTGAGAGACAGGCATGTGCTACACAATAATAATATTTCACATTGTCATCGTGATATTTTTAGTCATGCTTGTGCGCGTCCCTGTGTGGAACAGGCAAAATATGGGTTCGCTGTATGACACAACATGGGCAAAAGAAGCTCCTCGGTGCTATAGGCAAGGACAGTGTTCATATGAATTCTGTATTGCATCAGAGCCCTTTAGTTGGTTGCATTCATTTATCTGTACAGCTAGACGATGATGCATTTCTTGTTTGAAATAGAATATGAAAAATATCAATCAATGAACTAAAAATATAAAACATAAAATGATGAAAAAGACTAGGTCCCGCCGTATCGCACAGGCTGCACTGCAGCGCCTATTCACAGGCGCGAACCCACTACTGAGCGGCACGGGGGCTTTGACCTGCTCCGTTTCCGACCTGGGCCGGTTCACCCCTCCTTAGACGACCTGGTAATCCAAGGCTCCCCCAAGAGCACCATATCGATACCGAACTTAATGCGGACACCCGATCGACATAGAGCACGGCAATTCAGGGCTCCTGTACTCAAGCGATCCGCTAGCCTCAGCCTCCCAGGAGCTTGGATAACAGGCACGCGCCACCGCGCCCAGCGAAAGCAGCAAAGCATTTTATAGCTTTTCTAGAAAGCAGTGTTGTGACGTCAAATAGGCATCAGTCTGTCTCTCTGTGCGCATAGTTCCCTCTAGTGGTAGGCTATAAATAGGCCTAGGAAACAAGGTCAGCAAGAAAACTGCAAACATTAGGTCAATCGTCAGCCGACAGCAACGTGAAGTAAAATAAAAAATAATAACGAGAGATTTTGAAAAAAGAAAGCAGAAACCAAAAAACCCCCTCATCAATCTAACCGAAGCTAAACGAAAATCGAAATAAAAATGGAAAAGTAAATAAAATCAAACCTACTTAAAATTCAAAGTTATTCTGACAGGATCGTTAATTTAGCTAAACCAACAGCCAGTCTATGCCTATAAATGAACATTTTGTTGTTACTATGAGTTCTATAACTAATTAAATTGAGTTTGCAGGAAAACAGATCTCGGAATAGAAACCGCTTCACGTGCCTTTAAGCAAGTATCCAAACACACATAGATTTTGATTGTACCAAAGAACAAACTCAGATAAGGAAAATGACTTGCGAAATGTTCCTGCACGTTATTAAGGGCAGCTTTCATATATGATCGACAGCATTTTTCGTGAGCGAGGTTCAATGCCCCAAAATACTGTAATCACTATGGCAACACGCTTTTTGATTTACAGTATCTCCTCAAAATGTAAGGAGGAAAGTTACGTTGCCCATTCTTATATTTTAAATATAGGTGTACTATAGTTTATGAAGTGATTACACATGCTAAATTAGAGCACTTTTATTTATTTGTCATATTCCTCGAGCATAATTTGTCTTGTTCAATGTGTGAAACAGGCGAAACTGACCTGCTCCTGCATGAAGTTAAAGCGCACAGGCAGAGAATGGCATTAAAATGAATTGTGAATTAATTGTTCTCTTTAAAATCGTATTGTTCAGTTATGTTATTACGGGTGAAATCAGCTGGGTTTTACTAAGCTGAGAGTATGGAAGCCTGGTAGTGGTCACTGTAATTATACAAAATATGAAGGAAGAAGGAAAGGGCTAAAATTCAGTTAACATGGTGAAATTTATCTCCGTTTTTTAACTGTAGGCTATCGAAAAAATCTTATACACAGCGAATCCTGGGCACTGTAGCCTATAGTCTATTTCAAAAAAAAAATGAGTGCAATATTCACTGGACAAGGTTTTTACCTTTTTTCAGTCAAAATCATTCTATTTACTTACAGGCTGTAGGCCTAGATGAACATAAGTGTATTGTAATAGCGCATTTTCAGAACTCAAATGTCATCTATTGCAGTGCGCATTAGGTGTAAATGACAATTCGCGCATTAGGCTTGATATGGGTGTTAATGGATAGCCATTGTCCCGTAACAGAAGATTGACCGCACAGAAGATTACAGGAATTTTTGGCAGATATAGCCTAAGTCATAGCTTGATCCAGAACTATTGCGAATATTCTATAGTATACATGTAACCTTACACGTACCATCGCACATCGCCTGAATGTTGATGGAGTGGGCTGAAGGCAATTAAATGCGGCATTCACCTTTGCTGAGAGACAGGTATGTGCTACACAATAATAATATTTCACATTGTCATCGTGATATTTTTAGTCATGCTTGTGCGCGTCCCTGTGTGGAACAGGCAAAATATGGGTTCGCTGTATGACACAACATGGGCAAAAGAAGCTCCTCGGTGCTATAGGCAAGGACAGTGTTCATATGAATTCTGTATTGCATCAGAGCCCTTTAGTTGGTTGCATTCATTTATCTGTACAGCTAGACGATGATGCATTTCATATTTGAAATAGAGTATGAAAAATATCAATCAATGAACTAAAAATATAAAACATAAAATGATGAAAAAGACTAGGTCCCGCCGTATCGCACAGGCTGCACTGCAGCGCCTATTCACAGGCGCGAACCCACTACTGAGCGGCACGGGGGCTTTGACCTGCTCCGTTTCCGACCTGGGCCGGTTCACCCCTCCTTAGACGACCTGGTAATCCAAGGCTCCCCCAGGAGCACCATATCGATACCGAACTTAGTGCGGACACCCGATCGACATAGAGCACGGCAATTCAGGGCTCCTGTACTCAAGCGATCCGCTAGCCTCAGCCTCCCAGTAGCTTGGATAACAGGCACGCGCCACCGCGCCCAGCGAAAGCAGCGAAGCATTTTATAGCTTTTCTAGAAAGCAGTGTTGTGACGTCAAATAGGCATCAGTCTGTCTCTCTGTGCGCATAGTTCCCTCTAGTGGTAGGCTATAAATAGGCCTAGGAAACAAGGTCAGCAAGAAAACTGCAAACATTAGGTCAATCGTCAGCCGACAGCAACGTGAAGTAAAATAAAAGATAATAACGAGAGATTTTGAAAAAAGAAAGCAGAAACTAAAAAAAACCCTCTTCAATCTAACCGAAGCTAAACGAAAATCGAAATAAAAATGGAAAAGTAAATAAAATCAAACCTACTTAAAATTCAAAGTTATTCTGACAGGATCGTTAATTTAGCTAAACCAACAGCCAGTCTATGCCTATAAATGAACATTTTGTTGTTACTATGAGTTCTATAACTAATTAAATTGAGTTTGCAGGAAAACAGATCTCGGAATAGAAACCGCTTCACGTGCCTTTAAGCAAGTATCCAAACACACATAGATTTTGATTGTACCAAAGAACAAACTCAGATAAGGAAAATGACTTGCGAAATGTTCCTGCACGTTATTAAGGGCAGCTTTCATATATGATCGACAGCATTTTTCGTGAGCGAGGTTCAATGCCCCAAAAATACTGTAATCACTATGGCAACACACTTTTTGATTTACAGTATCTCCTCAAAATGTAAGGAGGAAAGGTACGTTGCCCATTCTTATATTTTAAATATAGGTGTACTATAGTTTATGAAGTGATTACACATGCTAAATTAGAGCACTTTTATTTATTTGTCATATTCCTCGAGCATAATTTGTCTTGTTCAATGTGTGAAACAGGCGAAACTGACCTGCTCCTGCATGAAGTTAAAGCGCACAGGCAGAGAATGGCATTAAAATGAATTGTGAATTAATTGTTCTCTTTAAAATCGTATTGTTCAGTTATGTTATTACGGTTGAAATCAGCTGGGTTTTACTAAGCTGAGAGTATGGAAGCCTGGTAGTGGTCACTGTAATTATACAAAATATGAAGGAAGAAGGAAAGGGCTAAAATTCAGTTAACATGGTGAAATTTATCTCCGTTTTTTAACTGTAGGCTATCGAAAAAATCTTATACACAGCGAATCCTGGGCACTGTAGCCTATAGTCTATTTCAAAAAAAAAATGAGTGCAATATTCACTGGACAAGGTTTTTACCTTTTTTCAGTCAAAATCATTCTATTTACTTACAGGCTGTAGGCCTAGATGAACATAAGTGTATTGTAATAGCGCATTTTCAGAACTCAAATGTCATCTATTGCAGTGCGCATTAGGTGTAAATGACAATTCGCGCATTAGGCTTGATATGGGTGTTAATGGATAGCCATTGTCCCGTAACAGAAGATTGACCGCACAGAAGATTACAGGAATTTTTGGCAGATATAGCCTAAGTCATAGCTTGATCCAGAACTATTGCGAATATTCTATAGTATACATGTAACCTTACACGTACCATCGCACATCGCCTGAATGTTGATGGAGTGGGCTGAAGGCAATTAAATGCGGCATTCACCTTTGCTGAGAGACAGGTATGTGCTACACAATAATAATATTTCACATTGTCATCGTGATATTTTTAGTCATGCTTGTGCGCGTCCCTGTGTGGAACAGGCAAAATATGGGTTCGCTGTATGACACAACATGGGCAAAAGAAGCTCCTCGGTGCTATAGGCAAGGACAGTGTTCATATGAATTCTGTATTGCATCAGAGCCCTTTAGTTGGTTGCATTCATTTATCTGTACAGCTAGACGATGATGCATTTCATGTTTGAAATAGAGTATGAAAAATATCAATCAATGAACTAAAAATATAAAACATAAAATGATGAAAAAGACTAGGTCCCGCCGTATCGCACAGGCTGCACTGCAGCGCCTATTCACAGGCGCGAACCCACTACTGAGCGGCACGGGGGCTTTGACCTGCTCCGTTTCCGACCTGGGCCGGTTCACCCCTCCTTAGACGACCTGGTAATCCAAGGCTCCCCCAGGAGCACCATATCGATACCGAACTTAGTGCGGACACCCGATCGACATAGAGCACGGCAATTCAGGGCTCCTGTACTCAAGCGATCCGCTAGCCTCAGCCTCCCAGTAGCTTGGATAACAGGCACGCGCCACCGCGCCCAGCGAAAGCAGCGAAGCATTTTATAGCTTTTCTAGAAAGCAGTGTTGTGACGTCAAATAGGCATCAGTCTGTCTCTCTGTGCGCATAGTTCCCTCTAGTGGTAGGCTATAAATAGGCCTAGGAAACAAGGTCAGCAAGAAAACTGCAAACATTAGGTCAATCGTCAGCCGACAGCAACGTGAAGTAAAATAAAAGATAATAACGAGAGATTTTGAAAAAAGAAAGCAGAAACTAAAAAAAACCCTCTTCAATCTAACCGAAGCTAAACGAAAATCGAAATAAAAATGGAAAAGTAAATAAAATCAAACCTACTTAAAATTCAAAGTTATTCTGACAGGATCGTTAATTTAGCTAAACCAACAGCCAGTCTATGCCTATAAATGAACATTTTGTTGTTACTATGAGTTCTATAACTAATTAAATTGAGTTTGCAGGAAAACAGATCTCGGAATAGAAACCGCTTCACGTGCCTTTAAGCAAGTATCCAAACACACATAGATTTTGATTGTACCAAAGAACAAACTCAGATAAGGAAAATGACTTGCGAAATGTTCCTGCACGTTATTAAGGGCAGCTTTCATATATGATCGACAGCATTTTTCGTGAGCGAGGTTCAATGCCCCAAAATACTGTAATAACTATGGCAACACGCTTTTTGATTTACAGTATCTCCTCAAAATGTAAGGAGGAAAGGTACGTTGCCCATTCTTATATTTTAAATATAGGTGTACTATAGTTTATGAAGTGATTACACATGCTAAATTAGAGCACTTTTATTTATTTGTCATATTCCTCGAGCATAATTTGTCTTGTTCAATGTGTGAAACAGGCGAAACTGACCTGCTCCTACATGAAGTTAAAGCGCACATGCAGAGAATGGCATTAAAATGAATTGTGAATTAATTGTTCTCTTTAAAATCGTATTGTTCAGTTATGTTATTACGGGTGAAATCAGCTGGGTTTTACTAAGCTGAGAGTATGGGAGCCTGGTAGTGGTCACTGTAATTTTAAAAAATATGAAGGAAGAAGGATAGGGCTAAAATTCAGTTAACATGGTGAAATTTATCTCCGTTTTTTAACTGTAGGCCATCGAAAAAATCTTGTGCACAGCGAATCCTGGGAACTGTAACCTATAGTCTATTTCAAAAAAAAAAATGAATGCAATATTCACTGGACAAGGTTTTTAACTTTTTTCAGTCAAAATCATTCTATTTACTTACAGGCTGTAGGCCTAGATGAACATAAGTGTATTGTATTAGCGCATTTTCAGAATTCAAATGTCATCTATTGCAGTGCGCATTAGGTGTAAATGACAATTCGCGCATTAGGCTTGATATGGGTGTTAATGGATAGCCATTGTCCCGTAACAGAAGATTGACCGCACAGAAGATTACAGGAATTTTTGGCAGATATAGCCTAAGTCATAGCTTGATCCAGAACTATTGCGAATATTCTATAGTATACATGTAACCTTACACGTACCATCGCACATCGCCTGAATGTTGATGGAGTGGGCTGAAGGCAATTAAATGCGGCATTCACCTTTGCTGAGAGACAGGTATGTGCTACACAATAATAATATTTCACATTGTCATCGTGATATTTTTAGTCATGCTTGTGCGCGTCCCTGTGTGGAACAGGCAAAATATGGGTTCGCTGTATGACACAACATGGGCAAAAGAAGCTCCTCGGTGCTATAGGCAAGGACAGTGTTCATATGAATTCTGTATTGCATCAGAGCCCTTTAGTTGGTTGCATTCATTTATCTGTACAGCTAGACGATGATGCATTTCATGTTTGAAATAGAGTATGAAAAATATCAATCAATGAACTAAAAATATAAAACATAAAATGATGAAAAAGACTAGGTCCCGCCGTATCGCACAGGCTGCACTGCAGCGCCTATTCACAGGCGCGAACCCACTACTGAGCGGCACGGGGGCTTTGACCTGCTCCGTTTCCGACCTGGGCCGGTTCACCCCTCCTTAGACGACCTGGTAATCCAAGGCTCCCCCAGGAGCACCATATCGATACCGAACTTAGTGCGGACACCCGATCGACATAGAGCACGGCAATTCAGGGCTCCTGTACTCAAGCGATCCGCTAGCCTCAGCCTCCCAGTAGCTTGGATAACAGGCACGCGCCACCGCGCCCAGCGAAAGCAGCAAAGCATTTTATAGCTTTTCTAGAAAGCAGTGTTGTGACGTCAAATAGGCATCAGTCTGTCTCTCTGTGCGCATAGTTCCCTCTAGTGGTAGGCTATAAATAGGCCTAGGAAACAAGGTCAGCAAGAAAACTGCAAACATTAGGTCAATCGTCAGCCGACAGCAACGTGAAGTAAAATAAAAAATAATAACGAGAGATTTTGAAAAAAGAAAGCAGAAACTAAAAAAAACCCTCTTCAATCTAACCGAAGCTAAACGAAAATCGAAATAAAAATGGAAAAGTAAATAAAATCAAACCTACTTAAAATTCAAAGTTATTCTGACATGATCGTTAATTTAGCTAAACCAACAGCCAGTCTATGCCTATAAATGAACATTTTGTTGTTACTATGAGTTCTATAACTAATTAAATTGAGTTTGCAGGAAAACAGATCTCGGAATAGAAACCGCTTCACGTGCCTTTAAGCAAGTATCCAAACACACATAGATTGTGATTGTACCAAAGAACAAACTCAGATAAGGAAAATGACTTGCGAAATGTTCCTGCACGTTATTAAGGGCAGCTTTCATATATGATCGACAGCATTTTTCGTGAGCGAGGTTCAATGCCCCAAAATACTGTAATAACTATGGCAACACGCTTTTTGATTTACAGTATCTCCTCAAAATGTAAGGAGGAAAGGTACGTTGCCCATTCTTATATTTTAAATATAGGTGTACTATAGTTTATGAAGTGATTACACATGCTAAATTAGAGCACTTTTATTTATTTGTCATATTCCTCGAGCATAATTTGTCTTGTTCAATGTGTGAAACAGGCGAAACTGACCTGCTCCTGCATGAAGTTAAAGCGCACATGCAGAGAATGGCATTAAAATGAATTGTGAATTAATTGTTCTCTTTAAAATCGTATTGTTCAGTTATGTTATTACGGGTGAAATCAGCTGGGTTTTACTAAGCTGAGAGTATGGGAGCCTGGTAGTGGTCACTGTAATTTTAAAAAATATGAAGGAAGAAGGATAGGGCTAAAATTAAGTTAACATGGTGAAATTTATCTCCGTTTTTTAACTGTAGGCCATCGAAAAAATCTTGTGCACAGCGAATCCTGGGAACTGTAACCTATAGTCTATTTCAAAAAAAAAAAATGAATGCAATATTCACTGGACAAGGTTTTTAACTTTTTTCAGTCAAAATCATTCTATTTACTTACAGGCTGTAGGCCTAGATGAACATAAGTGTATTGTCATAGCGCATTTTCAGAACTCAAATGTCATCTATTGCAGTGCGCATTAGGTGTAAATGACAATTCGCGCATTAGGCTTGATATGGGTGTTAATGGATAGCCATTGTCCCGTAACAGAAGATTGACCGCACAGAAGATTACAGGAATTTTTGGCAGATATAGCCTAAGTCATAGCTTGATCCAGAACTATTGCGAATATTCTATAGTATACATGTAACCTTACACGTACCATCGCACATCGCCTGAATGTTGATGGAGTGGGCTGAAGGCAATTAAATGCGGCATTCACCTTTGCTGAGAGACAGGTATGTGCTACACAATAATAATATTTCACATTGTCATCGTGATATTTTTAGTCATGCTTGTGCGCGTCCCTGTGTGGAACAGGCAAAATATGGGTTCGCTGTATGACACAACATGGGCAAAAGAAGCTCCTCGGTGCTATAGGCAAGGACAGTGTTCATATGAATTCTGTATTGCATCAGAGCCCTTTAGTTGGTTGCATTCATTTATCTGTACAGCTAGACGATGATGCATTTCATGTTTGAAATAGAGTATGAAAAATATCAATCAATGAACTAAAAATATAAAACATAAAATGATGAAAAAGACTAGGTCCCGCCGTATCGCACAGGCTGCACTGCAGCGCCTATTCACAGGCGCGAACCCACTACTGAGCGGCACGGGGGCTTTGACCTGCTCCGTTTCCGACCTGGGCCGGTTCACCCCTCCTTAGACGACCTGGTAATCCAAGGCTCCCCCAGGAGCACCATATCGATACCGAACTTAGTGCGGACACCCGATCGACATAGAGCACGGCAATTCAGGGCTCCTGTACTCAAGCGATCCGCTAGCCTCAGCCTCCCAGTAGCTTGGATAACAGGCACGCGCCACCGCGCCCAGCGAAAGCAGCAAAGCATTTTATAGCTTTTCTAGAAAGCAGTGTTGTGACGTCAAATAGGCATCAGTCTGTCTCTCTGTGCGCATAGTTCCCTCTAGTGGTAGGCTATAAATAGGCCTAGGAAACAAGGTCAGCAAGAAAACTGCAAACATTAGGTCAATCGTCAGCCGACAGCAACGTGAAGTAAAATAAAAAATAATAACGAGAGATTTTGAAAAAAGAAAGCAGAAACTAAAAAAAACCCTCTTCAATCTAACCGAAGCTAAACAAAAATCGAAATAAAAATGGAAAAGTAAATAAAATCAAACCTACTTAAAATTCAAAGTTATTCTGACAGGATCGTTAATTTAGCTAAACCAACAGCCAGTCTATGCCTATAAATGAACATTTTGTTGTTACTATGAGTTCTATAACTAATTAAATTGAGTTTGCAGGAAAACAGATCTCGGAATAGAAACCGCTTCACGTGCCTTTAAGCAAGTATCCAAACACACATAGATTGTGATTGTACCAAAGAACAAACTCAGATAAGGAAAATGACTTGCGAAATGTTCCTGCACGTTATTAAGGGCAGCTTTCATATATGATCGACAGCATTTTTCGTGAGCGAGGTTCAATGCCCCAAAATACTGTAATCACTATGGCAACACGCTTTTTGATTTACAGTATCTCCTCAAAATGTAAGGAGGAAAGGTACGTTGCCCATTCTTATATTTTAAATATAGGTGTACTATAGTTTATGAAGTGATTACACATGCTAAATTAGAGCACTTTTATTTATTTGTCATATTCCTCGAGCATAATTTGTCTTGTTCAATGTGTGAAACAGGCGAAACTGACCTGCTCCTGCATGAAGTTAAAGCGCACATGCAGAGAATGGCATTAAAATGAATTGTGAATTAATTGTTCTCTTTAAAATCGTATTGTTCAGTTATGTTATTACGGGTGAAATCAGCTGGGTTTTACTAAGCTGAGAGTATGGGAGCCTGGTAGTGGTCACTGTGATTTTAAAAAATATGAAGGAAGAAGGATAGGGCTAAAATTCAGTTAACATGGTGAAATCTATCTCCGTTTTTTAACTGTAGGCCATCGAAAAAATCTTGTGCACAGCGAATCCTGGGAACTGTAACCTATAGTCTATTTCAAAAAAAAAAAATGAATGCAATATTCACTGGACAAGGTTTTTAACTTTTTTCAGTCAAAATCATTCTATTTACTTACAGGCTGTAGGCCTAGATGAACATAAGTGTATTGTAATAGCGCATTTTCAGAACTCAAATGTCATCTATTGCAGTGCGCATTAGGTGTAAATGACAATTCGTGCATTAGGCTTTATATAGGCGTTAATGGATAGCCATTGTCCCGTAACAGAAGATTGACCGCACAGAAGATTACAGGAATTTTTGGCAGATATAGCCTAAGTCATAGCTTGATCCAAAACTATTGCGAATATTCTATAGTATACATGTAACCTTACACGTACCATCGCACATCGCCTGAATGTTGATGGAGTGGGCTGAAGGCAATTAAATGCGGCATTCACCTTTGCTGAGATACTGGTATGTGCTACACAATAATAATATTTCACATTGTCATCGTGATATTTTTAGTCATGCTTGTGCGCGTCCCTGTGTGGAACAGGCAAAATATGGGTTCGCTGTATGACACAACATGGGCAAAAGAAGCTCCTCGGTGCTATAGGCAAGGACAGTGTTCATATGAATTCTGTATTGCATCAGAGCCCTCTAGTTGGTTGCATTCATTTATCTGTACAGCTAGACGATGATGCATTTCATGTTTGAAATAGAGTATGAAAAATATCAATCAATGAACTAAAAATATAAAACATAAAATGATGAAAAAGACTAGGTCCCGCCGTATCGCACAGGCTGCACTGCAGCGCCTATTCACAGGCGCGAACCCACTACTGAGCGGCACGGGGGCTTTGACCTGCTCCGTTTCCGACCTGGGCCGGTTCACCCCTCCTTAGACGATCTGGTAATCCAAGGCTCCCCCAGGAGCACCATATCGATACCGAACTTAGTGCGGACACCCGATCGACATAGAGCACGGCAATGCAGGGCTCCTGTACTCAAACGATCCGCTAGCCTCAGCCTCCCAGGAGCTTGGATAATAGGCACGCGCCACCGCGCCCAGCGAAAGCAGCAAAGCATTTTATAGCTTTTCTAGAAAGCAGTGCTGTGACGTCAAATAGGCATCAGTCTGTCTCTCTGTGCGCATAGTTCCCTCTAGTGGTAGGCTATAAATAGGCCTAGGAAACAAGGTCAGCAAGAAAACTGCAAACATTAGGTCAATCGTCAGCCGACAGCAACGTGAAGTAAAATAAAAAATAATAACGAGAGATTTTGAAAAAAGAAAGCAGAAACTAAAAAACCCCCTCATCGATCTAACCGAAGCTAAACGAAAATCGAAATAAAAATGGAAAAGTAAATAAAATCAAACCTACTTAAAATTCAAAGTTATTCTGACAGGATCGTTAATTTAGCTAAACCAACAGCCAGTCTATGCCTATAAATGAACATTTTGTTGTTACTATGAGTTCTATAACTAATTAAATTGAGTTTGCAGGAAAACAGATCTCGGAATAGAAACCGCTTCACGTGCCTTTAAGCAAGTATCCAAACACACATAGATTTTGATTGTACCAAAGAACAAACTCAGATAAGGAAAATGACTTGCGAAATGTTCCTGCACGTTATTAAGGGCAGCTTTCATATATGATCGACAGCATTTTTCGTGAGCGAGGTTCAATGCCCCAAAATACTGTAATCACTATGGCAACACGCTTTTTGATTTACAGTATCTCCTCAAAATGTAAGGAGGAAAGTTACGTTGCCCATTCTTATATTTTAAATATAGGTGTACTATAGTTTATGAAGTGATTACACATGCTAAATTAGAGCACTTTTATTTATTTGTCATATTCCTCGAGCATAATTTGTCTTGTTCAATGTGTGAAACAGGCGAAACTGACCTGCTCCTGCATGAAGTTAAAGCGCACATGCAGAGAATGGCATTAAAATGAATTGTGAATTAATTGTTCTCTTTAAAATCGTATTGTTCAGTTATGTTATTACGGGTGAAATCAGCTGGGTTTTACTAAGCTGAGAGTATGGAAGCCTGGTAGTGGTCACTGTAATTATACAAAATATGAAGGAAGAAGGAAAGGGCTAAAATTCAGTTAACATGGTGAAATTTATCTCCGTTTTTTAACTGTAGGCTATCGAAAAAATCTTATACACAGCGAATCCTGGGCACTGTAGCCTATAGTCTATTTCAAAAAAAAAAATGAGTGCAATATTCACTGGACAAGGTTTTTACCTTTTTTCAGTCAAAATCATTCTATTTACTTACAGGCTGTAGGCCTAGATGAACATAAGTGTATTGTAATAGCGCATTTTCAGAACTCAAATGTCATCTATTGCAGTGCGCATTAGGTGTAAATGACAATTCGCGCATTAGGCTTGATATGGGTGTTAATGGATAGCCATTGTCCCGTAACAGAAGATTGACCGCACAGAAGATTACAGGAATTATAGCTATATTATAAATTATAGCTATAATTATAATATAGGAATTATAGGAAGTCATAGCTTGATCCAGAACTATTGCGAATATTCTATAGTATACATGTAACCTTACACGTACCATCGCACATCGCCTGAATGTTGATGGAGTGGGCTGAAGGCAATTAAATGCGGCATTCACCTTTGCTGAGAGACAGGTATGTGCTACACAATAATAATATTTCACATTGTCATCGTGATATTTTTAGTCATGCTTGTGCGCGTCCCTGTGTGGAACAGGCAAAATATGGGTTCGCTGTATGACACAACATGGGCAAAAGAAGCTCCTCGGTGCTATAGGCAAGGACAATGTTCATATGAATTCTGTATTGCATCAGAGCCCTTTAGTTGGTTGCATTCATTTATCTGTACAGCTAGACGATGATGCATTTCATGTTTGAAATAGAGTATGAAAAATATCAATCAATGAACTAAAAATATAAAATATAAAATGATGAAAAAGACTAGGTCCCGCCGTATCGCACAGGCTGCACTGCAGCGCCTATTCACAGGCGCGAACCCACTACTGAGCGGCACGGGGGCTTTGACCTGCTCCGTTTCCGACCTGGGCCGGTTCACCCCTCCTTAGACGACCTGGTAATCCAAGGCTCCCCCAGGAGCACCATATCGATACCGAACTTAGTGCGGACACCCGATCGACATAGAGCACGGCAATTCAGGGCTCCTGTACTCAAGCGATCCGCTAGCCTCAGCCTCCCAGTAGCTTGGATAACAGGCACGCGCCACCGCGCCCAGCGAAAGCAGCAAAGCATTTTATAGCTTTTCTAGAAAGCAGTGTTGTGACGTCAAATAGGCATCAGTCTGTCTCTCTGTGCGCATAGTTCCCTCTATTGGTAGGCTATAAATAGGCCTAGGAAACAAGGTCAGCAAGAAAACTGCAAACATTAGGTCAATCGTCAGCCGACAGCAACGTGAAGTAAAATAAAAAATAATAACGAGAGATTTTGAAAAAAGAAAGCAGAAACTAAAAAAACCCCTCTTCAATCTAACCGAAGCTAAACGAAAATCGAAATAAAAATGGAAAAGTAAATAAAATCAAACCTACTTAAAATTCAAAGTTATTCTGACAGGATCGTTAATTTAGCTAAACCAACAGCCAGTCTATGCCTATAAATGAACATTTTGTTGTTACTATGAGTTCTATAACTAATTAAATTGAGTTTGCAGGAAAACAGATCTCGGAATAGAAACCGCTTCACGTGCCTTTAAGCAAGTATCCAAACACACATAGATTGTGATTGTACCAAAGAACAAACTCAGATAAGGAAAATGACTTGCGAAATGTTCCTGCACGTTATTAAGGGCAGCTTTCATATATGATCGACAGCATTTTTCGTGAGCGAGGTTCAATGCCCCAAAATACTGTAATCACTATGGCAACACGCTTTTTGATTTACAGTATCTCCTCAAAATGTAAGGAGGAAAGGTACGTTGCCCATTCTTATATTTTAAATATAGGTGTACTATAGTTTATGAAGTGATTACACATGCTAAATTAGAGCACTTTTATTTATTTGTCATATTCCTCGAGCATAATTTGTCTTGTTCAATGTGTGAAACAGTCGAAACTGACCTGCTCCTGCATGAAGTTAAAGCGCACATGCAGAGAATGGCATTAAAATGAATTGTGAATTAATTGTTCTCTTTAAAATCGTATTGTTCAGTTATGTTATTACGGGTGAAATCAGCTGGGTTTTACTAAGCTGAGAGTATGGGAGCCTGGTAGTGGTCACTGTGATTTTAAAAAAATATGAAGGAAGAAGGATAGGGCTAAAATTCAGTTAACATGGTGAAATCTATCTCCGTTTTTTAACTGTAGGCCATCGAAAAAATCTTGTGCACAGCGAATCCTGGGAACTGTAACCTATAGTCTATTTCAAAAAAAAAAAATGAATGCAATATTCACTGGACAAGGTTTTTAACTTTTTTCAGTCAAAATCATTCTATTTACTTACAGGCTGTAGGCCTAGATGAACATAAGTGTATTGTAATAGCGCATTTTCAGAACTCAAATGTCATCTATTGCAGTGCGCATTAGGTGTAAATGACAATTCGTGCATTAGGCTTTATATAGGCGTTAATGGATAGCCATTGTCCCGTAACAGAAGATTGACCGCACAGAAGATTACAGGAATTTTTGGCAGATATAGCCTAAGTCATAGCTTGATCCAGAACTATTGCGAATATTCTATAGTATACATGCAACCTTACACGTACCATCGCACATCGCCTGAATGTTGATGGAGTGGGCTGAAGGCAATTAAATGCGGCATTCACCTTTGCTGAGATACAGGTATGTGCTACACAATAATAATATTTCACATTGTCATCGTGATATTTTTAGTCATGCTTGTGCGCGTCCCTGTGTGGAACAGGCAAAATATGGGTTCGCTGTATGACACAACATGGGCAAAAGAAGCTCCTCGGTGCTATAGGCAAGGACAGTGTTCATATGAATTCTGTATTGCATCAGAGCCCTCTAGTTGGTTGCATTCATTTATCTGTACAGCTAGACGATGATGCATTTCATGTTTGAAATAGAGTATGAAAAATATCAATCAATGAACTAAAAATATAAAACATAAAATGATGAAAAAGACTAGGTCCCGCCGTATCGCACAGGCTGCACTGCAGCGCCTATTCACAGGCGCGAACCCACTACTGAGCGGCACGGGGGCTTTGACCTGCTCCGTTTCCGACCTGGGCCGGTTCACCCCTCCTTAGACGACCTGGTAATCCAAGGCTCCCCCAGGAGCATCATATCGATACCGAACTTAGTGCGGACACCCGATCGACATAGAGCACGGCAATTCAGGGCTCCTGTACTCAAGCGATCCGCTAGCCTCAGCCTCCCAGTAGCTTGGATAACAGGCACGCGCCACCGCGCCCAGCGAAAGCAGCAAAGCATTTTATAGCTTTTCTAGAAAGCAGTGTTGTGACGTCAAATAGGCATCAGTCTGTCTCTCTGTGAGCATAGTTCCCTCTAGTGGTAGGCTATAAATAGGCCTAGGAAACAAGGTCAGCAAGAAAACTGCAAACATTAGGTCAATCGTCAGCCGACAGCAACGTGAAGTAAAATAAAAAATAATAACGAGAGATTTTGAAAAAAGAAAGCAGAAACTAAAAAAAACCCTCTTCAATCTAACAGAAGCTAAACGAAAATCGAAATAAAAATGGAAAAGTAAATAAAATCAAACCTACTTAAAATTCAAAGTTATTCTGACAGGATCGTTAATTTAGCTAAACCAACAGCCAGTCTATGCCTATAAATGAACATTTTGTTGTTACTATGAGTTCTATAACTAATTAAATTGAGTTTGCAGGAAAACAGATCTCGGAATAGAAACCCTTTCACGTGCCTTTAAGCAAGTATCCAAACACACATAGATTTTGATTGTACCAAAGAACAAACTCAGATAAGGAAAATGACTTGCGAAATGTTCCTGCACGTTATTAAGGGCAGCTTTCATATATGATCGACAGCATTTTTCGTGAGCGAGGTTCAATGCCCCAAAATACTGTAATCACTATGGCAACACGCTTTTTGATTTAAAGTATCTCCTCAAAATGTAAGGAGGAAAGTTACGTTGCCCATTCTTATATTTTAAATATAGGTGTACTATAGTTTATGAAGTGATTACACATGCTAAATTAGAGCACTTTTATTTATTTGTCATATTCCTCGAGCATAATTTGTCTTGTTCAATGTGTGAAACAGGCGAAACTGACCTGCTCCTGCATGAAGTTAAAGCGCACATGCAGAGAATGGCATTAAAATGAATTGTGAATTAATTGTTCTCTTTAAAATCGTATTGTTCAGTTATGTTATTACGGTTGAAATCAGCTGGGTTTTACTAAGCTGAGAGTATGGAAGCCTGGTAGTGGTCACTGTAATTATACAAAATATGAAGGAAGAAGGAAAGGGCTAAAATTCAGTTAACATGGTGAAATTTATCTCCGTTTTTTAACTGTAGGCTATCGAAAAAATCTTATACACAGCGAATCCTGGGCACTGTAGCCTATAGTCTATTTCAAAAAAAAAAATGAGTGCAATATTCACTGGACAAGGTTTTTACCTTTTTTCAGTCAAAATCATTCTATTTACTTACAGGCTGTAGGCCTAGATGAACATACGTGTATTGTAATAGCGCATTTTCAGAACTCAAATGTCATCTATTGCAGTGCGCATTAGGTGTAAATGACAATTCGCGCATTAGGCTTGATATGGGTGTTAATGGATAGCCATTGTCCCGTAACAGAAGATTGACCGCACAGAAGATTACAGGAATTTTTGGCAGATATAGCCTAAGTCATAGCTTGATCCAGAACTATTGCGAATATTCTATAGTATACATGTAACCTTACACGTACCATCGCACATCGCCTGAATGTTGATGGAGTGGGCTGAAGGCAATTAAATGCGGCATTCACCTTTGCTGAGATACAGGTATGTGCTACACAATAATAATATTTCACATTGTCATCGTGATATTTTTAGTCATGCTTGTGCGCGTCCCTGTGTGGAACAGGCAAAATATGGGTTCGCTGTATGACACAACATGGGCAAAAGAAGCTCCTCGGTGCTATAGGCAAGGACAATGTTCATATGAATTCTGTATTGCATCAGAGCCCTTTAGTTGGTTGCATTAATTTATCTGTACAGCTAGACGATGATGCATTTCATGTTTGAAATAGAGTATGAAAAATATCAATCAATGAACTAAAAATATAAAACATAAAATGATGAAAAAGACTAGGTCCCGCCGTATCGCACAGTGCAGCCTGTGCGATACGGCGGGACCTAGTCTTTTTCATCATTTTATGTTTTATATTTTTAGTTCATTGATTGATATTTTTCATACTCTATTTCAAACATGAAATGCATCATCGTCTAGCTGTACAGATAAATTAATGCAACCAACTAAAGGGCTCTGCAGCGCCTATTCACAGGCGCGAACCCACTACTGAGCGGCACGGGGGCTTTGACCTGCTCCGTTTCCGACCTGGGCCGGTTCACCCCTCCTTAGACGACCTGGTAATCCAAGGCTCCCCCAGGAGCACCATATCGATACCGAACTTAGTGCGGACACCCGATCGACATAGAGCACGGCAATTCAGGGCTCCTGTACTCAAGCGATCCGCTAGCCTCAGCCTCCCAGTAGCTTGGATAACAGGCACGCGCCACCGCGCCCAGCGAAAGCAGCAAAGCATTTTATAGCTTTTCTAGAAAGCAGTGTTGTGACGTCAAATAGGCATCAGTCTGTCTCTCTGTGCGCATAGTTCCCTCTAGTGGTAGGCTATAAATAGGCCTAGGAAACAAGGTCAGCAAGAAAACTGCAAACTTTAGGTCAATCGTCAGCCGACAGCAACGTGAAGTAAAATAAAAAATAATAACGAGAGATTTTGAAAAAAGAAAGCAGAAACTAAAAAAACCCCTCTTCAATATAACCGAAGCTAAACGAAAATCGAAATAAAAATGGAAAAGTAAATAAAATCAAACCTACTTAAAATTCAAAGTTATTCTGACAGGATCGTTAATTTAGCTAAACCAACAGCCAGTCTATGCCTATAAATGAACATTTTGTTGTTACTATGAGTTCTATAACTAATTAAATTGAGTTTGCAGGAAAACAGATCTCGGAATAGAAACCGCTTCACGTGCCTTTAAACAAGTATCCAAACACACATAGATTTTGATTGTACCAAAGAACAAACTCAGATAAGGAAAATGACTTGCGAAATGTTCCTGCACGTTATTAAGGGCAGCTTTCATATATGATCGACAGCATTTTTCGTGAGCGAGGTTCAATGCCCCAAAATACTGTAATAACTATGGCAACACGCTTTTTGATTTACAGTATCTCCTCAAAATGTAAGGAGGAAAGGTACGTTGCCCATTCTTATATTTTAAATATAGGTGTACTATAGTTTATGAAGTGATTACACATGCTAAATTAGAGCACTTTTATTTATTTGTCATATTCCTCGAGCATAATTTGTCTTGTTCAATGTGTGAAACAGGCGAAACTGACCTGCTCCTGCATGAAGTTAAAGCGCACATGCAGAGAATGGCATTAAAATGAATTGTGAATTAATTGTTCTCTTTAAAATCGTATTGTTCAGTTATGTTATTACGGGTGAAATCAGCTGGGTTTTACTAAGCTGAGAGTATGGGAGCCTGGTAGTGGTCACTGTAATTTTAAAAAATATGAAGGAAGAAGGATAGGGCTAAAATTCAGTTAACATGGTGAAATCTATCTCCGTTTTTTAACTGTAGGCCATCGAAAAAATCTTGTGCACAGCGAATCCTGGGAACTGTAATCTATAGTCTATTTTAAAAAAAAAAATGAATGCAATATTCACTGGACAAGGTTTTTAACTTTTTTCAGTCAAAATCATTCTATTTACTTACAGGCTGTAGGCCTAGATGAACATAAGTGTATTGTAATAGCGCATTTTCAGAACTCAAATGTCATCTATTGCAGTGCGTATTAGGTGTAAATGACAATTCGTGCATTAGGCTTTATATAGGCGTTAATGGATAGCCATTGTCCCGTAACAGAAGATTGACCGCACAGAAGATTACAGGAATTTTTGGCAGATATAGCCTAAGTCATAGCTTGATCCAGAACAATTGCGAATAGTCTATAGTATACATGTAACCTTACACGTACCATCGCACATCGCCTGAATGTTGATGGAGTGGGCTGAAGGCAATTAAATGCGGCATTCACCTTTGCTGAGATACAGGTATGTGCTACACAATAATAATATTTCACATTGTCATCGTGATATTTTTAGTCATGCTTGTGCGCGTCCCTGTGTGGAACAGGCAAAATATGGGTTCGCTGTATGACACAACATGGGCAAAAGAAGATCCTCGGTGCTATAGGCAAGGACAATGTTCATATGAATTCTGTATTGCATCAGAGCCCTCTAGTTGGTTGCATTCATTTATCTGTACAGCTAGACGATGATGCATTTCATGTTTGAAATAGAGTATGAAAAATATCAATCAATGAACTAAAAATATAAAACATAAAATGATGAAAAAGACTAGGTCCCGCCGTATCGCACAGGCTGCACTGCAGCGCCTATTCACAGGCGCGAACCCACTACTGAGCGGCACGGGGGCTTTGACCTGCTCCGTTTCCGACCTGGGCCGGTTCACCCCTCCTTAGACGACCTGGTAATCCAAGGCTCCCCCAAGAGCACCATATCGATACCGAACTTAATGCGGACACCCGATCGACATAGAGCACGGCAATTCAGGGCTCCTGTACTCAAGCGATCCGCTAGCCTCAGCCTCCCAGTAGCTTGGATAACAGGCACGCGCCACCGCGCCCAGCGAAAGCAGCAAAGCATTTTATAGCTTTTCTAGAAAGCAGTGTTGTGACGTCAAATAGGCATCAGTCTGTCTCTCTGTGCGCATAGTTCCCTCTAGTGGTAGGCTATAAATAGGCCTAGGAAACAAGGTCAGCAAGAAAACTGCAAACATTAGGTCAATCGTCAGCCGACAGCAACGTGAAGTAAAATAAAAAATAATAACGAGAGATTTTGAAAAAAGAAAGCAGAAACTAAAAAAAACCCTCTTCAATCTAACCGAAGCTAAACGAAAATCGAAATAAAAATGGAAAAGTAAATAAAATCAAACCTACTTAAAATTCAAAGTTATTCTGACAGGATCGTTAATTTAGCTAAACCAACAGCCAGTCTATGCCTATAAATGAACATTTTGTTGTTACTATGAGTTCTATAACTAATTAAATTGAGTTTGCAGGAAAACAGATATCGGAATAGAAACCGCTTCACGTGCCTTTAAGCAAGTATCCAAACACACATAGATTTTGATTGTACCAAAGAACAAACTCAGATAAGGAAAATGACTTGCGAAATGTTCCTGCACGTTATTAAGGGCAGCTTTCATATATGATCGACAGCATTTTTCGTGAGCGAGGTTCAATGCCCCAAAATACTGTAATCACTATGGCAACACGCTTTTTGATTTACAGTATCTCCTCAAAATGTAAGGAGGAAAGGTACGTTGCCCATTCTTATATTTTAAATATAGGTGTACTATAGTTTATGAAGTGATTACATATGCTAAATTAGAGCACTTTTATTTATTTGTCATATTCCTCGAGCATAATTTGTCTTGTTCAATGTGTGAAACAGGCGAAACTGACCTGCTCCTGCATGAAGTTAAAGCGCACATGCAGAGAATGGCATTAAAATGAATTGTGAATTAATTGTTCTCTTTAAAATCGTATTGTTCAGTTATGTTATTACGGGTGAAATCAGCTGGGTTTTACTAAGCTGAGAGTATGGGAGCCTGGTAGTGGTCACTGTAATTGTAAAAAATATGAAGGAAGAAGGATAGGGCTAAAATTCAGTTAACATGGTGAAATTTATCTCCGTTTTTTAACTGTAGGCTATCGAAAAAATCTTATGCACAGCGAATCTTGGGAACTGTAACCTATAGTCTATTTCAAAAAAAAAATGAATGCAATATTCACTGGACAAGGTTTTTAACTTTTTTCAGTCAAAATCATTCTATTTACTTACAGGCTGTAGGCCTAGATGAACATAAGTGTATTGTAATAGCGCATTTTCAGAACTCAAATGTCATCTATTGCAGTGCGCATTAGGTGTAAATGACAATTCGCGCATTAGGCTTGATATGGGTGTTAATGGATAGCCATTGTCCCGTAACAGAAGATTGACCGCACAGAAGATTACAGGAATTTTTGGCAGATATAGCCTAAGTCATAGCTTGATCCAGAACTATTGCGAATATTCTATAGTATACATGTAACCTTACACGTACCATCGCACATCGCCTGAATGTTGATGGAGTGGGCTGAAGGCAATTAAATGCGGCATTCACCTTTGCTGAGAGACAGGTATGTGCTACACAATAATAATATTTCACATTGTCATCGTGATATTTTTAGTCATGCTTGTGCGCGTCCCTGTGTGGAACAGGCAAAATATGGGTTCGCTGTATGACACAACATGGGCAAAAGAAGCTCCTCGGTGCTATAGGCAAGGACAATGTTCATATGAATTCTGTATTGCATCAGAGCCCTCTAGTTGGTTGCATTAATTTATATGTACAGCTAGACGATGATGCATTTCATGTTTGAAATATGAAAAATATCAATCAATGAACTAAAAATATAAAACATAAAATGTTGAAAAAGACTCGGTCCCGCCTTATCGCACAGGCTGCACTGCAGCGCCTATTCACAGGCGCGAACCCACTACTGAGCGGCACGGGGGCTTTGACCTGCTCCGTTTCCGACCTGGGCCGGTTCACTCCTCCTTAGACGACCTGGTAATCCAAGGCTCCCCCAGGAGCACCATATCGATACCGAACTTAGTGCGGACACCCGATCGACATAGAGCACTGCAATGCAGGGCTCCTGTACTCAAGCGATCCGCTAGCCTCAGCCTCCCAGTAGCTTGGATAACAGGCACGCGCCACCGCGCCCAGCGAAAGCAGCAAAGCATTTTATAGCTTTTCTAGAAAGCAGTGTTGTGACGTCAAATAGGCATCAGTCTGTCTCCCTGTGCGCATAGTTCCCTCTAGTGGTAGGCTATAAATAGGCCTAGGAAACAAGGTCAGCAAGAAAACTGCAAACATTAGGTCAATCGTCAGCCGACAGCAACGTGAAGTAAAATAAAAAATAATAACGAGAGATTTTGAAAAAAGAAAGCAGAAACTAAAAAAACCCCTCTTCAATCTAACCGAAGCTAAACGAAAATCGAAATAAAAATGGAAAAGTAAATAAAATCAAACCTACTTAAAATTCAAAGTTATTCTGACAGGATCGTTAATTTAGCTAAACCAACAGCCAGTCTATGCCTATAAATGAACATTTTGTTGTTACTATGAGTTCTATAACTAATTAAATTGAGTTTGCAGGAAAACAGATCTCGGAATAGAAACCGCTTCACGTGCCTTTACACAAGTATCCAAACACACATAGATTTTGATTGTACCAAAGAACAAATTCAGATAAGGAAAATGGCTTGCGAAATGTTCCTGCATGTTAAGTGCAGCTTTCAAATATGATCGACAGCATTTTTCGTGAGCGAGGCTCAATGCCCCATAATACTGTAATCACTATTGCAACAAGCTTTTTGATGTACAGTATCTCCTCAAAATGTAAGGTGGAAAGGTACGTTGCCCATTCTTATATTTTAAATATAGGTGTACTATAGTTCATGAAGTGATTACACATAATAAATTAGAGCACTTTCCCTTCAAATGAAATTCTGATGTCGGCCGCTAGAATATGAATTCACACGAACACTCCAAAACGGTCTACTTGTCATATTCCTCGATTATAATTTGTCTTGTTCAATATGTGAAACAGGCGAAACTGACAGTTTAAAGTTAAAGCGTACATGCAGAGAATGCCATTAAAATGAATTGTGAATTAATTGTTTTCTGTAACATTCCACTCCCATCCTATTGTTTCTCCGTGTTTTCCCTCTCCCCCTGTTTCCTGTTTGTCTCTCCATTGTCCGTGTTTCCCCCCTTGCTGCACGTTGGGCGTGTTTTCCCGTTTGTATCACTCTGTTTCACTGCTCCTTTCTCAGCCTATCCCATTCCCCCGTTTTGCATGCATTCCACACTCTCCGCTCTGTTCAATCACTCTCGCATACATTCGCACGCGGTTCCTAATTGATTCCAATTAATGTTTGCATTTGGTCACCCGGTGTTTTCCGTTCTGTGCCAGTTCGTTAATGCTCTTTGTCTGAAACCTCTGGTCCTGTCTGGTTCTCTGTCTAGTTGCTTCGTTAAACAGTTTAGTTCTGTGTTGGTGTTTACTCGCCCTGCTATTCTGTCTAATCTAAGTCTAATCAGTCTGGAACAGCATAACCTGCTGTTCATTGTTTCGTCTCGCTAACTAACTCTGTCTGCTTCAATCTGCCAGCCTGCAGTTGTCAGTAAATCCCTGCCTGTGTTGCGGTTTCCCTGCCTTCCACCTGACGTGTGTATACAGCTTGGGCTTCTGCTATTCCACCCTGCGGTGGTGCCCGCTCACAGCCAGTGCTGCGGTGCTTTTGATGTGCTGTCGCTCCTGCCTCTGCTGTCGCTCCTGCCTCTGCTGTCGCTGCTGCCGTGCTGCTACTGCCGCTGCCCTGCTGCCACGCCTGGGTCCTGCCTGGGCTCCGCTCCACTGTCCTGCTCAACCGCTCCCGCTCATCCCCTGCTCCAACCAACCCGGTTACCTGTCTCCATCATCACCCCTGGCTTTCCCTGCTCCCACTGCTCCCGCATCTTCATACCTGGACTGTCTGTATTTAATGTTCTCCCTACGCTTCAGGAGTATTAGTTAGAAGCCTATTTATTGGATGCTTAGCGCTCCCACTCTGTCTGTCAGTTTGTCCTGTGTGTAAAGACCAGTTCCGGCTTGGAACAATTCCGGCGTGCCTGTAAAGTCCAGCTCCGGCTTGGAGCAATACTGCTGTCCGGTAAGTGAGGACTAGGTAAAATGTGTATTTTCTGAATCCAGCGGTTCCAACAGTCAATGCCCTTGTTAAAACGTTCAGCACTCTGAATACTGAACACAAGCGATATTGCGTGCTAGAATCCCTCACTTAACCTACATTCAAAATAAGCTTTACGTGATTTAATTTTATTATTATTATTAAAAATGACAATAATCAATTAAATCGCTGAATTCTTTGGTAGGTAAGTTGAACAGTAACCTGGTGGATCAACCAACAAGCCAAAACAGTCTAAATCAGGTCTTGAGATTAAGTAATTTATTGACAAAGACTGGCTTATCTTTGATGTTGGGGGGTGAGAGTGAGAGAGAGACAGAGAGCGACAGAGATAGAGAGAAGGGGGGGGGGAATATTAAATATCCTACATTCCCTCTCTTGTAAGAATAGGTGCATGCACCCGCTAAAAACCTATTCTTACATCACCAAATAGGAATCACATTACACATTTGAACATTGAAGATGCAGTTACCTGCTAACAACAAAAACAACTTTCCAAATGGTTCACCAACCATTTTTAAAACCTTTAGTCCATGCCCAGTTTAATAGTCCCTTTGTGATCTGCTGGCCAGCAGATATATGGACACACTGACGTATGTCCCATGATGATCCAGTGTGGTGCGGAGAGATATCTCTATTAGACACTCTTTTGTGTCGCTGCTGTTATGACACCCTGGTGGGGGGACACTGGCAAGGGACAAGAAATTCCCTGGACTTTTGGTGACATGCAGTGCTTTTTCCCATTAATGTTGCAATTGCATGAGTGAAATGCAACCTACTCCCACAGTGTCTCTACCAGTTCTGCACGGCATGCGGGGGGCTCTGTCTCCTGTGACAGGAAGCTGGACGATCCACAGGTGGCAAAGTGCAGTCAGGGCCTCTCTTCTGACGGGCGGGGAAGCGCCTCTTTCCCTGTTGGAATCCATTTTGGCTCCTTTAGCCTGGATCCAATTGGGTGGACTGCTGACAGCAGTTGCTTAGGCTAGCTTCCCGGCAGCGAGAGGCTGAGAGAGAGAGAGAGAGAGAGAGAGAAAAAGAGCAAAAGACATTAGGCAACATCCCGTCATTCCCTCTCTTGGAACGATAGGTGCATGCAGCTGCTAAGAGCCTATCGTTCCATCATCATAACAACCACACATTTGGACATTATATATATCATTGTATAGCTGCATGAAAACAACTGTCCCAATGGTTCACTAACCATCTTTAAAACAATTAGTCCATGTCCATTTACATTTTAGACATTTGGCAGACGCTCTTATCCAGAGCGACGTACATTAGTGCATTTTCCAACCTGAAACAAGTGCGTTAAAACCACCCTAAAAGGTAAGTACGAATTCAAACACAGGCGCAGTCAGTATGATTTTTTTTTTTTTTTTTTTTTTTGGGGGGGGGCCACACGATATCAATCATTGATGTCCAGTTTAATAGTCCCATTGTGATGATCCGGTGTGGTGCAGACATTTTTATTTTTTTGTCACTGCTGTCATGGCACCTTGGTTCAGTCTCTTCCTTCTCCAGTGTCAGGGTATCTGGACTGGCAAGGGAAGAGGTTCCCTGGACTACCTTGGATAACATGCAGTGCTTTTTCCCATTAATGTTGTAACTGTGTGAGTGAAAGGCAGCCTAATTCCACAGTGTCTCTACCAATTCTGCACAGCGTGTCAAGACCTCTCTACTGACGGGCGGGGAAGCACCTCTTTCCCTGTCGGAATCCGTTTTTGGCTCCTTGAGCTCGGGTCCAGTTGGGTGGACTGCTGACGGCAGTCGCTTAGGCTAGCTTCCCGCAGCAGGGTATGGGTCCGGTTGCACTTGTGCCTCTGGGGGTCCTTCAGGGAGTGGCAGGAGAAGACTGTGGGACTTGAGGGTTTAGGCCTTATCACTCACAGCAACATGTGAAGAGGGGAACACTGCATGTTATAAGCACTTAGTCCATTCAGGGGAACCTTACGGACAGGATTTACCATCCACGGGATTGTCAGTCCAAATAATCACCTGAACAGGGCAGACTTGTCCATAAGTGTCCAGGAACAGCATTGGCGGGGGCACCTACACTTTAGAAAAGCGACTTAAAAACATGGGCATGGTCTTATGTTAAAAGGTGGTGGTAGGGATGTGGGGGGGCAGAGTGCCAGTTTTACCTCCTAGAATCCCAGTGTGGTTACTGGTAATCCTTTGGCTGTGGAGGGCCACAGCGTTCAGCAAACCGGGATGACAGGAGGCATCCTGTCATCTTGCTTCTTCAGCACGTGGATGCCCCATAACCACGCCCGTCTCATCTCTGTCCAGGGGTCTATGCCAGTTTTGGCTTTGGTTCCCTCTCTGGGCAGCTGGGCTGATCATCGCTCATAGGCATCCAATCCATCACTGCTCTCCGAACACTTCTGACGTCGGAAAGGGGCTCTTGCACTTTCCCTGGATGACGTGTGTGTGCGAAGTTTGCAGGTGTGGCTCGGGGGTGGAGAGACAAGGGTGGGGGAAACTGTTGTTCTAACTTGGCTGCTTTCATCTTGCTTTGGAGTGCAAGACAACACTCTGGCGGAGACTTTGAGGGCCAGAGGAGTCGTAAAACGGCCGGGGGTTGGCTTCCTGCTCCGTTTCTCCCGGGGTCTCTTTATAGCTCTGATAGGGGGACTTCTGCGAAAGCCTCGCTCCCCTATCTCCTCCATCACAGGAACTGTGGAAGTGGGAGAGTCCACAGAGCACACCCCTTCTGTCTGTGCAGCTGACAGAGGTTCCCCGGATTCAGCAGGAGGGGAAGAAAAGTCCACAAGGGGTGGGGTGGGGTCCTCGGCCTGGGGGGGGCTGGTCTGTGGGGGCTGACTCCACCTGCTGGGGTGCGTAGACCTCTCCACCTGGCAGGGCTGATGGGCCTGTAGAAGCTGGTTCCGCGTCCTGCGGTTCAACGGTCTCCTCACCAGGCTGGGCTGCTGTGTCTGCAGTAGCAGGTTCTGCCTCCAGGGGTTCGACGGTCTCCTCACCAGGCTGGGCTGCTGTGTCTGCAGTAGCAGGTTCTGCCTCCAGGGGTTCGACGGTCTCCTCACCAGGCTGGGCTGCTGTGTCTGCAGTAGCAGGTTCTGCCTCCAGGGGTTCGACAGTCTCCTCACCAGGCTGGGCTGCTGTGTCTACAGTAGCAGGTTCTGCCTCCAGGGGTTTGACGGTCTCCTCACCTGGCTCAGTTGAGAGGACTGCAGCAGCGGATTCCACGTCCTGTGGGGTCACATCCTCTGTGGCGGCTGATGTGATACAAGACACAGAGCTGTTTCCCCCAAATTCCTCCAGGGAAGGGGGGCTCACCAGGGGGGTGGCTACATTGTCTGTGGAGGTGATAAAATCCACAGAATTGTCCAAGCCTGAAGGGGGTGGGGATGAGTCAATGGAGAGTGGTGTATTGTCCTCGGTGGGGGGGTGGTGCCTGGGTTATGGCTGGAATGGCGCCTACCAGCGCAGGCTGTCCTGCCACAGAAGAAACTGGTTTGGCAGTAACTTCTGACTTACAGTGGTGCTTTTCCCAAGCCAGTTTCCACATTTGGTTTATCTCCTCCCATGCCTGCTTTGACCGCCGGAGGTAGAGAAAATGTTGTCTTTTCTCTAGGTACGACCTTATCCCTTGTACAATCCTGCGCTTGGTTTCATCACTATCTGGAGAAATCAAATAGTCCAAATATTCAGTCCGCAGGTTGTAAAGTGCCTCCTCCTTCAGCTGGTCCATTGCATTGAGCTGTTCCGCAAATTTTGGGCACTGGGCTATCAAATATTGCCGTTCTGATATCATGAGATACCACTGCTGATCCAACCTTGACTGGCCAGGGAATGCTGGTAGGCCAGCAGTGGAGGGTAAATGAGGCATCTCTCTCTTTGTCTGTTATGCCATAATAATATTTTTTTTTTTTTTAAATAAAATCAATCAAAGACCAGTCGGTTAGAAACGATTTGAACTTGTCTCAGAGTTTACCGCAGTTTACTCAATAGTACAATTTAGTATGCTATAGGACAACCTATCTCGGTGGGACCTCCAATTAATGTCGGGTAAGTGAGGATTAGGGAAAAGGTGTATTTTCTGAATCCAGCGGTTCCAACAGTCAATGCCCTTTTTAAAACGTTCAGCACTCTGAATACTGAACACAAGCGATATTGCGTGCTAGAACCCCTCACTTAACCTACATTCAAAATAAGCTTTACGTGATTTAATTTTATTATTATTATTAAGAATTACAATCATCAATTAAATCGCCAAATTCATTTATTGACAAAGACTGGCTTATCTTTGATGTTGGGGGGTGAGAGTGAGAGAGAGACAGAGAGTGACAGAGATAGAGAGAAGGGGGGGGGGGGGATATTAGATATCCTACACTGCCCTGCCAGTTGAGTCCAGTAACGGCTTGGAACTTTAACTGCTTTTGCCTTTCTCCCCATGCTCAGGACTTCCCTGATCATATAATAAATATTGAGTTTTGGCATTCCTGTCTACGAGTCGTGCATTTGGGTCCAGTCCTCTTCCGGGGTCGTAACATTCTCTTTACAGTTTTTCCCAATTGCTAAAACACAAAAGCCAATTCTCTAAACCAAATGACCAGTTCTCTAAACACATTTAATAAAACTAGCCCCCATTTGCCAAAACCATAAACACATTTCACATGAAGACACAATTCACAAAACACAATCCTCCTTTTCTCATAAATCTAAACACATTTTGTCTTGCTAAAACACAAGTTGCAAAAAACTCTGCTCAAATTCTCAAATTAAAGCTCATGTGATGCAAAATGCTTGCCACAGTCAGCAAAATTTGAACACAATGAACACACCTGGCTTCATTCATTAAACATAACGACTCAAAATTGAAGACACTTGTTGCAAATGATGTGACCACACCTATAAAAGCCAGTTCAGAGTGCACAGTTTGCTGAAGGTTCCAAACGAACACAATGGATGGAGGCAGAGTCAGAGGAAGAGCAGTTCGAGTCAGAGGAAGAGCAGTTCGAGTCAGAGGAGGGAGAGGAGCAGGCCATGGAGGGAGAGGAGCAGGCCATGGAGGGAGAGGAGCAGGCCATGGAGGGAGAGGAGCAGGCCATGGAGGGAGAGGAGCAGGCCATGGAGGGAGAGGAGCAGGCCATGGAGGGAGAGGAGCACGCCAAGGAGGAAGAGGAGCAGGCCATGGAGGGAGAGGAGCACGCCAAGGAGGAAGAGGAGCAGGCCAAGGAGGAAGAGGAGCAGGCCCAGGAGGGAGAGGAGCAGGCCCAGGAGGGAGAGGAGCAGGCCCAGGAGGGAGAGCAAGACAAACTCGCACCATCATTACAGACGAGATGCGAGCAACAGTCATTGACCATGTCATTGTCCATGGCATGAAAATGGCTGAAGCAGGACTAAGAGTCCGTCCAAACTTGAGTAGGTTCTCAGTGGCCACCATTATCCGGGCATTCAGAGAACACAACAGGTATTGTACTGTATTGCTGTGTTGGTCACTACAGTAGATTTTTACAGTATAGTGGAGTACAATTGGTTTCATCTCAGTTGCTATATTGCAAAACATGTCCATTGATGCTTCAACTGAATGCATGTTTTTTACAGTAGAGTACATACAAGTCAGTACTGTAATGCATGTTTGTTTCTCTAGAGTTGAAAGAATGCCACATGGAGGTGGGAGGGTTGCCATATTTACACCAGCACAAGAAACCCTCATTGTGGATATGGTACGGGAGAACAACACCATCAGACTCCGAGAAATCAGGGACAGAGTCATTGCTGACAATGTAAACTTTGAGAACATTGACAATGTCAGCTTGGCCACAATAGACAGAGTTATCCGGCGCCAAAGGGTGCGCATGAAGCAGGCCTAAAGGGTACCCTTTGAGCGCAACTCTGATCGAATCAAAGACCTGCGTTACGAGTATGTGCAAGTAAGTATACATCCATGTTCACAGTACAGTGGGTGCACATACTGTGTTGCTCAGTGGCCTACAGTACTACTGTACAATACTGTGCTACTGTATTGACTGTTGTTCTGAACACCTGAACACTTTCACATTTTCACAGAGGATATTCCGGTTGGACTCGATGGCCAGACCTCATGAGTACATCTTCCTGGATGAGGCTGGGTTCAACCTCATGAAACGAAGGCGAAGAGGCCGTAACATCATTGGCCAAAGAGCTATCGTTGAGGTTCCTGGCCAACGCAGGGGTAACATCACTCTTTGTGCTGCCATGAGTTCAGAGGGGCTTGTCCACCGGCATGCTGTCCTTGGCTCATACAACACCCAACGTCTCCTCACCTTCCTGGCAGAGCTACGAGACATCCTCCTGGACCGCCAGCAACAGAATCCTGGGCCTGCACATCATCCCATTTATGTTATCATTTGGGACAATGTTCGTTTCCATCGAACGAACCAGATTAGAGAGTGGTTTAACATCAACCAACAATTCCTCAATGTCTGTCTGCCACCCTACTCACCTTTCCTCAACCCCATAGAGGAGTTTTTCTCGTCATGGAGGTGGAAGGTGTATGACCGCCAACCTTACACAAGAGAGAACCTTCTCAGGGCTATGGACCTGGCCTGTGACGACGTGCCTGTGGAGGCCTTCCAAGGCTGGATCCGCCATGCCAGGGCGTTCTTCCCACGTTGCCTGGCAAGGGACAATATTGCCTGCGATGTAGATGAGGTCCTGTGGGCCGACCCAGCTCGACGACGTGATGCCGCACAATGATTGTGGTGTGTGTGTGTGTGTGTGTGTGTGTGTGTGGTATAGTTCCATAAATAAATAAAAAACATCACACCCTGAACATTGTTTTCAATGAGTATTGTTGTGTGTAATGGATCCTCTGTAGTGTTTGCATTGAGTTGTGATACAGTACAGTAGTGTACATACTGTATTTTCTGTAGATTTACATACTGTTCATATGAAATACACAAATCTATGAATGCCCAATACTCTACAGTGATATATTCTGAGAACAGATACTGTAAGGTTTCTAAAAATGTGCTTTGGCAGTTGTGAAAAAAAAGAACATTCTCACACACTGAACATTGTGTTTTCAGTTGTTTTGTTGTAGTCTGTAATGATGCGTATAGTGTTTAAATTTTTGCAGGCTTTGAGCAGCTGTTTTGGTGTGAAAGTTTGAGTTTTGAAGAGAGAAGGTGTGGTTTTGTTTATGTAGCTTTAGAAAAGTGTGTTGTGTTTAGAGTTTTGGGAAAATGGAGGAAAGTTTTGTGAAATGTGTTTTAGCAATTGAGAAAAACTGTAAAATCGTGTTGTTCAATTATGGTATTACGGGTGAAATCAGCTGGGTTTTACTAAGCTGAGAGTATGGAAGCCTGGTAGTGGTCACTGTAATTAAAAAAAATATGAAGGAAGAATAGGGCTAAAGTTCAGTTAACATGGTGAAATTTATCTTCGTTTTTTAACCGTAGGCTATCTAAAACCTTGTGCACAGCGAATCCTGGGGACTGTAGCCGCCTATAGGCTATTTGAAAAACGATAAATGCAATTTTGACTGGACAAGGTTTTGAACTTTTTTCAGTCAAAACCATTCTATTTACTTACAGGCTCTAGGCCTAGATGAACATACAGTGCCTTGCGAAAGTATTCACCCCCTTGGCGTTTTTCCTATTTTGTTGCATTACAACCTGTAATTGAAATGGATATTTATTTGGATTTTATGTAATGGACCTACACAAAATAGTCCAAATTTGTGAAGTGAAATTTAAAAAAAACTTGTTTTAAAAAATTCTAAAAAAAAAAAAAAAAAACGGAAAAGTGGTGTGTGCATATGTATTCACCCCCTTTGCTTTAATGTATTTTTAAAGTATCATATTTAATATTTGGTGGCATATCCTTTGCATGCTGCTACTTCCTGAAGTCTGTGACCCATCAATATCAAAAGACTCTTGATATATTATTTTCTGGTACTCTTACAAGCGATACTATAACGTCTTTGCATTTGAATGGATCTCTATGGGAATTAGGGGGTGGGACTAGATTTAGCTGTAAATAACACTTGAACTGTATAGAATACATGGTTGGTAAAATGGCTGTTTTTTTTTATTTCACTTCACCAATTTGGACTATTTTGTGTAGGTCCATTACATAAAATCCAAATAAATATCAATTTCAATTACAGGTTGTAATGCAACAAAATAGGAAAAACGCCAAGAGGGTGAATACTTTCGCAAGGCACTGTATATCTGTATTGTAATAGCTCATTTTCACAACTCAAATGTCATCTATTGCAGTGCGCATTAGGTGTAAATGACAATCTGAAAAAAAAAAAAAAAGCCAAGTTACTCACGCATAGCCTACAGAGCGCTGTCTATAAGTCCTTAATTCCAACTTGCAAAAACTAGGCCTGCCTTTAAAAGTATTGATATCAAAATGTGGCTAAGTTACAACTAACAATATTGCCTATCGTAGCTCACACTAAATAAACTAGCTCTATTCCAAAGCAATGCTATCCAAACTTTCCTAAATTATTTAATGCAACTTGGCCCTGTGTTTCTTCATCTTAGCATATTAAGAGATTGTGCCTCATGGAACAACATATGATTTCAATGAATGTTTTTTAACAGTTCATGAAAAATTACACTCCAGAAAGGATATGGTTATACTTTGTTGGCAAGTTTACTTTAGAAAATGTACAGGTTTTAAAATGTTAACTGCTGCTACAGATTTCTTTACAATTCACAAGCAGACATTTATATCAAGAAATATCATGAAAAGTACTTAACAGTTGCACATCGTTTTTGTGGAAAATAAACGTGTGCCCTGCTGGGCTCGAACCCACAATCCTCTGTGTCAAAGACAGCAAACCTGACCATTAAGCTATAGTAGCTTCTTGGAGAGAGTGAAGCCATTAACTATATTAACATTAAAAAACATTAGTATGAAGTGTTATTTGTATTGATAAGACTGTTGTTATACCATCAGGCCACCAGAGGGCAGTGTATTCATTTGTATTGATTGCACTAGCGGAGAGAAGTAAAGCATTCTGACACAGTGACTCGGTGTGTAAAGCTTCATCATTACATGGTACCAGAAGTGGGGTAAATGTTAGAAAAAGGAGGAAAAAGATGAATTCCATCCGTCAACCTGAAGAGTTAAAGTTAACTGGAGATGTTAATGAAAGCTGGAAGGCGTTTAGACAAAGTTTGGAACTTTATATGGTTGCTATTGATCTGCAAGGAGATGAAAAGAGAAAAATAGCATTGCTGCTAACAGTAGCAGGACGCAGTGCACTCGACGTATACAATACGTTCGTCTTCACAGAAGATGAAAAAGACAAGTATGATGCAGTAATAGCGAAATTTGAGCAGTATTGCACACCGAGGAAAAATGAAACGTATGAGAGGTATGTTTTCAGAAACAGAGTCCAGAAGGAGTCAGAATCAATCGAACAGTACGTCACAGATTTAAGACTAAAAAGTCAGTCTTGTAATTTTGGGACTCTGTGTGATTCCTTAATAAGGGATCAAATAGTAATAGGTGTACAAGACAACAAAGTGAGGATGCATTTGTTAAAGGAGACAGACCTCACGCTAGATAAGGCAATCAAAATTTGCCAAGCTTCAGAGTGTGCAAAGGCACAAATAAAGACTTTTAGCCAAGACAGCGAGAGCGCCGAGGTGAATGCAGTGAAGCACGTGGGAAAGAGAGCGCCATCAAAGAGAAAAGAACAGAAGCCGACACAGAGCACGGCACATGACAGCAAAGGCTGCGAGAGGTGTGGCAACAGGCACATGCCAAAACAATGCCCAGCGTTCGGAAAGGACTGCAGGAAGTGTGGGGGTCGAAATCACTTTGCCAAGTGTTGTTTCTCCAAAAAGAAAGTGCAGCTCGTTGAACAGCTGAGCGACAGCGAGGAAGACGATGGTCCACCGCTTTTCTGCGATGCAGCGACGGTGGAAGGAGATCTCTCCAGGGATGAGTGGATAGCACATCTAAAGGTGAATGGTACAGAGGTTCCATTAAAACTGGACACAGGGGCGCAGGTAAACATCCTGCCCATGAAAGACTTAAAGAGACTGAAAAACAGGCCAAAGGTGCGAGATAAAAAGATAAATTTGAGAACGTATGATGATAAACCCATACCCACTAAGGGAGTGTGTAGAGTGAGCTTGTGTCACAAAGGGAAAACTGTAAATGCTCTTTTTGTACTTGTGGAAGGTGAGAGACAAGCTATATTGGGTTTGAAAACATGTGAAAAGCTAGGTCTAATCAAAAGAGTAAATGTCATAGATAAAGAGAAAGTGACAACAAAGATGCAAAGGGAGAAAATTGTTACTCCAGCAGGCTCTAAGGAGTCTACCCCTACAAGGTCTAGTGACTGGGTGAGAGAATACAAAGATGTGTTCAAAGGGATAGGCCGCTTACCAGGCGAGCATAAGATAAAGCTGAAAGAAAATGCAGAACCAGTGATACACCCAGCAAGAAAAGTACCCATAGCACTTAAGGAGAGGTTAAGAGAGAAACTAGATTCTCTGATAAAAGAAGGGGTCATAAGAAAAATAGAGGAGCCCACAGAATGGGTTAACTCCTTGGTGATACTAGAAAAACAAAATGGAGATCTAAGACTGTGCATAGATCCTAAGGATTTGAATAAGGGAATAAAAAGAGAGCACTATAGGCTACCAACTAAGTCTGATATAACCAGTGCAATGAGTGGAGCATGCTACTTCAGCAAACTTGATGCCTCTTCGGGATTTTATCAAATAGTTCTCGATGAGGGGAGTGCAAAATTATGCACATTTAACACACCGTTCGGGAGGCATTATTTCCTGCGGTTACCGTTTGGAATTAGTTCGGCCCCCGAAGTTTTCCATAGAACAGTGCAGCAACTGTTCGACGGGATAGAAGGAGTAGGTGTTTTCATTGATGATGTGGTAGTCTGGGGACGCACAGTTGAGGAACACGATGAGAGGTTACGCAGGGTTCTTGATAGAGCACAAGCATCTGGACTGAAACTAAACGAAAAGAAATGTCAGTTCAGGGTACAAGACATTACTTACTTGGGAGAGAGACTATCAGAGGCAGGCGTGCAGCCTGACCCAGAAAAGGTCCGGGCAATCTCAGAGATGCCGGAGCCAAGGGAAAAAAAAGGACCTACAGAGAGCTTTAGGCTTAGTAAACTATCTAGGAAAATTCCTACCGAATCTGTCAGCAAACACAAGAGCTTTGAGAAGCCTACTAGAAACAGACACAGAATGGCAATGGAAGCCAGAACATGTAAACGAATGGGAGTGGCTTAAGAGTAGCTTAACCAAGGAGCCAGTCCTACAATTCTATAACCAAGACAAACCACTCAAAGTGTCTACTGACGCATCAAAAGCTGGTCTAGGAGCCGTGCTACTCCAAAAGCATGAGTCAGAGTGGTATCCAATAGCATACGCATCACGTACTATGACAGCCGCAGAAAGAAATTATGCGCAAATCGAAAAGGAAACACTAGGTGCAGTTTATGGCTGCGAAAAGTTTCACGAGTATGTATACGGAAGATCTGTGATACTAGAAACTGATCATAAACCACTAATAGCCATATCACAGAAGCCACTGGGTGAAGCGCCACCGCGCATCCAACGCTTAATGCTACGACTCCAAAAGTATGACCTCACATTTGAGTTCACACCAGGCAAGCACTTAGTGATAGCCGATACATTGAGTAGAGCTAGCCTACGCCACAGTAAAAGCACTACTGAGGAAGAAGTACAGATCCATGTTGACTCAATCAGAGCACACATGCCAGTCTCCAGTGAGAAATGGGCAGAAATAGCCAGAGAAACAAAGAAAGACAAGAAGCTAAGTAGAGTGATAGATCAGATGCACTCACATGACTACATAAACATGGAAAAGCCATACCAACATTTCAGGGGTGAACTGTCAATGTTAGATGGTGTTCTACTTAAAGGCACACAAATAGTCATTCCTACCTCTATGAGGGCTCAGATGGTCAGATTGGTGCACGAAGGACATTTAGGGATAGAGAAATGTAAGAGACGAGCCCGAGATGTTCTTTACTGGCCGTACATGCACAAGGACATTGAGGCGTGTGTGCAGCGCTGTGACATATGCCAGCGGCACCAGTACCAACAGCCTAAGGAGCCTATGAGGCCACATGACAGACCACAGGAACCTTGGTGTAAAGTGGGAATGGACCTTTTTCAGCTTAAGGGCAAGGACTACTTACTAGTCATGGACTATTATTCCAAATATCCGGAATATGCTTTGTTGTCTGACACAACAGCAGAGCAGGTGGTAGCCCGCACCAAAGCTATATTTTCCCGCCAAGGGATCCCCTTAACAGTTATCAGTGATAATGGACCACAATTCAGTAGCCAGTGTTTCAGAGACTTTTCTAAGACATATGGTTTTGAGCACATAACATCAAGCCCCCGGTACCCACAATCCAATGGGTTAGCCGAGAAAGGAGTACAAATAGTCAAACGCAGCTTGAAGAAGGCCATGGAAAGCAACGAAGACCCATACCTGGCTATTCTCAACTACCGGGCATCTCCTCTTGAGAATGGACTTTCACCAGGAGAGATGCTCATGAAAAGAAAACTACGGACGAGACTTCCATCAGCAAGGTTCAGGAAGGAGCAGAGGGAGCCAGCTGCTCAGGAAACAAAACAGATGGAGTACTACAACAGGACCACCAAGCCACTACGACCGCTTGCACAGGAGGAGATAGTGCGGGTGAGATGTGATGGACAGTGGGGACCGCTTGCAAAAGTGGTCAAAGAGACAACACCCAGGTCATATGAGGTGATCACAGAACATGGTAACACACTCAGACGAAACAGACGCCACCTACTGAAAGTGCCTAAGAAAGAGATCAGGGTCAGTGACAACACTGAAGAGATGACAGGCATAAGACATGATGAACAACCGGATATGACAATCATACACGCAACACCTGAGAATAATAACAGTACGGGTGACAGAACACAGAGAGAGGGTTTGAGGAGAGAAATAGTCAAACCTAAGAGACTCATAGAAGAAATGTAGTCTGAGAGGTAAACTAAGGAGGTTTTGAGTCAAAAAGAGAGAAAAAGAAAATAGTTCCTAAAGGGTCATAAATATTGCATAACTGTTCTTACTGCAATTGTTCTGAAAGATGTACAAGTGACAGAAAGGTAACTGATTGAAAGTTCTTAAGATTGTTGTTGTTGACAACAGATTGTTTGTAATATTTCAAGCAACTTATTTCAAGTTTAATAACTACTGTTATTTTGAAAAAAGGGAAGATGTATTGATAAGACTGTTGTTATACCATCAGGCCACCAGAGGGCAGTGTATTCATTTGTATTGATTGCACTAGCGGAGAGAAGTAAAGCATTCTGACACAGTGACTCGGTGTGTAAAGCTTCATCATTACATTATTATTGGGCGATAAGCTTGATGAGCAGTTATACGGACCTAGGGTTGCCAACCGTCCCTTGAAATAAGGGACGATCCCTTATCTGTTCAATAAGCCTTATTGAACTGATAAGGGATCGTCCCTTATTTCAAGGGACGGTTGGCAACCCTATACGGACCATACCCTCAAAGAATAATTCTCCCCATTGGATAACATCGCGACGGAGGCACGCAGTTTGGCAGGAAAAATAGGAAGGAGAAAAACGGCAAAATAACCCAAGTTTGGGGCTTTATTGTGTGGATGTGTGAAGTTGTATCTGAATGCTGTGTGGTTACATGAGGTCAGAACATACAGAACTTAATGTTTTTAAGGGCTGAGAGTCTATGGTAATTGTGGTTATTTCTGTAGGAAACCCTGAAAAGTGCCAAACTCTCGGTGCTGTATAGGTATGGGGCATGCCCCGCCAAGCCGTAACTTGAAAAAAATTCGCGTACTCTACGACTTTCTCGCCCTATCTACACACCAAGGCTACTCAACAGTGTGGAAGAGTGCTGATTCGGACACGGCCCTGGATTTGCTAATTTGCACAATTCTTCAGCCAGGAGGTGGAACTAATTACTGAAATCAGCTGGCTGAGTTCATGGGTGGAAGAAACACACAGCAGGACTTTTACTTTTTGATCCCTGGATTTTACATCTCTGTACTTCTGTCTGTGGTGCTGCTGATACGAGAGGAGGAGGGGCGATAGATTGGGAGACGCGAACCCCACTGTATTAACCAATACATGGCCGGTTAGGCACGTCAAAGTTTCTTTTGAAATAAAATATTTTTCCCACTGATTTTACTTGTCTCAAACTTATTTATTAATAGGGCTATTTAAGGAATGGCTTTTATGGGTAATTTCCAAATATATGAAAATAAGTAAATTAAAAATAAATAAGTAAACGTAAATATTGTTGCTTCACTATTAAAAAAACAAAAACAATCAGTGGTTATGGTAACCGTAAAATTAAATAAACATTAACACGAAAAATCTAATAAAGTATGTGATTTATGGGCTTCTAAAACGCACTTAACAGTCTAAGACTGGTCTGGAGTAATCGTTAATCTACGAGCGTTTCAAAGAGCGTCTTAAGTTAAGATGCTTTTGGGAAACGCACCCCAGGTCGTTTAAGGAGGTGTGAACCGGCCCAGGTCTGAAACCGAGCAGGTCAAAGCCCCCGTGCCGCTCTGTAGTGGGTCCGCGCCTGTGAAGAGACGCTGCAGTGCAGCATGTGCGATACAGCGGGACCTAGTTTTTTTCCCATTACTTTATTTATTTTTTTACATTTTTAGTTAATTGATTATTTTTCATACTCTATTTCAAACATGAAATGCATCATCGTCTAACTGTACAAATGAATGCAACCAACTAGAGAGCTGTGATGCAACACAGAATTCATATGAAGACTGTCCTTGCCTATAGCACCGAGGTGCTTATTTTGCTCATGCTGTGTCATACAGCTAAGCCATATTTTGCGAGGGTAGCAGCCTCAGTATCGCGCCCGGATACCTTAGGCCAAAAATTTGGCTATTTTGTAATATTTTTTCACCGCTCTTCACACGGAAAGGGAAACTGGAATCAAAGCTCATTTCAAGATATAAAAATGTCAGGCAAGAATTTTAGAAAATATTATCACTGTTTGCCATATCATAAGAACATATTGAACTAGACAAATTATGCTCGAGGAATATGACAATAAGACAATTTTGGAGTGTTCGTGTGAATTCACATTCTTACAGCCGACATTATATTTTCATTTGAAGGGAAAGTGCTCCAATTTAGCATGTGTAATCACTTCATAAGCTATAGTACACATTACATTACAGGCATTTAGCAGACGCTCTTATCCAGAGCGACTTACAACTTTTTAGCATTTATTTTACATATATTAACCAATAATACAGCTGGATATATACTGAAGCAATTCAGGTTAAGTAGCTACCTTGCTCAAGGGTACAACGGCAGTGTCCTACCTGGGAATCGAACCTGCAACCTTTCAGTTACAAGGCTAGTTCCTTAACCATTATACTACTACACTGCCGCCCCGATTTACATGTACACCTAATGGGCAACGTACCTTTCCTCCTTACATTTTGAGGAGATATTTCAAAAAGCTGGTTGCCATAGTGATTACAGTATTTTGGGGCATTGAGCCTCGCTCACGAAAAATGCTGTTGATCAGATTTGATAGTAGCCTAGGCTGTCCTTCAGAATGTGCAGGAACATTTCGGCAGTCTTTTTTTTTTTCCTTATCTGAATTTGTTCTTTGGTATAATCAACATCTATGTGTGTTTGGATACATGCGCAAAGGCACGTGAAGCGGTTTCTATTTAGAATTCTGTTTTCCTGCAAACTCAATTTAATAAGTTACAGAACTCATATTAACAACAAAATGTTCGTTTATAGGCATAGATTGGCTATTGGTTTAGTTAAATTAACGATTCTGCCAGAATAACCTTGAATTAAGTAGGTTTGCTTTTACTTACTTTTCCATTTTTATTTCGATTTTCGTTTAGCTTCAGTTAGATTGAAGAGGGGTTTTTTAGTTTTTGTTTTTTCAAAATCTCTAGTTATTTTTTATTTCACTTCACGTTGCTGTCGGCTAACGATTGACCTTTATGTTTGCAGTTTTCTTGTTGACCTTGTTTCCTAGGCCTATTTGTAGCCTACCACTAGAGGGAACCATGCGCACAGAGAGTCAGACTGGTGCCTATTTGACGTCACAACAGCTTTCAATAATTTTTTTCTTTTTAAATGCCTTTCTGCTTTCGCTGGCCTGTAATCCAAGATACTGGGAGGCTGAGGCTAGCGGATCACTTGAGCACAGGAGCTATGATCTGCCGTGCACTATGCCAATGGGGTGTCCGCACTAAGTTTTTATTTATTTATTTATTTATTTCGGCATGCATATAGTCACACTTCATCACAATTACTGTAATATGCCTTGAACAAACACAGTACCTGCCGAAAAGGGATACGGGAAAAAGCAGCCTGCTTATCAAAAGTCCCGCCCCAATTCCCTACTCAAATTTAAATGTTCACATTTTACATTTGTTTTAAAACAGATTTTTTCGTATCACAACAGCATAGCTGAATTTTCTTTATAACAAAACAGACCGAGAAAGAAAAAATAAGCTAAAATAAAATAAACCAAATATTAAGTTCGGTATCGATATGGTGCTCCTGGGGGAGCCTTGGATTACCAGGTGGTCTAAGGAGGGGTGAACCGGCCCAGGTCGGAAACGGAGCTGGTCAAACCCCCGTGCCGTTCAGTAGTGGGTTTGCGCCTGTGAATAGGCGCTGCAGTGCAGCCTGTGCGATACGGGGGGACCTAGTCTTTTTCATTACTTTTTGATATTTTTAGTTCATCGATTGATATTTTTCAAAAGACAATTTTGGAGTGTTCATGTGAATTCATATTCTAGCAGCCGACATCAGAATTTAATTTGAAGGGAAAGCGCTCTAATTCCTTTATCATGTGTACAACATCACTTCATGTTCCAAGAACATTTCGGCATTCACTTTTTTCCCTTATCTGAATTTATTTGGTACAATCAAAATACACTACTCACAAAAAGTTAGGGATATTCGGCTTTCGGGTGAAATTTCAGGATGAACCTAAAATGCACTATAACCTTTACAGGTGAAATTAATTTGACCTTCTCTAAACTTTTGAATGCACATGTCCAACTATTCAATGTTTCAGTACTTTTTGCACAACTTGCTGTTCTCTAACAAGGAGCTGAACGGCAAAATTCACAACAGGTGTTTGATCCATGAATCGACCAATAAATTTCCTGGTTCAATTAGAATTGGTATTTAAACAGTCCTCTTCATCATGCTGTTCACATTTTGACATCATGAGACCAAGACGACACCTAACAATTGATCAACAGTACCTCGCCATTGCGAGGCTTCAAACAGGATGTTCTCAGAGGGAAGTGCCCACTGAGCTTAGAGTGTCACAGAGTGTCATCAGCAGGTTGCAACAGAGATACAGAGAGACTGGAAGAGTCACAGAAAGGCATAGAAGTGGACGTCCTTTGGCCACATCCCACACTGATGACCGCTTCATTGTGAACAGTGCCCTGCGGAACCGGATGATGAATGCCACTCAACTCCAGGCACATTTAAGGGAGGTGAGAGGCACCCAAGTGTCACGTCAGACCATTCGAAACCGTTTACATCAGCGTGGTCTGTGTGCTAGACGACCTGCAAGGGTACCTGACCACACCACCAGGCACAGGCGTCATCGTCTTGCATGGGCCAGGGAGCATTTACGCTGGACGATGGACCAGTGGGCCTCAGTGCTGTTCTCTGATGAAAGTCGATTCACGTTGAGCAGAAATGATGGCCGCCAACGATGGAGACGTCAAGGAGAGCGCTATGCATCAGCCACTGTTGTCACCAGACGACCCTTTGGTGGTGGCGGTGTTACAGTGTGGGCAGGTGTGTCTAGTCAATACAGAACTGCCCTACACTTTGTGAATGGTACAGTGACAAGCCCATACTACCTGAATAACATCATTAATCCAGTCATTGTGCCCCTGCATGAACAACACAGGCCTAATTTCATCTTCATGGACGGCAATGCTCCAGCTCATCGAGGTCGCATCATTAGGGAAAGGCTGCTGGAGACTGGGGTACCTCAAATGGAGTGGCCTGCACTTTCTCCAGACCTGAATCCCATAGAAAACCTATGGGATCAGCTGACTCACCGTGTAGAGGCTCGTACCTCTGTACCCCAGAACCTCAATGACCTGAGGGCCGCCCTTCAAGAAGAGTGGGATGCCATGCCTCAGCAGACAATAAGTCGACTTGTGAACAGCATGAGACGTCATTGTCAAGCTGTAATTGATGCTCAAGGGCACATGACAAGTTATTGAGACATTGACATTTTTGTTGTGGTATACCCACCACTGTTGTTGGCTTTTGTTTCAATAAATTGTTTGAGATGAGGAAATCACCATTGCATGCTTCTACTTAAATGCCCTACTTTCATGATACGTATAATATCACTGTAGCGTGAACTTACATTTTCCATAAATTTCACCCGAAAGCCAAATATCCCTAACTTTTTGTGAGTAGTGTATGTGTTTGGTAACACGCGTAAAGGTGCATGAAGAGGCTTCTTAGAATTATTTTTTTCTGCAAACTCAAGAATTCAGAATTTACAGAACTCATTAACAAAATCTTCAATACTTTTCTAGGCATAAACTGGCAATTGAATTGGCTGAATTATCTATCCTATCAGAATAACCTCGAATTTTATCTAGGTTTGTTTTCGTTTAGTTTTAAATTTTTCCTTCAATTTCAGTTCAAGCTAGATTTAAGAGTGGGTGTGCTGTTTTTTTTTGACGTTTACCTGGTTTCCCTCGGCCTATTTGTAGCCTACCACTAGAGGGGACTATGCGCACAGTCAGTCAGAGTGGTGCCTTTTTGACGTCACAACACTCCCTTCTAAAAAGGCCAAACCAGAGAACCTGTCTCAGAATTTAAGAGACTTGAATTTAGTGTATAATGTTAAGCGTAAACATATACCTGTCACAAAACCCTTTTTATTCAAATTCCAGATGTAAAAGCTTTTATGCATAACGAACATTAAAGATAAGCCAGCTTAAAAAAAAACTAAAAAAAACACTAAGGCATCTACTCGTAAAAATTGGCAAAATAAATGAAATTTAACTGTTCACCACAGTATAACATTTAAAACAAAGGATTAAAGAACACACCACTGACAGAGCAGAAGATGGAAGGTGTTTGTTTTTTGAGGGGTTGATTGAACACATAATTGGCAAAGAATTATCTGTATTAAGTTCTGAACATAAATCACTTCAGGCCTACCATATATTAATACTACCATGATTTGTTAAATATATTAACACGAAATAAGAATAACTCTTAAATTAAGGAATAGCCCTCCACAACTCCTCTTAATAATTTTAAAGTTTACTGCCCAAAATAATTATCAGAAAAGTGAACACAGCTTTCTGGAGTTTGGCTGGAAAAAAACTGCAGATTCCTGGGTGTGATTCAGGCTGGACCCCAGTATGAACAGAACAGAACAGAACAAAAGAACAAATTTACCAATACCGAGGGGGACAAAGTACATGTACATCACTTTTTAAAACTGATATTTTCAAGGTTTTCAAGGTCTGGTTTTAATACAGCAAATAGGACAAAATGCTGCATTTTATACAATAATGTCCTCTATAGATTTACACAATTCTCAAGACAATCTTGCAGACCCATGTATGTCATCATTCTCAGATTCCACAACATTCCAAGTTTTATTTTATTACCAAGTTTTCATGTATTTTTCTGAAATACATCAAAGGGATGGAGCAGGAAATTCAGCAGAATGATGGAGGACAAGCATAACTGCTTCTACAGTGTGTGTGTGTGTGTGTGTGTGTGTGTGTGTGTGGGGGGGGGGGGGGGGGGGGGGACATCTCCCTTAGGTCTATTTACAAAATAAACAACCACCAATCATTTGTGAGACAGACTAGACTGAAGTGTGGGAGGAAAAAAAAAAGGAGTATTTCAGTGGTAAAAGTATAACCTCTCCCAGAACTACGTTACGCCATTGAAGCTGCCGCTCAAACATCCAAAAAACAAAACTTGACCCGGCCCCCTCTTCGCCCATCCGCTGAGTGTCGTGGTGGTGGAACGGGGTTCCACCGGGTTGTAAGCGACCAGCCTTTTCTTGGCTCAAGCTCGCAGTCTTACTCAATGAGCTTCTTTGCCTTGAAGAAGCGGCGGAGGTAGAAGACCTGCCAGGTGGCCAGTCCAATCAGGCAGCACATGGAGAAGATGCTGAAGTACAGAACACGAGTGTTTGTGGACTCTGGAATGGGGATGGAGGGGACAGAGCATGAGGCAAATATGCAAACTGGATCACAATAATTTTCTTGAATGAAGAAACAGTTCACCCAATCAGTGCTTCATTCGAATTTCTATTGTGGAAGAGACCCATCCATTCTAAACAAAACTCCATATCTTTATATCTTTTACATAAAAAAAATCTTTAGATGGTGCCTATTGCCATTTTACCCTCTTCTTTTTCTCCCCAATGTGGAGGCACCAAATATGCTTCAAGTGATCACCACTGTGCCACCAATACCCACATAAGGAGCACAGCAGCTGAAGCATGTGTACTACTCTGATGAACTCATCTTCAAGCTAATGACGTGCTTGTTCCACCAGATTGATGATATCGGCCAACAACTACTTTTCCTTAAAGGGTAACTACACTCTAGATCACTTTTTAAAAAATGTTTTATCTGTAAACGTGTTCGTATGCCTACCTTATGAAACTTTTCATCCATTCCGTTATTTCAACAATTCGGAACTAATATTGTATATCATATGAAACTGGTAGAAAAGCGTCTTGGTGCTGCCCTCTCACGGTTGAAATTCTTTCTGCTGTCCACTCTACCCCCGCCCCAATCGTGATGTCAGCGTACATCTTTGGAGTTACTTCTATTGGTTAGAAGCACTGCGGTCCTTTGGTTTCGGCTCCACGCTTTTAAACCGGAACAATGTGGCATCCTGCTCATAAACTCTCTTATTCCACCTAAATAGTCTACTAAAATGTTTCTGAAAATATTTGAGGTGAGAAATAGGCCATGCAGTTGCTGAATCTTGATTTATATTTGATCTGCAACATCTAGCTTGACTGTTTGATCAGAGTTATAGAAAATCATTTGTACATTGTACGTGCATTTATGCAAATGACGATGGACACACCTCCTCCGCCCCCACCCCTCTCCCTCGCTCACCCCACAAAGTATTTTTCAAAATTGTGTAGTAGGCAGAGACAGGCTGAGACAGTGAGTGCACTTACTCTTTAAGTGCCCAGATGGTTCACAATCTGAAAAGCTAGCTTTTGGAGATGTGAATTTGAAATCCTAGCTTTGTGAGAGCTGAAAGGTTGAATAGAGCCTGCAAGTTTTCATTTTCTCATAAAATCAGTTTGGGTGCAGAGTTTGGGTCAATTCCATTTAAATTAAGTCAATTCAGGAAGTCAGTTGTTGTTGTTGGGACATGGAGTTCAGTCACACATTTTGTATGATTTCTAAGAAACCTTTCAGAATGAAATAGGCAGCATAGAATGGATACAGTGCAGTCCAAAAGTATTTGGACAGTGACACATTTTTTGTTGTTTTGGATCAGTACTCCTGCACATTGGATTTGAAATGGAACACTGAGGTATCAAACAAACCATCACTCTGCTGCCAGATATGCAGTTGATGTGGATGGATCACTTTAATGGTTGTTTTTCTGACTATTTTCCTATTGAACTCTATGGACAAAAAAAGTCAGGAGAAGAAACCCTTAAAGTGATCCACCCACATCTACTGCATATCTGGCAGCAGAGTGATGGCTTGAGGCTCGTTTGAAACCTCAGACCCTTGATGACATTTAGCCAACCATGTGTTTCACACTGGTAAAGCATAATTTACAGCTTAATCTAGTCCCCCCCCCCCCCCCCCATTTCCCATAGAGATCCATTAAGTAAGTCTTTTGATGGTTGTTGGATAACAGACATCAGGAAGTCATGGCATGCAACATATGAAATTGCTACCGGTTCACCCAATATATCTGTGAACACTAGGGGTGTCACGATACCGATTCGAAATCGAAAATCGATCGAAATGAGCGTTCGATTTCGAACTTCGAAATCACAAGCTGGTTCGCGATTCTCCAAGTTTTTTTTTTCTCTCCACCCCCGCCCCCCCGCGCGCTCTTCTTAGCCTTTCATGTGATGGGTAAAATGTAAAAAAAGTAGCCTACTTGGCCATCTCTAATGTAAGCGTTTCCGATAAAACGAAACTTGACGCCTTCCACTGCATTTTGTTCGTCCACGCAGGCGTGCGTCCGAAGAAAGAAAAACAACAATATTTCAAAGACACAGCTGCTAGTTAACGTTAGCTTACCGGTAGCCTGCATTACTTTTTACGACACACCATGGCCACTGCCGGAGTTGGATGGAGAAACAGAACTGGAAAATCCTCCTGCTTCCCTCAAGTCACCGGTGTGGCAACATTTTGTCTTCCCCGTGAGTTATATAAACAATGAACGCGTCATTGACAAAATAACGACAGTTTGTCGGCTATGCTACACGCGAGTACCATACGCCACCTCAGGCAACACGTCAAATATGGCAGGACACATTCGCAGGCATCACAAAGAAATAGATTTGACTGGGAAAAAAACATTGACACAGGCAACTCAAATGACAACCCAAATGACAGTCAGGGCATGAAAAAAAATGTGTAAATAGTTAATAGCGTGGTACATGTTCAACTGTTTATTATTTCAGATATTAGTTTGTTAAAGCTCTCAACTGTTCAAAGAATGTGAACATGCTCATCTTTTTAAAGAAGAATTTGAAAATGTAAATGACCGTTGTCAGGGCATAAAACCAATGTGTAAATTGTTAATAGCGTGGTAAATGTTCAACTGTTTATTCTAGAGTCTAGTTTTGATAAAGCTCTTAACTGTTTAGGTGTGTTTAAATATTCTCATATTTTTGTTATTATTTATAATTGTTATTATTCAAATAAAAGTTACTTATTGAGAAACAAGTATTTTTCTTTACAAATCAAGACTCGATAGTCTAACAATGGCATAGCCATTAGTTAGACTATAGTGCTGGAAAAAAATTGAAAATCGAATCGAATCGTGACCTTAAAATCGAATCGCGGATTTGGAGAATCGTGACACCCCTAGTGAACACCCTGCACTTTAACCTCACAGTCACTGCTCCATTTCAAATCCAATGTGCTGGAGCACAGAGCCAAAACAACAAAAATTGTGTCACTGTCCAAATACTTTTGGACTGCACTGTATCCATTCTAGGCTGCACATTTCATTCTGCAAGGTGACTTAGAAATCAAACAAAATGTGTGTCTGAACTCCATGTCCCGCGCATCTCTGTAGCCTTACCATTGGTGTCCCTCATCTCCTCCTCACGCTTCTTCATGTAGGCAAAGTCGTTGACAATGGACTCGGAAAGGTCTTCCAACCTCCGCAGCTCTACCTCCAGGGGCTTCAGCTTCTCAACCTTCGCAATCTGTATGTACAGAGCCAGGCATCACTCAAGGGTGGGGATTCATGAACACCAAAATGGACGGATCTATTGTGTTTTCAATGACTTACTGACATGCACCAATCATATCGCTTTGCCGTAGAGACTGAGAGCGGTGTCTTTTGATAGACTGTTGGCAATTGAAAGCTCAGAGAACTTTAGTTCAGGGAATTCATGAAGCTTACTTCTCTAAAATAATTTCTGCTCAGTTTAAAAATAATGCTCTACCTTCAAATTAATCCAAACCTTTCCAGACAGAAACTCATTGCACTATAATTAAGATGGAATGTCTGAGTCCACAACTGACTGCTGTATGGTGCAGGTACTATGGACATACAGCTACCAAGAGCCAGTATTCTACCCTATAATACAACCCCTAGCAAAAATGATGGAACCACCACACTTAGAGGATGTTCACCCAGCTTTTTTACTTTGTAGAAAATAAACAAATCACAGATATGACACAAAAAATGTTGTTTGATTAATAGCTGAACATTCTGGCTTCGTGAAACATACCTCAAACCAATTAAATTAAATTATTTTAATTAATGCCATATTTTTTTTCCAGATCAAGTAGAGGAAAAAATTATGGAATCATCAAGAAAAAAAAAATCACAATTAGTACTTTGTTGCTCCTCCTCAGGCTTTTATGACGGCCTGAATTCTTTGAGGCATGGACTTCACTAATGAAAAACAATATTCTCCATCAAGCTGGTTCCAACTTTCTCGAATTGCGGTTGACAGATCAGCTTTGCAGGATGGAGCATTGTCATGGACCAATTTTTTAAATTTCCACTGTAAATTTTCAATCGGATTGAGATCCGGACTGTTTGCTGGCCACGTCACTGAGTTGATATGCTTTTCCTGAAGAAAAGCTTTAACACTCTTTGCTCTGTGGCAAGATGCATTATCATCCTGAAAAATGTACACCTGTGCATTGACTGCTGAGGTAATGATTGCCATCTCCAATGGTCCTTTACCTGACATGCAACCCCATATCATAAATGACTGGGGAAATTTGATTGTTTTCTTCAGGCAGTCATCTTTATACGTTTCATTAGAACGGCACCAGACAAAAGTTCCAGCTTCATCTCCTTGGCCAATGCAGATTCGTGATTCATCACTCAATATCACTTTCATCCAATCATCCACACGCCATGATTGCTTCTCTTTAGCCCACTATAACCTTGTTTTCTTCTGTTTAGGTGTTAGTGCTGGTTTTCATTTGGCTTTTCTATATGTAAATCCCATTTTATTCAGACGATTTCTTACAGTTCTGTCACAACCATTGACTCCAGTTTCCGTCCATTTGTTTTTCATTTGTTTTGTTATGCATTTTCTATTTTCAAGGTATATTGCTTTGAGTTTTCTATCCTGACGCTTTGACGTCTTCCTTGGTCTACCCCTATATTTTCCTTTTATAACCTTCATATTTTGTTTATACTTGCACCAAATTTTAGACACAGCTGACTGGGAACAACCAACATCTTTTGCCACACTCCGTGTTGGATTTCCTTCTTGAAGGAGTTTTATAATCCTTTCCATTGTTTCAATTGACAACGCTCTTGTTGGGGCCATGTTTCCTTTCAATTAGCCAAGTCCAACAGCTCGTTAAGGTCTGTAAGCACTCACTTAACTGCAGACTAATTAGCATTTTTAGACTTGTGCCGGTATTTGTTTTTGAAATGTAAATTACAAGGTGATTCCATAATTTTTTCCTCTACTTGATCTGAAAAAAGATATGCCTAAAATAAGATATAATTAAAATAATTGAATTTATTTTGTTTGAGGTATGTTTCACAAAGCCAGAATGGTCAGCCATTAAAGAAAAATAGTTTTGTGTCATATCTGTGATTTGTTTATTTGCTACGAACTAAAAAAAGCTGGGTAAACATCCTCTAAGTGTGGTGATTCCATAATTTTTGCCAAGGGTTGTAATGCTTTTTTGAAGGGCTCTTGCTGTGGAAGAGGGGGACCCGGCAAGACATACTCAAAGGGTGTAGCCTGTCTTTACTGGTGTCTGGAAAAGTGTGAATGGGTTGGTTAAATGTCCCCTTTCTGGATGGGAGAGCTAAAATACAAACCAGGCCTAGGTGGTCTCCCCACCCCACCCAATCTCCCCACCCCACCCCATCACCCCACCCCATCTCCCCACCCCACCCCACCGTATCACCCCACCCCATCTCCCCACCCCACCCCACCCCACCCCATCTCCCCACCCCACCCCACCCCACCCCATCTCCCCACCCCACCCCCCCGTGCTCACCTCCCCACCCCACCCCACCCCATACTCACCTCCCCACCCCCACCCCATCTCCCCGTGCTCACCTCCCCACCCCACCTCCCCACCCCATCTCCCCGTACTCACCTCCCCACCCCACCCCATCTCCCCGTGCTCACCTCCCCACCCCACCCCACCTCCCCACCCCATCTCCCCGTACTCACCTCCCCACCCCATCTCCCCGTGCTCACCTCCCCACCCCACCCCACCCCATCTCCCCACCCCACCCCATCTCCCCACCCCCACCCCACCCCACCCCATCTCCCCACCCCACCCCACCCCATCTCCCCACCCCACCCCACCCCATCTCCCCACCCCCACCCCACCTCCCCACCCCACCCCACCTCCCCACCCCACCCCACCTCCCCACCCCACCCCACCCCACCCCATCTCCCCACCCCACCCCATCTCCCCGTGCTCACCTCCTCGTAGTTCTTAGCCTCCACACCATGCTTCATGTCCAAATTGACCAGCTGGTCAGGAACCCTCCCAGTTCCTGGAACCAGTATGAAAAGGTTTATTGCGAGGGAGCTGAAGGTTTTGGGAAACAGGTCTGACCCTTCCATACAGCAACACCCCCTGCCCCTGCAGCATGTCCAAGGTAAAGTAATCAAACAGAATTTAACACGCGAGTGGGGTAATTGTTTGAGCAGTGGCTTAAAGAAGCTACCGCAACCTAGCTGCCAGAGGACTGAAGTACCATGCGAGAAAACAAACTGGTGGCCGTAATTATGATTCATACTGACTGAAACTTCATCATTAGTGATATAATTGAGGTTTTTCCACTGTAGAATAAGAGTTGTCATTAATGAAGATGGTGTCCAGCCTTTAGCTGGCTGTATGCTATGGCCACTTGCTTATATGCCCTTCGTAATAATACAGAACACTGTACAATATGAACAACATCAATCATCAACACCTGCTCTCTTAAAATTTAAATGTGATGGTATAGTACGTACCCATTGGAAACTTGCTCTCAAAGCAGACTTCAAACATGTCATAATCCTCTGTAGTGAAGGCAAACTTCCCCTTGGAAGCATCTTCTTTTGAGTACAAGGTGTGGCCGGAGGAGTCCGTAATCTGCCAGAGAAATTCAGAGTAATGCTCCCAATAAATGCAAACAATAACATCTCACACTGAATTTAAAGTGTTGCAAATGAATGCGCAGCACTGACACAAAATATAATGATGGCGAGTTAAAACACTTCACCTTTTTCCGTTCTTAAATACCACCACATTGATAAACTGAACAGGTCAAGTACGGCCAGGACACCAAGTGGCTTTGACACCTGCAGTGTTCTGTTCAAATACAAACACCGACTTTTTTAAGCATGAAAATTGAACAGGTCAAATCAATAACTAGAGCCCTTGTAAGTCAATAAATTTTGAACTTAAAATATCATCTTTCATTTACAAAAACTATTGCGAAATAGTGCACACACCAAGGTTTCACATGTTGCGAATATTTTTCTTGAATTAATAACACATACAAGCAAATAGTACTACCCTGCACATACGCAACTACAGCTCACCATATATGAAGAAATATGGGTCGGTGTGCTTGCAGATGACAAGGCGTAAGCTAAATAGCTATTCGAAGTAAACTTGCAAAGAAACATTGGAGTGGACCACACTGAAGCAGCGTGGGAAGAATGTAAACCCAGTCAAATCACAATGAAAAGCAGTTTGCGTAATGGAAGCCGTGAAAGTGAGACAGTGCAAGTAGCACTAACAGTAGTCCTGCCTAACGGCGAGCTACTGGCCTTGGAGATTAAGAATGACGTGTTACTTTCTGAGTCAATGGGTTTCAGCTAAGATCGCAGTAAAATCGCTGTTTTGATTTGGATAATCATTGAGTTTCACATGCAACGAACCTAAAAAACACACGCATTAGGTACACTGTAAAGATATATCGTTAGCGCTGACTAAATAATGTTTATCACCTCAAAAACAACCGACAATTTGACAACTAACGTTACTCAAGACAATTGTCGGTAAATTAACTAGTGCTAGCGCAGATTACTTCCGTGGCCAAACGTTAGTAGTTTCAAATTTAGGTAACCTTAACGTTACCTTAATACACTGCGATGATCCTAGTGTATTTTCTTAGTGCTAGGATGTACACATCTACATTAACGTTAATTAATTACAGTAGCTCGCTGTGTTGTATGAAATATGTTTTGCAATAGCTCTCTTGGCCTAATTTAGGCCTTCCCATACAACCTCGGCATTTCCTTAGCCAACGTTTCGCTGGACTCACCTTAAGATTGGTCTTCGTATTAGGCTGCTCGCCAACTTCGTATTCCCCCGTGACGAGAACGTCTTTGTGGATCTCTTCCCGTAAACATTTTCGGGAGTTAACTGGTAAATAAAAAGAAATGGAAACTGCCAATTCAAATAGAACCGATAAAAGAAGTAACGCTACCACACAAAACCGATACATGGCTGACGCGGCTGAACACAACGTTCAGAGCAGCATAATGCCAAAAGTGACACCAGCCTTCACGAGCAGCACTCAAAATCAATAGCGCTCCCACTGGCGTGGAGGTCAGTACTCTAATTCAGAAACGCCAGCGCAAAGGGTTCACAAAATCCCTGGGTGCGTCCCACAGAACTATATAGCATCCCAATACTCGAAAAATGCACCCTCCTTTGCTCCACTACCACCTCACCTCCTCCGTGCCCCGGAAACGGATGTTTGTGTTTTAATCCAATGTTGCTGATTGCATCTTAATTACGTATTAATGGGTACATATTAATGAATGTCTCGACGCAAACTGCAATGTCAGGTACATTGTATACTGTACATGTACATAATTGTACTCAAAACGTTCAGGCAGTTTTGCATACTTCCGGGTAGGAGAGGAGTGGTAGTGGGGGAGTGGAGGAAAGGAGGTGGGGAGTGAATATTGGGATGCACCCCTCCTTTCCTCCACCCCCCCCACTACCACTCCTCTCCTACCCGGAAGTATGCAAACTGCCTGAACGTTTCAAGTACAAGTATTTGCATGTACACTATACAATGTACCCGACATTGCGGTTTGCATTGAGACATTAATTAATATGTTTACCATTAATACGTAATTAGGATGTAATCAGCAACATTAGATTAAAGCACAAAGATCCGTTTCCGTGGCACAGAGGAGAGGAGGTGGTAGTGGAGGAAAGGAGGGTGCATTTTTTGAGGGTGCGTCCCAATATTCTTCACTTGTTTTCATCATATATAAATTACAGGACTTTTTTTATACATAGCCTTTTCAGGGCACCATAATGTTTGGGACATATTAATGTTATGTACATGAAAGTAGTCTTTAGTACTTTGTCGCATCCTTTGCATGCAATGACTGCTTAAAGTCTGTGACCCATATCAACAGGTGCTGAGTATCTTCTCTGGTGATGCTCTGCCAGGCCTGTACTGCAACCATCTTCATCTCAGCATTTAGTTGACAGCTCAAGAAAGTGTAAATAAATCAAGGTTAATTTAGAATGGATTAAAAGATAATGGGAAAAGCTTTTCCTGGTGGTGGCACTTCAAGAAACAATGGAGCTTATATGACAATAGCAGGTCTATTTGGCATATACGTAGCTGCAGGAATAAAAATGTTTCTCAATGAGTACTGCCTATGTAACTCTTCAGATGGTTATTCAAATTCATGGGCTTCATTAGATCTAAGCTGTAATTGTCGTAATGAAATGCATACAACCTTCTTGTGATGAGAAACGTGCAGTGACATCACTCATCTGAATGACGGCAATACCGATCCCAAGTTTTATTACTCCTTGTCTGATTTTTATGGCCTGTCCACTCCTGATGGAAAACGGTATCTGATAGCATCACAGTTTCTATGGAGTGTAATGAATTTAACTGAATGAAGTGCAATTTTATGATGGCAGTCACAAATAGAAAGAGGCCCAAAATAAAGACCATGTCATAGGTCAAAAAAGATTTGTATTAAACTGCTTAGCAGTTTTCATTTCAATGTGCCAATTTTTGTTGTTTTGGCTCTGTACTCCAGCACATTGGATTTGAAATTAACCAATGAAAATGAGGTTTAAGTACAGACTGTCAGCTTTAATTTGAGGGTATTTACATCTATCTTGGGTGATCCGTGTATGAATTAAAGCCCTTTTAATATTTTTTTTAAATACACATTTCAACAAGACAATGATCCAGAACATACCTCAAAACCAACCATGAACCAATTAAAGGAATGAAAGATGAAGGTTTTCAAATAGCCTTCACAGTCAGCTGACTGTAATGGGGCGTGATGTGTGAGGTAGGAGGAGCCAAACGCAGCAAGGGGATTCTTTAAGCCCTTAGGCCACTAAGGCGGGAAACCCCGCAGATAAGGGAGGAGACAAGACAGGGAACACGTACCAAAGCTACTAACCGGCTCACTGTGACACACCAATAAGTAGAAGCGCAAACGCCAGGTCTTTCCCTAAGAAAACCAAGCCAAGTGAATAGAACAAAGCACTAGGCTCTCAAACTTCTACAAGCTAAGTGACTAGAGAACGAGCCGGAAATAACAAACGCCCTGTCTCGGTAACGAGACGCATAAGAACAGGCAAGTAGCATAATGGCACAAACAAAACACAGCAAACATGGAAAACTAATGCGAATTAGAATTACCAGGAGGCGAAAAGAATGGGATCTAACGTTCCAAGGCTACTCTGAGACTAGTAGTCAAACGCAAACATGTCCACAACATCGCCCAATCTTCCCCACAGGAAGACATGCACCGACAGATGAAACAGAACTACAGTTCCGAACAAAATCGTCAAACTCCATATAAGGATAAAAGGCACAGGGACGAAAGGACAGCTGCACCGGAATTATCGGCTAACTGACTAACACGAGTATAGAGAATAAAGGCCCTGCCTCTTGGTAAAGAGGAATGTAACGAGAAGGCGAAGGAACAGAGATAACGTTCCGTGGCTAGTTTCATAAGCTCGCAGTCACATGCATAAATAAAGGGGTAAACTCCCGATCTCCCAGGAGGGAGAAACATTTTACAGGAGAGCCGACGGAGCACCGCAGTCCCATAACTTTACTAGCAGAATGACTAGCTTAAATAGAAAACACACGCCCTAGCCTCTCAGTAAAGGGAAATGTAACGAGGCGAGGGAACCAATAATTAAAGTTCCAAGGCTATAATGAGGCTCGCAGTCACACGCAAACATGTCCACAACATCGCCCAATCCTCCCCACAGGAAGACATGCACCGACAGACGAAACAGAACTACAGTTCCAAACAGAATCGTCAAACTCCATATAAGGATAAAGGTACAAGACATGCATCGACAGATGAAACAGAACTACAGTTCCTAACAAAATCGTCAAACTCCATGCACGGATAAAGGCACACAGGGGCGAGAGGACAGCTGCACCGGAATTATCGGTTATCTGACTAACGCAAGCTCAATAGAAAATACTAGCCCTGCCTCTAAGAATTAATAGAGCCATAAAGTCAGTATGATAAAACACCCTGTCTCTTAATAAACAAACTCCTCTTGCTATCACGAAAGACAGCAGATAAAGAGGAGAAAGACAGAAAATGGCAAACGATCTAGGCAAAAACAACAAAGGACAGACCAGAAAGCGGCGACTGAAATGAGCACACAAAACAGGAATGTAACCTGAAAGCTCAAAGCACAAAGCCAAGTCCCGCAAAACTCCAACAAAGCACAACAGAGCAAAACGGTCTCCTTAAAACACTAGATCAATCATACGATTAAAACTTTAAAAGGGCAAAAATAAACCGCACAACAAAACAGCACAAATAATGCCATACAAAACAGCACAAATAATGCCATACAAAACAGCACAAATAATGCCATACAAAACAGCACAAATAATGCCATACACCACACCACAGCACAAACAACAAACAATATCAAAGCCCAGAACAAAAGGAACATGGGCTTAAATAGCTCACCGGCAACCATGTGCAGCTGTGCAACGTTGATGAGAACTTCTTCGCGAGAAGAAGGAAAGGAGCCAAAACTCCACCAACGAAGCAGCGCCCACTTGTGGCGACCGAGGAACACGACCGCAAGGGAAAAAGGGTCATAAACCATGACACAGACTTGAATATTATCGAAAATCTGTAGGGAGATCTCAAACATGTAGTGCATGCAAGGAGTCCAAATGATGTTTCTGAACTGGAAGGATTCTGCAAGGAAGAGTGGCAAATCGTCCTAGAGCAAGAACAGAAAGACTGTTAGCTGGCTACAAGAATCCTTTTGGAGCTGTTAGTTCTGCCAAAGGAGGCGTTACTAATTACAGACTAAAATGGTGCCCAAACTTTTGCACATGCCACATTTCAGCAAATAAAACAAATTGTGCATTAAAATTTTTATATAGTGTTTAAGTTTGTTCCCTCCAGAGGTTGTGTTAAATTCTTTTCATTTAGAAAATCAAAAAAACATGAAATTTGACCAGGGTTGCCCAAACTTCTGCCTACCACTATATATAAAATACTATTCTAATGTTGGCCATTTAGAGATATCACACCTTTTACATTAATATACAATGCAAATCAGATTTTTCAGACTTCATTTAGGGGACTGCCTGTAATGACAGTTTTAAGGACTTGACATGTTTTTAATCTGGAGCACATAAATGGGGAAAAAAATGTTCATCCATGATAAGCAATGAAACACTGGCCTGGCACTGGTATGTATTTCTGGTAGGACTTATTGGAATTGTAAAAGCTGCCTATTATTCTGCTAATTTTTTTTGACATGTTTTTAATCTGGAGCACATAAATGGGGAAAAAAATGTTCATCCATGATAAGCAATGAAACACTGGCCTGGCACTGGTATGTATTTCTGGTAGGACTTATTGGAATTGTAAAAGCTGCCTATTATTCTGCTAATTTATGGTACGCAGAAATTCCCAGTTATATTTGGCGGAGCGCTCCAGTTTCCAGGGAAACATCCCTCTTCAGACTCCCCTGGGGCAAGACGACATCCAAACACTTTCGCAAATTCAGCCTGCCAAATGTACTGTCTGTCACCACACACGGCAGTTGCCGGATCCCAAAATCCCTGCAGATTGTATCAGACAAGCCTTTAAAAAGGAATCCACAAACTGGAGATTACTTCCAATCTGCATCTTCATGATGCCACAATGTAAAAATCTGACACTGGATCACAAGCATAACATTCTGAGAGTAAGACATCTCTGTAAAGCAAAAAGCCTCCATTCCCTTTATTCTAATCAATGAAAATGTGAAGTTGAATGGTTTCGAATGGAATAACAGTGTACTAGCCTCTATTGCCAAATGTATGAGGCAATGTTTAATAAGTTTATCAAGAGTCTAAGTCAAGACACAAGGTAAGAATGTGTAGGCAGAGTGACGCTGTTATCTCTCCACACCCTATTGTAATATACGTCACTATCTACAGAGCTTGGCTTTGTCAAAAGGCTTTTTCCTAATTAAAGGAGGGGCCTCCCACACAAATAATATTTAGTCGTTACGTATTTTGAAACCTCCCATCAGATTAATCACATATAATAACAATATGCGTCCAAGGTTCATAATGATAGAGGGGGGAGGGAATTTTATGTTTGTACAGGGGGGAATATTTCTCCCCATTCCTATTTTATCCTATGTGCCAGGACTGAAAACCACCACAAGGGGACCATAGCAGCAATGCTTATTCAACATGGGCATGAATTAAAATTCAAAACCTTTTATTTCATCATTGCATTGCATTGACATTTGACAGGCCCCCATACAAAGTAAGCTGAGCAATAAAATCACATACATTTACAGGTGTCCAAAAGCTAAAGTAAATCCTTCCCCTCCTTTCTCTCCCCACCTGAATCCAAGAAAGATTCTCTCACCTCAGCACCCTCCCTGTCCTCCCCTACCCATCAGCCACTGCTCCTTCCCCCCGTCGGGCCAAAGCACAGACGCAGGTTGGCGTCACGGTGTTTCTAATTTTACCACCGCGCTGTTGATGCTGATGTTAAAAGAAGCGGCAGCTATTTCAGCCGGCACGGCTTCTCTCTGGGGCTGACAGGTGGTATAAATAGAATGACTTATTACACGCTGGAATGATCTTACGGGAGGGACGGTGTGGCGTGGTATTGCTACACTTTGCGTTAAGAGAACAAAACTGTTGTACAGTAACCTCTCTGCTTTTGAAATAAAAGTTTAAGAAGGCATGATTCCTCTATGCCACAAATAATCAACAAACGGGTTTTTTTTTTTTACATTTAACAAATGTATTATGAATACTTAAAATTAATGTTAAGACTAAATATCTTCTGCTTGAATCAGAGCTACGTAAAAAGTTATTCCAAAACATTTGATATGTCAGAGCAGGGAGAAAGAATAATGGTTGTGGGACTTTCATTTCAGGCCTATTGTACAAAATGACTGTGCCTCATATAAAAAGTGTAATTGAGTATGACCAAAGTAAGTTTGTTATCATGAGTGACTGCAATCACCCTCCTAGGCAAAAGCATGCGCACACACCCATATTCACACACTAGTCATTTCCTGTGAGAACTGCGTGCTTAGTATACTCTAGGGGAATACATGGTTACAAGGCTGTGAGTGCGAGGAGTTGCAAATATTGAATGGTGTGATGAAACAGCTATCAAACCTCTTTGGGTTTGCCTCAGTACCCGGAAAATTGCAGTGTCCATGGCCAGTGTGCTAATATCCTGTAATCACTAGAAGACGAATAAGAGCTGAATAATTAATATCTTATCACCAATTCCCAAAACATTGTATTCATTTCTGAAAGCTTACTGGTGGCGGCCACATAGATACCTAAAATACATTATCATCCATTTAACAGCAGCCCCTGTTAAGTGGATAGTATGTAATATAGGTGGGGTGGGGGTTAAATTGCTGTGTGGCCCAGGCCTTGATTCTGAATAATGAGGTCAAAGTATTGTCATTTTGTGACTTTTACAGAATTTTGGGGGCCATTTCATTTAGACTGATTGTTTGTTTAAACACATGGCTAAGGGCTGAATCCAGAACCCATGTTATGAAAGTTAATATTTTACACAAAGCTCACCTTCATTTTGTACTAGAGTGAAGGCAAACTCTTTTCTAACATCTCTAATGGCTGTCTGTATTGTATCATTACACACAAAAGACTTTCCTCAACATACAAAATTCAGGTGCTGTTTTTACAGGTAGGCTTACCTCTGTGCCACAGTAAATGTACACCATGAAGTATTTTATTTGCCGGGGGTTCAAACAAAGGTTAAGGGCACAATGGTAATATATGCAAGAAGTTAGCTATAAAGTCAAGGTTGACATCATGTCAATGGCCATGGCAGACCAGTAGATTCATATAACAGGGCGTGTGAACATTTGATGGAACAGACAAACGGCAAAACTATCAAGTCTGTTATTGACAACAAATAATAATTTGTGCAACTTAAAAATACAAATCAACAGGTAGGTCAAAAATGACAACTTTGACAATTCTAATAATAATTTTTTTTCTGTTACGGGTTTTTGTTTCAAGGAAAGCAATGAACTTATATCAAAATAACTGCAATTGTATTACCATGACTGTGGACAGTAATATTATGTAGACAACTAATTTCTAACACATTACAAAATGTCATGCTTCTCACAGGGTGTCCGGCTGATTAGTTGAGTGAGTTTGAGCATGTACGTCATGTCCTATTGAGGTATTCATTTCATAAACTCGGGCTAAGGAAGAACATGCAGGGAACAAAAGATTAACGTACATCAATGTGTACTTTTGCACTTTCATGAAGGAAACGAAAATGATCTTGCGTAACTGGGCTCTTAGGGTATGCGAAACTACAACCTCATCATTTCATCACAGAGCGAAAGGTACTGAGCAACAGCAAAAACTTGCAGGGTTTATGCTGAGTAGGAATTTCTCCAAAACATTTCTGTCAGTAAGCTTGATTTTTACACGTCTTCGGGGTTGTGTGAACTTCTCTTTATTCCATTCTTTGTCATTTTGATTTGTCACCCAGTGATCTGTCACCTCGAGAAAATTATTTCCACGCCTCTGCTGTAATACTTTAAATTTAAAAAATGCAAAAAATTAAACACAACAAAAACCTGCATAACTGAAATATCAATGATACCTGAGCTTAATCAAAATTGCAAAAGTCCAATCAATTATTATTTTATTTCCTTTTCCTATTCTCACTGTGATTGTCATAGGCTTTTGTTTAAAAGTGCTGATCTAGTGTCAGCTTTGACAATTGAGTGAGGTTGTGATATGGACATAGAAATGGGAAAGCTTGCACACGTGGCAAAAAACAAACTGACTTTCCTCAAAATGCTTTGTGAAGAATGAAAGAAACACTGCCATTTTGTCTCAATATCAGCACATTTCAGAAAATAAAGTCAACTGCAAACTTTGTGACCATGAGCTAACATATATAAACACTTGACAGTGACTGTGAGTGAAAAACCATGTAGCAGCCGCACCATCAGCTCGATCCCGACCACATCAACTTATCAGCTAACATCAATAGCTTTCAATTTGAAAAGGTGCAACAAAACTACAGGCAAGAAAATGTGACCAGAGGTGTTCCTGTTCTTATTACAGGAAAGATTTCTTGACATTCTCTTTGTTGTTACTTAAAGCATATTCATTTAATATTTTGCCTGATTTTTATATCTTTTTTTAAAGAAACAGTAAACCTCCAGATCCTTTCCAAAAAATTTGAATATCATGGAAGTTGTTTTTTTTCCATAATTCCATTCAAAAAGTGAAACTTTCATAGATTATAGATTCATTACACACAAAGTGAAATATTTCTAGCCTTTATTTGTTTCATTTTTCATAATTTTGGCTTACAGCTCCAGAAAACCCCCAAAACAGTATTTCAAGAAATTAGAATAGTGTGTCGAAAATCAGCATTTACTTCAGTTATGTCAGAGAATGAATGTTTTAGACTGAGTGTCACACTCTAATCATCTAATTTACTCAAAATACCTGCAAAGTTTTTCTACAGGTGTGTCGTTAAATTGGACAGGTATCTCACTCTGTAGCCTACTACCCATCATGTGGCGCTTTTTCGTGATTTGCACTCTTATATACAGTAGGTCACAGTATTTGCTTTTGAATTCTGCTCTGTGGTTCTGTTGCTTTTGCGACTTTGTATCTGAAAGCAAATCTTGGCTATAGTTTGGATAGCACGTTGGTTTTAATTGAATGCGGCAGATCTAGAACCCCAGTTTCCCAGTTTTTCCCATCCCTACTAGTAACTGTTGATGGGGGTGGGGGGGCACTAATATCTACGGTCGCGCCCAAACCACAAAATTATGTTGATAAATGGTAAAATAAACATTTTGTTGCTTCTACAATTAAATTTTTTTGGAGATTTGAGGATTTTGTGATGACATGACATAGCTAGTGCATATATTGTTCCAAGCTTAGGCATAATTGAATAAATTTAGAGAATAGCTGGACTTTCCTCCCTCAAAGCATTCAGTAAGTTGTTGGGCACAATAGAACCAGGAGGTTAATAGGAAGGATGTGCATCAATAATTCAGAAAACAAGGTTTTGCTCTTAAAACAGTGGTCCATCACTGCGATTTCTCAACAGTTGACACCCTTTTCCTTTGCTCCCTCTGACAATCTGCCTATTTTTCCAATCCATTTATTTCTGAGATGGAGAGTTCACATGTAACTCAGTAACAAGGAGGAGAAAACTGCTTTGATGCAATTTTATCAGCCCCAGCTTGCCTGTGAACTCAGTTTTTTGTGTTTCTCAACCAAGCCAGGCTCCTGTAACACTTGTTTGGGTGGAACAGACATGTATGCTGATTTATTAATTAGGTTTTATGGGCCACAACTGCGGTTGCAAAATTCCGGGAATATTCAAAGGTGGAAACTTTATGGGAATTAACGGGAATATATGGGAATTAATGGGAATTAACTGGAATAAACTGGAAATGTTGCCGTTATTTGTACTAGCTGTATTTACCTCGTCGTATACAGACATAAATATAAACATTTTGTTTTGTCATAAGCAGACATCCTTGCAAACATTTGTGAGTAGAACTTTACTGGATTCTTTCATTGAACAAAAAACATGAATTTTGAATAAAATAAATGTATTCCCTTACCACCCCCCCCCCCCCCCCAAAAAAAAAGTCCCGTTCAAAATGGATGTAGTCCTTAGGCTCAAATGCAGCAGTGTGGCCTCAATAGAGTACTCAAGTGACTACATCACACTGGTTTGGGAAGTGACTTCCCCATTCATTTAGACCATAGACTTTAACTAAAACTTACTTTTACACAATTTCTAGTGATTATGTCTTACCATCAACATCAATTCCCTGGATTGTTCAATATAGCACCCGTTCACAAAACATGTCGTTTTTCTGGACCAGCTTCGAGTATATTTTACGTTTTAGTATTTTTTTGTGAATATACCAGCGCTGGCAATGTTTAAAAACTTGACATCCCATAATTCCCTCCGGACGGTTCAATGAAGTAAAATGGCCGAATTAGCAAGGTGGTATGCACTGACAAAAATATCTAGACGAGATGATGATATCTGATTGGCCGAGAACCACCTGTGCGTTACAGTAATGGATATGTAGTCTGTTAAAGTGGACTACAAACTGGACTACAATCATTAATCATTACTTTAAAAAACAAAAATTGGAACATGCAATGTATGCTCTATATCCTTATACCACACAGGCTAATCCAGGAACATTTTAACTCATTCTATGAATCAGATTTCAAGAAATTGTCGATAGTCTCCGAAGCCCGTTCTATCTGTCATAGGAAATTTACTTCCGAAACCAAACTCCGCCCACATCTGACATACTCACTTGAGTACTCTATAGCCTTGCTGTAATGTGTAGTATGCTGGGAATTATTTCTGCATGTGATGAAAGAATGCACTGCACATGTGATGGAAGAATGCACAGTGCATGCTAGGGGCCTGCAGTAGTGTACAGGATGCTAGGAATTATCTGTGCATGTGACAAAGGAATGCACTGCACATATAATGGAAGAATGCACAGTGCAGGGTTGAAATTCAACTGAATTCACATTCAATTGGGTTGTTTTAACCATAGCATGCTGCAAGATCTAGAATTGTATTTTATGTGTATTTTACAACTAAATTAAGTTCCATGTTATAGGCTAACTTTTGCAATAAAAATTTGTCAAAATTTCTAAAATTCCAAAAAAACTTCCCATGGTAAATTTACCGGAAATTTTCTGCCCCTTTGCAACCCTAGCCACAACACCAGTCTGGATTTGTTTGTTGTGTTGAAAGATTTGTATTATTCTTCATTAAACTGCTAATTGTAGGGTCTAACACTATTAACAGAAAAAACAAGCTTAGCATTGTGAAGACATAGGTCCTAGGTTTAAGGAACACATTTTAACATCATTTCACTGAATCAATAAAGATAAGAAACACAAATACACAGTTATTTAACAAAAACTTAAATGCCTACTTTTCCTGATAGGGAGAACGCTTAAGGCTGCACACAGTGGGTGTCACTAGGATCAGGACGAGGGAGCTTGTGGAAACTGATATTACACGACTGAAAACAAATGAAGGGCTGACAGTGAAATTGCTTGTGGTAATCTTTTTGGAACTGACAGGTGGAAATTGTTGTTGTTTTTGCAAAAAAAAAAAAAAGTTATTTAAATTAAATAAATAACACGCGTCCATTTCCAATTTTATTAACAGCCATTATTTAAGCACATTATTTCCTCCACTTTGTCCCTGAGAGAATCCTGCAAACAGTGTGCAAATCGTAGCCTACATAGGCTATCCAAAGCATAGGCATAGGCCTACGCGTGCAGGATAAGGGGTCTTTACTGTAAGCAAAATGCAGATTGCAAGGCAGACAGCCAACCTTGAAAGCACCACAGCGACGAAATCTGTAGCATTGTCATCGCAATGAGCATTTTCTCCGAAATCGACGTGAAAGAAATTCTGTCGACGGACCCCAGAAAAGGCGCCATAGACAAGCATTCTCACATCCCTTACGTTACAGGGCAATTTATCGGCATTAATGTTCATTTACAAGAGCGTTTTTTGAGTAAGAGCGAATAGATTGTCTGCATATCAGCATCATTACGTTAACTAAAACGAACAGGAAAGCAAGGGTGGGGAGTAGGCTATTTAAATTTAGCTGATGTGCTGTTTTAAGTTTCTTTTTTCAGAATGACAAAAAACGTTTACACGATTAAAATTATCCGTACAGCAAAACTCAATTTAAATTTAAATTTTAAAAAATCATCAGGACTGCAGCTCGACAAATCTCTCGTATGGGTATTTTTTGCTCGCCTTATGTAACATTAGCCCTGAGGAAAGATACAAATTAGCAAGGCAGACGTAGGCTACCGCAGAATTATTCGCAGATCTTTAAAATAAATTGCTGAAGATATTTTGTATCTTTTATTTTAGGCTACCTACCTGTAAATTGTCGGCTATTTTACCGGCTTCCCTGCCTTTCGATAACAATATCTGATCGCATATGGTAGCGAAAACATAGCCTACTCGATTGCAATAAACCAGAGCTTTCCAGAAATTTCCACCCATCTAGAAAGAAGAAAGTACATCTATATTTGGTCATGGAAACAGACGTCATTCCGTTGCAGGGTGTACAAAGAAAAAATAGAAAAATGTAACACGCACTGACGTTAGTGCGCTCTGACGTTTTGTGTCAACCTTGGCGACGGAACAGCAAATAGAAGCAGCGGGGCGGGTTGGAGGACTATTTTGGGAACGTTTATTTTTTAATCTCAGAAAGATTGTGTCAGGAAAGTTTGTGATCGTATGATGGTTGTTTCTAAGATACAGATCCTTTCCAAAAAATTAGAATATCATGGAAAAGTTTTTTTTTCCATAATTCCATTCAAAAAGTGAAACTTTCATAGATTATAGATTCATTACACACAAAGTGAAATATTTCTAGCCTTTATTTGTTTCATTTTTCATAATTTTGGCTTACAGCTCCAGAAAACCCCCAAAACAGTATTTCAAGAAATTAGAATAGTGTGTCAAAAATCAGCATTTACTTCAGTTATTTCAGAGAATGAATGTTTTAGACTGAGTGTCACACTGTCATCTAATTTACTCAAAACACCTGCAAAGTTTATCTCAGTTTGGTTCCGTATGGGGAAGACTGCAGACTTGACAATTGGCCAGAAGACCATCATTGACACCCTCCAGAAGATGGGTAAGCCACAAAAGGTCATCAAAGAGATGACCGTAGGCTTCAGCAGATTGTCAAGCAAAGACGATTCTAAAATTTGGCGGAGATGCAGAGGGAGTGGACTGAGGCTGGAGTCAGTGCTTCAAAAACCACCACGTACAGACGTATCCGGGACATGGGCTACAACTGTCGGATTCCTCGAGTCAAGCCACTCCACTCATTCCCTGAAATAACTGAAGTAAATGCTGATTTTCGACACACTATTCTAATTTCTTGAAATACTGTTTTGGGGGTTTTCTGGAGCTGTAAGCCAAAATTATGAAAAATGAAACAGATAAAGGCTAGAAATATTTCACTTTGTGTGTAATGAATCTATAATCTATGAAAGTTTCACTTTTTGAATGGAATTATGTAAAAAAAAAACTTTTCCATGATATTCTAATTTTTTGGAAAGGATCTGTACATGTCCAGTAAAAACGCGAACCAAATGTATTACCTAGCCGAGTTTACGTAATTCTCTGTTTTCTGCGGAAATGTGATTCTTATCAATCAACCACATTCTTCACTGGCTTGTAGTTATGCATGGTTAAAATGATATTCTAGGCTACTGTAATCACACATCGAATGAAGGGCGACAACGCTGGTAATACATCCTAAATTGTACATTTCACTGCTATGTGTGTAGCTCTTCATAGCTTAACACCAAAAATAACATGCACATGTAGTTTTCAGATATTTATTGTTTGTAATATTGAGCAAACAATATGAATTAGCTTGCCTTTTCACAAGCTTTTCAAGTAGAAAAATAAAATTGAAAATATAAATATCCAAACCAGATTTAATAAATTAATTTAAAGTACAATGTTTTCACAGAAAACGATCACGTAGGCTACTCAAATGTATCCAACTGCCAAAATGGTTAGACAAAGCACACCCTTTATAAATACCATATAATGTACAATATAAGCACACATTCAGCAAACCAGAAACAAAGATAATTCTATTGCTGCGAACACATCTTGAAGTCAGCTGCACAAATACAACTTTTAATATCTAGCACCAATAAAAAATTAAATATTTGCACCCTAGCATGGTTTGACATTTTCATAATGTAGAACTTCATAAACATGCTACTTTTTTTTACTACTATATACAAGTAAGGTTGTCAATTGAGAATTCCATTCCATTCGGTAGTCCAGCATCTATATGTGCTACTTTATGCTAGATGCATGCATCCTGATAAAGTCATTGAAGTGCCCTCACAAGGCCAGCAAGGTGGGTGAGCTGAGGGAGTCTGAGGACTGATCATTGCTACTGCTCTCTCTCCTGTGGGCCACTCCACAGGTGGGGAGAGGCTCTCCGTCTGGGTAGGTGAACACAAAGGAAGACGTGTACGTTGTGCAGGCAGGGGTGCATGTCACCACTGGGGTGCAGAGGGGCTCAAGATCATTGGTGGCAGCCGTGTAGAGGGGCTCCCAGTCCTGAGTGCAGAATGAGCCAGACAAGTCCACGTCGGGGACAGACCGCACTGTCTCCACAGTGATCTTTCTCAGGGGTGTCAGCAAGTCTAGCGACTCCTCCAGGGAGCTGTCCAGGTCAGACAGCTTCACTGTAGAGTTGCAGTTGGCCTCTGAGGCAGAGTTAGCAGAGAAGGTGGATGGTTTGGGTGAGGCTGATGCCTCTAGCTTAGGGGAGCTGAGCTTGCTGGAGACTCTGTGAGCTGGGGAGATGGAGGTCTCTGGGAAGCCAACCCCCAGGTCTGAGGGGACCTTACAGGCAGGCTTGTGAGCCATCAGGATGAACTCCAGCCTCTCCTTCTCCTTCATGAGATTTGCGATGTCGGTCTTCAGAGCCGATTTATCATCCTCCAGAATATCGGTTTCCTATTTGCAGGAAATAAATTTATATTTTGTTAGGTTTTCCAGAACAACGGCCTCCAAGTCTCGGAGGACAACATGATGCCAACAAACTAATGCCACTTTTAAAAAATACTTACAGCTTGCAAGGTGTCAGTGAGGTCTCTTCTCCGGTTACGGCACTTTGCTGCTGCCATCTTATTCCTCTCTCTGCGAAGCTTTTTCCTCTCCTCCTCCTCAGGGGAAAGCTATAAAAACAAAAATAAAAAGTGTTTAATTTATATCCAACAGTTATTGCAACTTCACCAACTGATTGAATTATTAGTCTGCTTGCTCAGTGCTGATTGCAAGGTTCCTCCACAATAGCTTTCCAACTGGAAGCAGGCTTTTTGTGGCTTGTATCTCAAACAGCAGTGTTGCTGCTCCATCGTTTTTAAATTTTACAGAGTTCAGCCAACACACATGTGTATGAAAATTTTGTAGAATATTTAGATATCATTTTAACTCGAACTAGGTTGATGATTGAAAATTACCTGTCCCCCGTTGCCTCTCTTGCGAGTGTTCAAGCTCTTGCTTCCAGCAATCTTGACAATTCCTGTACTTCTGAACGCTGGAGTCAATCTATGGGCACTGTAGGAGCTGGTACTGGTGTAAGAAGGGGCCGCAGACGAAATGGTCGGCTGGATCATCCACTGCAAATCCGCACTTGTGGAGATCGCGGTGACAGTTGGAATGAAAGAGGCACTTGAAACTGTCAGATCTGTGAACTCCTGCAGAAAAGAAAGGGAAAATATAAATTAAAAAATACGTTAAAAATAATAAAATAAAAAACGAGCGAAAGTGTTCGTACAATATTCCGAGATCTTTCGATGTGAGACATCCCCGAACGAATAAATATGCATAACGCTTCTATACACGCTAGTCCGTTCTATAAAAATCGAGACCATTATAAATATCCTAGTGATGCAAGTCATGACGTGGGGCATCTCTATGGAGTTTCCTGACTGAGAAGTTCTCAGTGAGAACTTTGCGTTCTGGGCAAACAGTTGTAGCATAGGCTATTGCAGGAGCAGCTTTTACAGCGGGCTGCCATGCAATACAGCTGTAAAAGGGTGCACAGCGTAAATTCACTTTTTCGTCAAGTAGGCCTATAGCCTATCTTCACCTCCGCCTGCGTGGACAAGTGCACACAATATAACAGAAAATTGATGCCTCATTCTGAGACATAAAATATGAAGATTAATTACGTTGCCGTGTGAGCAAATTTCACTAATATCTTACTTATCTTACCTGAGATTGGGTGACAGGGGAGCCCATACTGGAATACGAGCCGTCTGGAGAAGGATAATAAGTGAGCATTTCGCCAGCCGGGGAGGCAGTACTGCAGCGGGAAGTGGAGTCACACTCTGAGCCGAAGCCTGTGTACATCATCGTTTAAACAATCCCGAAGTAAACCTCCAAGAAAAATAAGTCTCAAAATAATTATTGCCTAGGTTTCAAATGTTAAAGTAGTAAACTATCTCCTGAGCGTTTCTAGGAAAAATGAGTAGCTAGCCTATGCGTCCACGTCCTAGTTGTTGCTCGAAGTTTAAAGTGTCAGCTTTCGCTGTCATCGAAGCTTATATAGCCTAGTTCCTCCGCCAGTAAAAAAAAAAAAGAAGTTATGAATGGAAGTCCAGTTGCACTACGAATAACTAATGGGGATTCCGTCGTGTGAAACCGTGAATAAATTTGTGTAAGAACTTAATATAATTACTAGAACAAATGAATTAAGAATTTTAACGTACACAAAAATTACGCTTGTTTAATCAGAATCTTTTAAATTGTATACGTTTAAAACACTTAAAAGTTATAATACATAACTTACCTACAGTTAAAAATGGAATGTTCCAGAGAAGGGTATCCCAATACGTAGGTATCCTTATATGGAATACATCCTGTAAAACGATGTGGGTTACTGACGGGAAATGTACTGAGCCACAGAAACTGCGCGTGAATCGTTTGCCATTGGTCGGTGCTCAGTAACGTCAGAAGCAGCGTGGTAAAGGAGAAGGAGAGGCAGTTGAATTGTTTGTTGCCTAGAAACCCTCTGAGAATTTGACGTGACAATTTGAATGCGGGTATAGCGAGAATGGCAGAATATTTATAACCATAGCGTTATAAAACTCTCGTGGCCGGGCCGGGTATGTGTTGCGACCTGATTTAACTCCACGCGCGTGTCATACAATATTGTCGTCATTACTATCACCATTTGGCCAAACATTAGACCTTAGCCTATGTCATTTTGTGCTCATCCAATTTGAATTCGAGTCGGCATTATTTGCCGTGTAGCCTCATTCCCTACCCAAATGTATTTAGGTTACATATCTCACACGTTATATATTATAAAGTTTTACTGTTTGGTATTTAGGCCTACTAGTGTAGATTAAATCAAAGTTGGAAAAATAGCCCATCTGGTCCAACACCAGTTCATCCCAAAAAGTAACGTTAGTCCAACCTGCAATCACTTGCATGTAGAATATAACATTAGACTGGAATAAAAAGCAAAATCGTGTTATTTATTTTATGTCATTTCTTTTTCATCATAGCGTCTTTGGCAACACTGCAGCTCATGCCATAAAGTTCAGTAGCCTAACAGAACACTATCAAAAGAGTGCAAACAGCAACCATGTAGCCTACTGATGAATGATCAACACTTTGATACTGATTTTTGTGTCAATGTGTATCAATGGCTAGCATTAGCCACTTGGAAGGATCATCTCAATCATCAACCACTTAAGGTAGGCTATCTCTGCTGGGCTATGTGTTACAAGGTAGCAATGTGCGTAGCCTACTTGACCTATATCGAAATATTCATTGGCCTAATTTCACATCTCTTATGAAACATCTGTTATGAAAGATTACACATTCAAGAACAAACCCCATAAGGCTAATTCAGGTATCATTCCAATGTTAAAGATGTCCCTTACTGATCAACCATTAAGAATTTTCAGGTAGGCCAAAACAAATGCTAGAGAAATGCTTATGTTGCCTATGTGGCAGAATACCAACACATGAACGTGCGTGTTTGTATGTACAATCAACGTGTGTATATTCAGTAAAGAACATACAGTTGCAATAATTTTATTAAAGCCATTTACAAGCCGGTACCCAAAATGGGGCAATACAGTTGCTAGGGTTGTACATTACATTACATTACATTACATTACAGGCATTTAGCAGATGCTTTTATCCAGAGCGACTTACACAGCATTCAATTTTAGGTTTATTTTTTTAACATATTATCCATTTATACAGCTGGATATATACCGAAGTGATTCAGGTTAAGTACCTTGCTCAAGGGTACAACGGCAGTGTCCTACCTGGGAATCGAACCTGCAACCTTTCGGTTACAAGGGGAGCTTTCTGTTTCTTAACCATTATACTACACTGCCGTTGTATATATTTAATGCAATTCATCCTGCTCCTGCTACTCCTAAAATCTTTGCAATTACATCAAGATGATTCCACTTTTTTTTACTCCAGGTTGAACGCATTGTGCGTATGACTTTTTCTGCCTTTTAGCTGTTCCACAGGGTTTCTTCTCGACAGCTTATGCTTCGCCAAACTTGTTTTCCCCAAACAATCGGCATTGTCATAGCAACGCCCAACCCCCTTGCATAAGTCACGCCTGCAGGCAACGTACAGTCGTAAATTATGATTTTGTGGAAGTGAGCTTTGCAAGGTTTCGTTTACGAACTCGTCCTGATATCAATGAATAAAGTACAGTTTGTATGCAAATATGTACACTTTATGTACACAATATGTAGCGTGTAAATTGCAGTTTTCTACTTCCAGGAGTCCCGTACCTATTTCAAGGTGAAATTAGGCTAATGGTTTGCTCCATAGCATATTAACAAGCCTACCTCCTATTCGGAGTGCTTGTAAGTTAAAATTCCATTCTGGAATACTTTGTAACGCATGTCATTCAAGAGGCCCCTTTTTTCACATTACAGCTCTAATGTTGCTAAAAAAATAACCGTCCTAGCTGATTATTAATTGACAGTTCAAACGATAGGCTATTATCAGTTTTATTATTAGGCCTAATTTAACTTTTTGGTAATAGTAGGCTAGAATACAAAAAAAACTGTTTTCTTATAAATTGTCACATAAAACGTTTCATGTGAGCATGCATTAATATAGTGTTAATGTGGATTTGATGCTAACGAGTGAGAGTGTTTGCATGTAGGCCTAGGCTATGTAGGCTATGTTTGATTGTCCACACATACACAAACACAACTATGTAGGCATACTTGCAGTAGGCCTATTAGACTACTTCAGATAGAGCAATACTCAGATTAAAGGTAGGCCTACTTTTAGCTCATTTATAGTAAATTATATTTTCATTCATGATTTCACCCATAGTAGTTACAAAGTAAGAAACAACACAATTGCTGATGAACACTTTTTCTTCAAAAGAGCGACCCAGTGCAATCTGAGGTCATGTGAACAGGATGTACCAAATATGGTATGATAACTCTCCCCTGTGATTGGCTAGATGACCAGCTGCATGTAAATGTTCTGTATTCCCACTCTTTGCATTTCCAGACTGCACAAAGGAGGATACCATTTGAATAGGCAGTTGAAATGGTTGCACAGTGATTTTTCCCGTTGCAATTAGTATTGAGATTTTCTGTTTCTATTAGCGCAGCCTATTTTTGAGCTCGTTGTGTTTTCTTCCCTCTTCATGCTATTGTGGAGGGAAACGTAGGCTAGTTGACCTTTTATTCATTTCAGTAATTAGGCCTAGTGTGTGCACGCACGCTCCAATTGTGAATGAATAAAAAACGTTCACTAAAAAATTGATTAATTTCAGTATTTCTTAAACTAGCCACTTAACTATGCTCACAATAAAATTTTAACAATGAGACTAACAACTGTGACACTACAACTTTTTTTAGAAAGATGTGACGGCACATGGTAAGGTAGAGATCATATCATTCTTTGAAATCAAATGAAAATTTAAAAAAAAATCACATTACTTCATGGTCTTTCCCTGTTTGTTACAGCCCAACATATGTGATCTGACGATAGGATCTGATTCAATGCTTCTACAGTGTAAGAGAGGTGCAGTTAGCCAGTTTGTCTGCAAACGACTAGTTTCATTTTATTCTGAAGTTTTATTTCTCTCATTTAGAAAAAAAAACATGCTTTATTTGTGCTTAATGGAATAACAAACACGAGATCTGGCACGTATGGTGATGTTTACGCTTTTAAGACTACACATTTTAAGCGTTGTTCCCTATAATGCAGTTATCCGACACAAAAAAATATATAATTTTATAGTAGTGTGCGCTAGTATTGCTCAGAAACTGGAAAATGGTGTTGTTTATTTTCCTCATCAAAGTCTCTCCCCTCCAAAAATGGTACAGCCTTTGCGCACAGATTTCATTCATAAAATTGTGACAGTATAAAAGGAGGAGCTAGCAAAGTAACCTAGCAGTTACCAGGTTTGTAAACCTGGAGAAGAAAAAGGGAAGGCTTCGCAAGGGAGAGTATCGACAGTCATTTAATTGACACATTCAGGCATACAATTCTTTATTTCTGCACGTCTTTGTCAATTTTGTGGAAAAATGTTTCGAAACTTAAGCCCCGATTACGATTCATCTTCTCGCTGCAGTACTGCATCTCCAGCCGGGGACACCCTCACATACAACCAGCAGTCTCCAGATGATTCGTTTTCTGGCACCTCCGCTTCACCGATGGAGAGTACACAGCAGGTACCGTAATAATTCATAGTTATATTTCTGATAATGAATATTGCATTAACGCATTGGTTATTTACCTTGCGATGAGTTATGTAGCACACAATAGTACTTGAGTTCACACAGTAAGGAGAAAAACTAGCTTTGACAGATGCGCGCTCCCGTCCCATTGATAAAAATGAAGTTCGGTAATTATCATAATATCGCTACGATAATAGCGTATGATAAAATTCTGACCTTGGCCATTGACACGCAGTAATGCATGCATTTACATAAATGCAAACAATACAGTTTAAATGAATGTATTTTAGTGCACTGGAGACGGACTGCAAAAGTATAATCGAAAATATGTTGCTTACTGGGATATTACTGGGGGGGGGGGGGGGGGGGGGGGGGGGGGGGGGGGGGGGGGGGGGGGGGGGGGGGGGGGGGGGGGGGGGGTGATGTGCGCGGGTGACATGCGAAGCAATTCTGTAATAAGCGGATCATAATATGTAATAGGATACAATTATCTAAGGATGAAATAAAAGTAGCACGCATTTATTTAATTGGGATATAAAGCACGACGTATGGTCATTGCTCGTTCTCTGTGATCTCCTCAGGGTCAGCTTTATTCTTTAGGAAAATAATAAAAATAAGGATACTCCGCGGTAATTTTGCGTCAGTGTTGACGTCAGCGAAGGTGATAAAGCCTTATATTGATCGGGAGGTGAATACATGTGTGTACATATATGTAAAAGTAGGTAGCCTGTGTATGTTTATGTATGCAATATACATAGATATTATAAACAAGAGCTTATTTGTATATGTAAAAGATGCAAGTATATATTTGTCAATGCATAGCAATATTAATACAATTTTCTGTGGATTTGAAATGCTTTGGAAATCACTGCAATAAAACAAAACAAAAAATTATGTTACATGTAAATCAATCTTTCTTATCTAAAATGTGCTATGCTATTCTGCAGGAATGTTCTGAAATGGATGCATGTGAGTCCCCCTTTGTTCCAACGGTGACTGCAATTTCAACTACCCCTGACTTGCAATGGATGGTCCAGCCAACCATGATCACATCCATCGCTCAATCCCATAAAGCACTGAGCTCCGTCCAAGCAACTCACAAAGCAGGCGGAGGCAGAGGACAGACCACTGTCAGGAAGGCAAAGAACGAGCAGGTATTTTTACCTCCTTTTCGATACAATGCCTGTTTATATAGATCAACTCTGCAGACTAAAAGCCCAATGTCTGGTGCTCAGTAATAGCATAATTAAACATATTTTTCCTTTCTAATCACTTGGTCTACTGCCGACAGTACAGCCTTTTCGTTTGCATGCTTTAGAGCTGTGCATTGGGCACAGGCACCCAATTTATATTCAGCTCATGGTGAGTCTGCAACAATGGTCTATTTTTAGATGCACTTAGTGAAGGATACATTTGCCACTCTTTCCCAAGAAAACGAAATTGCCTCCAGAAGTCAAGGCTTAGCAGATGAAATGGCAAGATTGCTCAGGATAATAATTGTGATTTTTTTTTTTTTAACGAAACAGCTCTCCCCGGAAGAGGAAGAGAGGAAGAAGATCAGGAGGGAGAGGAACAAAATAGCCGCGGCAAAGTGTCGCAACAGAAGGAAGGAGCTCACCGACACACTGCAAGCTGTAAGTGAACCTGTTGTAGTCTGGCCAGCCAGGACTGGTGACGCGGAGGCGTGTGCGTTCATGAGTGAGACTCGTCTGTGCTAAATCCGCCCCATCCCCTCCGCAGGAAACGGACAAGCTGGAAGAAGACAAGCTGTCTCTGCAGGCAGACATCGCTAGCCTCCTGAAAGAAAAAGAGAGGCTGGAGCTCATCTTGACTGCCCACAAGCCAGCCTGCAGAATTCCTGATGATCCGGAGGGTGACTTCAGGGAGCCCCTGGGGTCCCCCCAGCTCCTATCGGTCTTGGAGGATGGTAAGCTCCCGGAGAGCGGCGCAGTGGAGGCGACACCACTGCAGGAGCTGGATGGGTCCGGCGTCCCCCCGACCACAGCCATCTCCGGAAACTCCAACATCCTCCTGTGCTCCAGCGTGGCTGCGAATGCCAGCGACCTGGAGCCCCCCCTTGACCTGAAAGATGAGCCCCTGGACAATCTGCTTCCCAGCCTGGGGAAAGTCTCCATGGAGACGGCGCGGTCTGTCCCAGATGTGGACTTGAGCGGGTCCTTGGGGGCCACGGACTGGGAGACGCTCTACAAATCTGTGTCCAGTGACCTGGAGCCTCTGAGCACCCCTTCTTTGACTTCTACCCCCTCCTGCACCGGCTACTTGTCACTGTTCTCGTTCACCTACCCAGAGTTTGACTCTTCTGCTAACGAGGATGAAAGCTGCAAAGGCGGAGAGGACAGAACCGATCTGGTGATAGATCTTCTCAATTCCCCTACCCTCTTGGCTTTGTAATGTAATTAAAGGCAATCAATTGGATGGCACCTGGAAATTACTGTTGATGGGATCTGTCCATTGGGATCTGATCCCACCTAATGTGACATTGTGTCTATTTGATGTGATCAAGCCTTTGATCCAAATGTTGCATTCATGTTTACTGTGGTCAAACCAGTATTAACTTCTTCCAAACACTTGTCGGTAAAGCATGGCTATTTCTTTCCCTTACAGATCTTAGGTATACACATGTATTACTACAAGCATGCAGAGAGGTGGCATAGAATTTGAAAATACCCTTATTTTTTTTGCTTTGCTTTGTTTTTTGTTTTATTTTGATGTTAAATCTCTTAATGTATTGTGCGGTCCTGTTTTGTGGTTCACTTGAATTGTATACTAATGTGAAAAACTGAATATATTGTCCAAGAGTAATCATGGCATTTGCGGAATGTGCATGCATAGCTTTTACTGTTCTGTGATTTCCTGTCGTTTAAACTGTTTAGTTTTCCATGAAAACATTTTGTCTGCTACATAATCTGTCAAGAAGAATTTTATGACATAGTTTATTTTTCTACCTTCAAAGTTTTGACTTGTTTGTCAAATGGAAAAAAAGATGAGCATTAATTGCTTACTACGATCATTAAATATATTTAAAGTGATGTTTTGTCCTTTGTTTATCTCTGCTTTAGTGTCTAGAGTGAAAACTGAAGTTGGTTATGTCCAACAAAAGCAAAAAGATTAAATTCATTATTTTAAATAAATTAAGTCAATAATTAACCACCAAGATCCTGATGCTGGATAGAATAACAAAATGACATAAATGAAGAGTAATTTCTTATAACTGGCTGGAATGGAGGAACATTCTCTCCAAATTACACAAAAATCCCAGCGAAAACATTTAAAGAACCTTCATATAGAAAATGCCTCCCTATATATGGCCTTTATTTATGATGATCTATATAGAACCTCATGTAGTTTAGAAGCTGCACTATAAGCTTAAAGTGACCCACTCAAAACCAGGCATGCAGGATGTTACAAATGTTCTGCCAAGTCTTACAAATTGTGAAAACAAGAAAGTCTGACGTGTACTATTGCAATCAGTATATTGGAACATTCACAGGGCAATAAGACATGCCAGATATAAATGTTCATTTGAGAAAGAAAAAAAATGTGCTGATTATATTATTGTAATAATTTCATTACTTTTGCAAATAGTGTTTTTTTTTTTTTTACAATGAACACAGAAATGATAAAATGCAGTAATACAGGTGTCATTTTCAGTTGTTTTGATTCATTATTGCGGTACATTGGATTGAATTGGATTACTAATGGGGCTGTGAGCAATATTTTTATGTCAAATATTAACTTTTAAAACTATTTATCCTTAATCTATTGGGAATTGAATGTAGGCATACCCTTCATTCAGATTACCAATATTTCCAAGTTTTCTAAATTACAAACCCCAATTCCAAAAAAGTTGGGACAGTGCATAAATGTCAATAAAAACAGAAAGCAAAGATTTGCCAAATCCTTTTTGACCTGTTTTCAATTGAAAACAGAACAAAGACAAGATATTCACTGTTTTAATCAACATTATTGTTTTTTGTAAATATACGCTCATTCTAAATTTGATGCCTGCAAAAGTTGGGACAGAGGCATGTTTACCACTGTGTTACATCACCTTTCCTTTTAACAACACTCAGTAATCTTTTGGGAAATGAGGACACTAATTGTTGTATTTTTGAAAGCTGAATTTTTTCCCATTCTTGCTTGATATAAGACTTGATATAAGGATCTCCGTTGTCATATTTTGCGCTTCATAATGCACCACATGTTTTCAATGGGAGACAGGTCTGGACTGCAGGCAGGCCAGTCTAGCACCTGCACTCTCTGACTATGGAGCCACACTGTTGTAACATGTGCAGAATGTGGCTTGGCATTCTTTTGCTGAAATAAGCAGGGACGTCCCAGAAAAAGACGTTGTCTAGATGGAAGCATATGTACCCTTCAGCGTTAATGGTGCCTTCACAGATGTGCAAGTTACCCATGCCATGGGTTTTCGGCCTTGCCCTTTACGCACAGAGATTTCTCCAGATTCTTTGAATCTTTAAATAATATTATGGACTGTAGATGGTGAAATCCTTAAATTCCTTGCAATTGTGCATGGAGAAATGTTGTTCTTAAACTGTTGGACTATTCGCTCACAGTTTTTTGCAAAGTGGCGAACCTCGACCCATCCTTGCTCGTAAATGCCAGAGCCTTCGTGGATGCTCCTTTTATACCTAGTCATGATAGCATCACCTGTTACCTATTCACCTGTTTACCTGTAAAAGGTGTTTTTTGAACATTCCACAACCTTCCCAGTCTTATGTTGCCCCTGTCCAAACTTTTTTTGGAAAGTGTTGCAGGCATCAAATTCAGAATTAGCATACAAAAATCAACAAAGTTGATAAGGTAAAAAAATAAAAATATATTCTCTTTGTACTGTTTTAAATTAAATATATATAAAAGAGAATATACAAATCACTGCTTTCTGCTTTTATTTGCATTTTACATACTGTCCCAACATTTTTGGAATTGGGGTTTGTACATTAGTGACTCATAAAACGTAATCTGCAATGGATCCAAATGAAATGTCAGCAAAAGATAAAATACGCTGCTAATTTAAGAATGGTTATGATTCACTTGTATTATTATTTTATTATTGGTGGACCTTTGGCAAGATAGCAGGCTATCCTATTTCTCGGCCCACAGCGTGAAGTGAATTACGTCAGAGCGTGTTTGCAATCCTACGTTGCATGGCACGCGATTTCGTTTCACTTCCATGTACATATATGGAAGGGAACTTAGGCAACTGACACTGTGATACGTCGTAGTTGCTGGTTGGTTTTGGGCGGGTCGCCCCGCCTGAAAACTGTAGATCGAATGGGCTGTTCTGTTTGGTCTCCATGGGGATGTGCGGAATAGGGTTTCATACTGGGCAGGCCAGCTTTTCCCGGAAAAATACGAGGGATAGCCAACAATCGGACTGCTGTCCTGTTTACGGGAAATAAACAATTAGGGTATCCACTTTATTTCTGGAACCACCGTTAGATTCTCGGACGCCTAGCGCTTACCTGAATGAAAGAGCTTTTTTATCTGAAAGCAAGCGAAGCTAACCTTAGCTGGCGACTTGCTATCTTGTAATCTAACGTCAACGTGCGTGAATAAAAGAATCGCAAAGCTGTGCATGGGCTGGAGCTTTTTATTTAAAAATCGTTAAGCAAAGCATTTTCCTTCTTTAATTCAAATATATTTTTATCATGCTTTATTGAACCTAATATGACGGGTCACACCAAGCTTTGGAGAATAACGTTAGTTATTGAGGATTGGAGTTAGCTTACTGGCTAACTTTAGCTAAGTGCACCAGGCACTAGGCATTTTTGGTGCAATGCTGCCGCATAGGCGTTGAAATCATAGGCATTGCGCCGATTGAGTTTTGGTCTGGAATGTAAAATAACATGGTTTTTATATTCAAACGTAGCCTGCAATAATTGCACGACGTCACGAATCAGGATTTTTTTTTTTTGCTATACAATAATGGTTGCCTACAATCCCTTCTAGCCTAACGTTACACATCAAACACATATCAAAATACTTCGACTAAGATCTGCAGGGAAGTAGCTAACATTACCGGTAACACGTTCAGAATGTTTTGCACATACCATATGAAACCTTTTAAGGAAGGCATTTAAAGACTCTGGAACATGTCCTTCGTCTGCTGCAGAAAAGTACCACCAAGAGGATCATACTGATAGTATCCCTTAAACCAAAGAAAACGCTTTACATAATGCCCCGTTTAATGTTGTGCCTGCACTGTACGTGTCACCACAACCGCCTGGAAAATTGGACAATATTTTTGATCGTGAATGTGACTATACATTTTTATTTTTGTTTAGGCTATAAAGCTGGTATATTGTATCTGCTTTGTCTATGCCTACCTGACCTGCCTACTTAATATTGGCCTATTTAAAATAATAGCAGTGCCATTCAAACGCACAGCCTACACAACATAGCCTACAGGTATGCCTAGGCCTATTATATCACCAAAGATTCAATTGACATACAGTAGGCCTATGTGTGCAGAGCAAAAATGCTCTCCTATACTATTTATTAACATTAGTACTCCCTATACAGTATGCTATATTTCTATTTGTGCTGCTAAAAATGGGTGAGGGGAAAATGTTCAGGAACATTTTTTTAGAGACTGAAACCAAGTGTTCAATATACAATGTTTTTTAAAGGGGTCACAACCTTTTAAGCTTTGCTTAAAAAAGTAGGCTACGCAAACTATGCAAAGTAGGCCTCAAAATTATCTAGTAATTTATAGTTAAGATGGTGAGTGTGAATAACTTTTCACTCAAAACACGTAAACTCATTGCCTTGAGCCATAACCAGGATAACCAGGAGCACAGTAGTCGACCCACCTGCACCATCATCTATGTGGCATGTTTCAGACATAAGGAAGTGGTGCCAATCAATGAGGAGGGAACAGAGCATGTCCCTATAGGTTAATTCACCTCAATTACAATGAGTAGCCAAGGCCAACTATTTCAACCTTAAATTACAAATAACTCAATCAAAATGAGTGAAGTGAGTGGGCTGATGAACAATAAGTAAAGTAGCCTACACTAAAATATTTAAGTTAAGACATTTGTTAGCCTTTACAGTGTAGTAGAATCTTCCTTGTGTAGCTATTTGCTCTGTTAAAGTTAACTAGACTGAGTTTTCTTCTGTAGAATGAACTAGGCTACTGAGGTCCTGGTGTATTACTGTGCAAGTACAACAGTTTAATGTTAGCAGCCTGTTTTAAAAAGTGTGTTAAGAAATTAGATTTCCCTTGGCCTATCGAGCAGCTGACAGCAGGTAGTTGCCGTGGAAGAATCAGAATTTTCATTGTGCATTGCATATGCATCTTCATCATGCAATCACAAGGAAATCGGCAGTCATGCCATAGTATCAGCAAACTGTCACTGCATGTGGTTAAATGAGGTGGCTATGCAATTGTTGGAGGGTGATGTCTGTCCCTGTCATGCCTATGAGAGCAAAGAAGCCCAGGGTGACTGAATCAACACCAGAAGGGGCTGTGAGACACTGAAAATAGCTTTCCCCCATACTGGTCAGTCTATGTCAGGAGTCTCTTCTCTGTATGGCATATTCCTTGTTTTTTGCAGTTTGGTACATTTGGATAGGCAAGCGGGGGTGCCAAACGAAGGGGGCAAGAAAAGAAAAGAAAAATACACACATTGCATCCATGATAGTTGGCAGAAAGGCCTGTGCCCCAGTGAGCAGAAGCTGGAATCTAGACGTGTTTAGGGGTGAAAATCTCAGGTTGAGAGATGTTTTGACACATTTTGACATAAATGTGTCAATTTAGCTCAATTTAGTCCTAATTTATCTCAGGTTTTACCTGGATATAGCCTGGCTACATCCGAGCCGGTTAAAAAACGTTCACTTTTGAACCAAATTTAGCCAGTTGTTCACCTGAATGCGAGATCGACCTTTCAACTCAAAAATGTTCACTGGGGCAATTCTTGGTGTTGGTACATTGTCCAGGAGGACTAGTGAGGATGTTCTTAGCTGTCAGGGAGGACACAAGCAGCAGTTTTTTTTCATCTGGCAAAAGAACGTTCCCAAAAAAAGATTTTAAAAAGATATGTTCAGTATCAGCAGCTATATGGGCAGTCCTCAGTAAGGACCATGCTTCACATTGACTGTGGCTCTACTGCTGGACTCTTCTGCCTCTAGTGGTAAAATGTGATTACTAGTCACTCAGTGGTCACGTGAATATGCTGGTCTTCATTCCAATCATAGTGGCAACCCCTGAATTGTAACAACATGTCCTTAATTATACATTTTAAAGAACCTTTCAGGAGTTATTTACTCTCTTAAGACACATTATAGGTCTATGTATAATAGCAATGCACAAACAATGAAGAATAAATGTCTCATTTTCATATCCAAGGGCTTCAGATCAACAAAGGATTTCACTTTCTGTAATGACCTATGATGCTTTAGCCAATCAATGACTTAAAGCACAACTGAACTTTGGTAGAACTTTGAGTTGTGTAGTTACCTAGCCATGTTATGAGTCCAAATGGTGGTGAAATATATTCATTAGTTGCTCTGTGCTCCCCTGGGGTGATAGTCCAGAATAGGGTATTTGTCGCTCTCCATTCACTTCTATAGTGTAGCTAAAACAGTCTCAAAATGACACTTCTAGCACATATATGAACTAGAACGAAGCAGATTCTGTCAATACAAACAATAACCAGTCCTCATATGTATTCTTTTATTCAAATTTTTTATAAAATAACAATTTTTTTCAATGTTGTTAGCAAGCTACCAGAAAAGACTTGCAAAATGTGGCACGTCGGGTTGTTTACCATAGATACATACTACCAGGAGGAAAGCTTGCTTCCATGGAAATTTCGACCAATGAGTGGTTTCTGATGCATCGGCGCATTAACGCTGTTTCTGGCGCAAGAATTACCTACCGGATCTACGTTCCAAATAAAATATGAAAAAGCCAGGAAAGGGCCATTTAACCCTTGTGTGGTGTTCGTGTTTTTGTTACTCACCCAGTGTTCGCGGGTCTGGTGGACCCACAACATTATTTGGTTTTTAAAACAATAAAGCCATAACAATTTACGTAAAAATACTTCACAGATATTGACTTTATCTCAATTACAAGCAATATAGACAGCATATATGGTTAATATTGACCATTTACCTCTGCTAGATCACATTTATCAATAAAAGTGATATTTGTTTTTTGTGATAAAATGTGATTTTTGTGTTCTTTTACATGTTTATCACAGAAAATGAGCCAAGGCCAATGAGTCTCAGGTTAAAAAAATTATGAATTGTATCATTTTTCTTTTAGTAAACATTGAATACGGGTCCCACAGACCCGAACACCACACAAGGGTTAATTAAAAAAATTATAATACGTCCGAGGACTGGTTATTGTTTGTATTGACAGAATCCGCTTCCTTCTAGTTCGTATACATGCCAGAAGTGTCATTTTGAGACCGTTTTAGCTGCCCTATAGAAGTGAATGGAGAGCAACAAATACCCTATTCTGGATTATCATCCCAGGGGAACACAGAGCAACTAACAAACATATTTCGCCACCATTTGGACTCATATCACGGCCAGGTAACTACACAACCCAAAGTTCTACCAAAGTTCAGTTGTGCTTTAAATGAACCACATTGTGCCGCCGAGACACCTCAAAAATCAGCAGACACTGCAGCCATCCAGGACTGGAGCCTGACACCTGTGCTTTAGAGAGTGGTTGCATTTTATATTAAGGGATTTAATGATTCTCACATGCAACATCTGAAGGGTCCTAACTGCTGAAAGTGTGGACACCTTGTTACTGACACTAAACCATGAAAAGGAGGAGTACTCAGACAAAGCAAATGACAATGAGCAATTGACCTACTTAAATGAAAAGAGATGCTACTTTTGTTCAAATAATTCCATCCTAATTGTGTGTCTCAAGTTCCAGGATTTAACTTTATTTACAGTGTTAGTGTCAAGCCATTCAAAACAAATCACACCATTTCCAAGTAATTGGAACATTCATCAGGAGTTGCTGCCTATGGGATATATTTGTAAAGATAAATCTCAATGATTCAATTTGAGCTGTATTTAGTCACCTGATGTATATGATGACAGTAACTGAACGATGAATACTTAGTAGTGATTTCATTCATCTTCCACTGGCGCAAGTCATGTGACAGACAGGGGTGGAGCTTATCCTGACTTTTTTAGCATGAGGCTTAGGGGAACCAGACGTCCTGATTTATGAACATTTTCCCCTCATCCCAACACAATGCCCTTTGGCAAGACAAAAAAAGATAAGGGTGACCTCTATGGGATATTTAGAATTATTTAGGCATGGCTATGGGATATTTAGAATACAATTCTATATGGCACAACCCATTTTCTCAAAATATACTTATGTACAGGAGATACATTGATGACATCATTTTAATCTGGCACGGCACTGAAGATGATCTCCATAAATTGGTGTCATATATGAATAACCTCGCCCCCATCCTCAAATTTAACATGGAATTTGATCATAACGCGATCCCCTTTCTTGACACTCATGTGCGATTTTACGAAGGCCTACTGTCCACTAATTTATACACCAAACCAACAGACAAGAATAGCCTTTTACATGCTACAAGCGCACATTCTCCTTCCCTAAAGAAGCGCCTCCCATATTCTCAATTCCTTGGATTGAAAGAAATGTGTACCAGCCAATCAGATTTTGAGTAAGAGATGGAAAAATAAGTCAGGGCAAACGACCCTGAAAGTGACTTATAGCCATTTAGCCAACCATGTGTTCCATACTATTCCTGTGTAATTTACATCTTAATCTAGTCCCACCCCCCAATTCCAATAGAGATCTATTGAAATGCAGAGAGGTTATAGTATCCCTTTTAAGAGTACCTGAAAATAAGATATCAAGACTCTTTTGATGTTTTTGGGTCACAGACATCAGGAAGTCATTACATGCAAAGGATATGCGACCAAATATTAAAAATGATTACTTTATTCTATATATAAATGCAGTTGTGCCAATAATTGTGGCACACGTGGTTTTGTTAAAAATAATGATTTCTTTATGAGGGATTTTTTTTTCTCATAATAAATGAGAGAAATCAGGATGTCATGGCATGCCAAAGGATATGCAACCAAATATTAAATATGATGACTTTATTTAAGTTCATGTAAATTTGTCCAATTACTTTTGTCCCCTAAAATGGGGGGGGGGGGGGGGGGGGATTCCAATCCAATGTTCTGGAGTATAGAGCCAAAACAGCACTTTCCATTTTTCCAGCATGGTTTAATAAAGGATATCTTTGCAGCCTCGTCTTAAGGAGATTTTCCTTTCTTTCAGTTTGTGGTGTGTGAGTCCACTCCTTCTAGCCTTCATTATATATTTCTACTTCCGCACCTGCAACTAATCTACGTAAAAAGGACAGAGTAAGCCGCAGCAGCATACCTTACGCAGTTTCAGCGCAGAGTGCCAAGAAGGTACTATTTGTTGGTGGTCATCTGGTTGGGTATTGAATCCACCATGCTCCAGTGTCAGAGCCAGTGTAAAACCACAAATTCATGATAGTGTACACAGTAAATTCACAGCAAAATATCCAGTGCTAATACAACTCGAACAGTGCCTCAGCAGGCAGATGAATGGACATGGCAGTGGGAAATAGGTGTAGGTGGTTGCTGTAGTGGTTATACTGTCTACTCGCTATATGGTGTCTCTCAGAAAGACCTGTTGTAATGCTAGATGACAGCGCAGCACAACTGATGGGACATGGGGGTGACAGGAAAGGACAAAAGAGCTGCAGGCATTCTTGGGTAGAACAGGGCCAGATTGAACTGAGTGA